>JACATO010000361.1:600000-757500 GCA_018389105.1 Nautilus pompilius
TTCATACCACGAACCATTGGCTACTACTAACTACAGCGTTGAAAACTTATTCCATGAATTGCAAGCACATGCATGTGCTTCACACAGCGAACAATTAGATGCATAACGACATCAAAGATGGCATTGGAGAAATCATCACAATGTTTTAGAATTCTCATTAAAATTTTATCCACCAGATATATCGTGCAGAAATAGATATTTTGATTCATACGGAACTCGCCTGTGAAGGGAGATTGGCTGGTTTATCTGGTTGCATCGTGCAATACGATCCAAGTCCTATAGAGTTCTAACCCACTGACAGTGAATACCGTACACTAGACTGGAAAACATCAGTAAATACCTGAAAGGTCCACCTGTATAAGAAATTGTTATTGTACTTTAATTAAAAGTAGATATGCCTGCATGTGTTAAGCCAGTAAATAGTGATAAAAACGGAGATCGTGGAGTAGAAAAATTTGAGGACGAAATGCATTAGAATTTGTTTAAAGAACTGGAGTGAAGGCAATCGTCACGATATCGCTACTAGAACGTCCTGCTTGTGGTAGTATTCATCTCCATCCTCTATCTCGCACGGCGGTCGATGAAGGCCAGAGTCGTGACTTATTTAGTGAGAAGAATATTGACCAAGTCAGTCACGATTCAGCATGTGTAACAAAAGAATCTCCTCATTCTCTCTTTCTTTCCTTTCATTTCTACCCATCTAAATAAAATAGCGAGCATCTACGAACGAATATTGCTATAAAACTCCTGACTTCACTGTCAAATGGTGAAAACAGTTCCCCCTTTCCGCTTGATCACATTACATTTCTTCATGATGATCTCTCTAAAATTTGAGCGTAAAATAACCAGAAAAACGAGTTGGATCTGCTGTTCTCTGTATCCAACTTTTACAGGAGGCATGTGCTCAAGAAAAAGATTTTAGGTAGCTCAGTAAAAACAAAATCTTTCTAAAAATCCTGGATTTTCTCTTGTACAATTAAATGAGTCTTTCCATCCAAGGTCCTATCCACAGCAAATGTAGGGCCTTAATAGATTCGTATTAGAAAATAAACTAGCTATTGATAATCGTATTTAAATAAATTTGTCTCTACTGCTGCACCCAGCCCATCTTCGAAATCTTTGAAAATGTTCTGCTCGTGTACATTTTGAACATTTTACAGTTAATGTTTGAAAATTACTATAAATGCTCTTTAAACATGACAAGATAATATTTTTAATGTTTTCGACTAGTCTATTGTTTATTTAAGCAAAAATGTTATAGGTGTTGCTAATTATCCACTTTTTAAAACCTTATAATAACTATTGATCTTATTTGTACACGAAAGCTTTTTTTTTCTTCATTACAGCGCTTCCTTCCTTAAACTCTGTGGATGGTTAAAATCTTTTGACTTTTCTCTGTTTACTTTTCTGTTCGCTGTTATTGTTGTTGTCGCTTTAATTCTTTCTAATACTTTAATTTAAAAGATGCTATCAGCACGGTGTACAGATAATTCTGTTTCTTTTTCATATTTAAAGCAAATGCCATCATCAATTGCATATATAAGTTTAAATTTTACTTTTGCCTTTGTAATGTGTAGAAACATTAATAAAACACGTGTTTTACTATTTTATAAAGGTGGTGAGGTACATTTTAACGCAGCATACTGTGTTTTTCAAAAGAAAAAAATTTTGAAACCCAGTTTGGACTTCTTGTTTATTTCTCTGCCTTTTCTGTCTGTTTCCGGTATTTTTCATCAGGCTGGCAGTTGAGACAGTGAGCAGATGTTCTTGGAGCACTTCTGAAATTAATGGCTACTTACCTGAAGTTAGCGGTTATAGAAACCACAGCTTCCTTCCATTCACCGTTGGTCTCCGAGAGACTACTCCAAATACGATTAGAAATGCGTTTCTTGTCGCAAGCGTTCACAATATCCAGAGATAAGCCTGCAGTACTGGCATAGATGTGGTAAAAGAATCTAACCTAGAATACAGAGAAGCGGAAATGACGCCTGTGGATAATAACAGGCAATGGCCCGTCCACGTTCTTTTTGAAACTGATTGTGGTAAATAAAGAATGCGCTCAGTTAAAATACAAGAGTTTTCCCCCTCCCTCATACACTACGAGTAAATGTATAGAAAACTGTATAGCATAATGAAATATTTGAATATGCATTGAATATTTGGTGATAAGAATAGTTGTATAGTCAGTCATAAATACAGCACAAAACGATCAATACAAATTTAAAAGATCACTACTAGTGATAATAAAGTTTCAATGCTAGTACTGCTAATCACAAATAACCAAACATCGAAAGTGCCCATTCTCTGATTATCTATACAATTTTGTTTCAATTAATAGTATAAGTAACTTATTATTAAGATTGTGACTAGTTATGTAGTAATTTTGTTCTATTTATTAACGGGAGATGAATAGTGTAGTCTGTTCGCAAAATTTCAGTTCCTTTCTATAAACTTATATGGGAAGAGAATTAACCGTCATCGAAAAGAAACTGATGTAGATAAAAATTTTTTAAACGTATAACAAAGTAGAAAGTTAAGAAAGTTGTTTGTTTTTTGTGACAAACATTAGGTTCTGGGACAGTTAACACGGAGTTTTGCTCCACTAGGCAGGCGTTAAATCATCGGACAATTTCACTGACAACGCGTTCTGCTCGCTTTCAGATGTTAAGGATAATCTGCAGTTCTCCAGTAACTGACCGTGACCTAAAATCTGCTGTTTATATGTACATATTTATACTACGACATTATGCAGTCGTATACACTGGATATTACAGTAAGAAATTCGTTAAAAAGTTTGTTAAGCTGTATTCTATTCATGCAAATAAGTTTTTCATGACTGTGTTTTCATGGTCTTTTGTGTTGGTGTTTAAAGAGAAATCAGGATTTTTTGTCTGCTCAGTAATTTTTCTTCAAAATTTCTCTAACGTGCTTATTCTAACGGGCCCCTCATGAGCCAGCTGGTCACTTTCTCGTTGGGTGCCACTAATGAGAAATCAAAATGCCTAAGGATGAAAATAAAACAGCTACTAAAATAACAACAATAATGACTTTACTTTTCGTCTCGGTAAACCACTGATTAAAGCTTTCCATCTTGGATAATCATAATGGTTACTTCCGAAAATTCCTTGCTTGCTATAATATGTGGGTCTTCGTCAAATTCGTTTTACGATTCCGGCAGATGAAAAGTCGGAACACCGCATGGCCATTTACTGGGAGCATTGATTTCACTGTTATTTTACTAGCATTTAATGTAATTACATTCAGTCAAACTGAAAATTTATTGCATTATTTCTCGCTTTACTTCCAGAATTCGTGAAACATTTTTTCTATTCAGCAAAAGAAAATGGAACAAGTGCCGCTCTTGAGGTCACCTACGATGTTTAACTTGACTCGAGACGAAAATAAGAGAAGATAATATGAATAAGCAACATATTTACCCGTCATTTACTTGTATTTATTGACATGACGTAAATGAATAAAGAGAGCTGTCCATTTGCAACTTTTCATGACACTTGCAGAGATTTACTGAGAGACAGACATAACTAACAACACATTCAGAACTCAATTTTTCCACAGAATTTACGGTTTTGTTCTGAGAATAAACATGTAATCTAATTGGGAAAAGAAAATATCCTCGTTTCCTATTGCACCGACATTGATTTAGGTTCAATAACGCTGTCGCTCAGATTTACCTGACAACTGCTGAAGTATGGCGATGTACCAACCGTAGTTTCGTCTGGTGGAGGAGGGAAAACTACACTCTCTAACATAGCCTCTCCAAGCGCTGAGCTTGCGTTACTGTGTATGTAAAATCCTTAAAAAAAACAACAAATAAACGACAGGCAGGAAAATGGAGGGAATTATCTCACTGTATATAAGCTGTTATCAAAACTATTCACCTCAAAACTTTAATAGATTTTGTTTTTTCTAGCTTTCAGCAAAAACTGCTACCTTGCATCAATATGAAAACATAATCCTTCTCAAAAACGAGATCATTAGATCTGGAATCACTAACCCTTTTGTCAGATTACGAGGAATGGAACTTGAAGCTGACTATAAATAGACGTTCTTTTCTATTTCTCTGATAAGAGAACTTTGGTCTAATCTCACATTATCAAAGCTACTTTGCTGTTTTTCTCTAAAAATAGTCCGTCCTTAACCAAAATTTATCCGCATTTTTGTCACACTGCTAACTGTAACTAATAATGAAATATCGCTTATGTCATATATAAATCAGTTTATTAATGTACATAGCTACAATATCAGGATATAAATGTTATAGAAATTGTTATAATTAGTTTGCAATAAACTTTATTACAAGGGGACTTTTTTTTTTGAAAAAATTAGAATAATCGCAAATTGTCGGCAATGAAAAAATGTATGCAGACTGTAGCTATTTAACCTATTACTGTTGTTTTAACCTCCTCTATGTTCATTTTTACAGAGTTTTATCTAGCGCATTTTTTTGTGTGCTGCAGACACATTACAGTTTCCCTGTACATTTAAATTTAGCACAATTATTTAAATACAGTAGGCAAAATCTCGAAATAAATAAAGCCACATTTCAATAAGCTACTGAAGCATGCAGCTTTTTAGAACATCACTATTAGTGTGTGGTCTGCTATACTTTATAAAAAATAGGCAGAAACACCAATACTTTAATGTAATATTATCTTGAGTTAATATCTTTATTCAGTATAATTCAAATTCGCATGTTGTTAATGTATTTTTAATGCCCCATCATTTGAATGCTTACTTTACTATTAAAGCGAAGACTCTTTTAATAATTCTTCAAAAACATATTAACATTTTCTTCTTTTTTTTTCCCTTTCGGTGACTTCGCGTTCAGAAACAACCAAACAAAAAGTATCTTTTTATTCCAGATTGTAAAGAACCACCAGCCCTGGATGCCTATTATTTATCGAAAGAAAACCGTGCAAGAGGCCTTTCTGATGAAACGTGGAAAGAAACCGGAGAATTCAGAAGAAAAGTGATCAGGTAAAAAAAAATTGCTTCACTGGCTCGGAACCAAACTTCTTCCCAGTACCAACGGAGACCGACACAGTCGGCGTAGTACTGTTCCACCAATGCGCTAAAACCTTTAAGCAGTAAAAGTTATTTTGTTTTACCTGTTCCCGTAGTGTGGTCCCTGTGGGGTCTGGCGGAGACCAGCAGCGTCGGTCCCTTCAAACGAATCCAGTCAAACTCGTCCCTGTTGTTTATGTTACGCCAACAGCAGAAGTCTTTTTCAAACGAGCATCTTGAACAAAGCGGTAGGTTGTCTAAAGAAAGGACGAGAACGGTCTTAGCCAAGCCGGAAGCCTGCTACCAGGCGCTTCGGTGAAGCAAAGAAAATAACTAACATCTAAAACAGTGCTCGGGAAACTGGGCGCTTGGCCTTTTTTGGCGATGGGTGGGCGTGGAGCTTCGCTGGAGCAATTGGTGGATGTTTGACTCGACACCCATAACTTTTTAGTAACGGCAGAACTAGCCATGAAACCATCGAGATTAATTAACAATTTCACTAAAATTAATAGCGACTGTTGTGTTCGGCCAGAGGACAGAGAGATTAGAAGAAAACCAGCGGACAGTGTAGCGATCGGAGGAAGTCTCTATTATCAAGGTGCGCGCTGCTTAAGACGCGAGAGCGATATTGGGGATTACGGTCTTACGTCATGCGAGAAACATGCAAGCCCAGGGACCATTGACCTGCTCTTCCCTTTCACGAGATAGTGGCTTGTGCGTAGTGAAAGCCAGTGAGATTGCATGTGGCAGCGGTATGAAAAACAACAGGCTTACTGCATACAGAGTGACTCGTCTTTTCCTTCCATACATGTGCCCACCTGAACTAAAGTTGTAGCACACAAAACTGCGATACGAGAAACGAAAGACGAAGAAAATTCGTGTTCTCACATCACCTTTTACGTCCTCCTGCACATACCCACAATTGACGAATTCCATTATTTTCTATTGTAGGCGTACTGTCTAAAAACTTTGTCGCCAGTACTCACTCGATTATCTTGCATTAGGATTTATTCAATCACCGACCTCGTCTCCCAATGTATTCTCAAAAGAGGCTATGAAACCATCAAGACTGCGTGACCATTTAACCAAAATTCACAGTGACAAAAAAATGAAGCCGTTTGAATATTTCAAGACCCTCAAGGAAGAATTCGGAAAAAGAAACACAATTACGACGATGTCTGCCAACAGCAACCAATCTGCTTTTAAGGGTCTGGTAGCGTCATACAAAAATATCAGCACTGATTGCCAAAAGCAACAAACCGCATACCGTGGGCGAATCGTTGGTGATACCCGCGGTGAGTGAGGTTTTGCCAACTATGATGCATAAAAATGCAAGTGATGTGCCGAAACTTATTCCTTTAAGTGCAAAATCCATCAAAAGGCGGATTGATGAAATGGCAGATGACGTAAAAGGTCAGTTAATTGAAAAGCTTCGTGAACGTGAATTTTCCATTCAACTGGATGAATCTACTGTTGGTAATGGTGTCGCATTACTAGTGGCATATGTGAGATATTTGGATAATGATGCATTTAAAGAGGAAATGCTTTTTGCCGAGAAACTTGAGACAGACTCACCCTTTGTATCTATCTTTAATTGTCTCAATAGGTTTTTTACTGAAAACAATATTCCCTTTGATAACATCATTCCTTGTGCAACCGATGGAGCTCCCAGTATGGTTGGTCGATATCGGGGCTTCATATCATATCTAAGAAAAGAAATTCCAAATGCCATTGCGATTCAATGCATAATTCATCGGCAACATCTCGTTGCAAAACACCTAAGTCAAGTTCTGCATCAGTCGCTCCAGATTGCAGTGAATATAATCAATAAGATCAAACGTTCAGCAAAATCTGATAGAATATTTCAACAACTGTGTGCTGAAAACGAGGAAGAATTTGATAAATTACTCCATACAGAAGTGCGATGGCTTTCCAAGGGCAACTGTCTGTGCCGACTTGTGGAATTATTTGACAGTGTACTAAAATTTCTTCAGAGTGAGAACTTAGAATCAATGGCAAATGATTTGAAAAGTTAAAAATTAACATTTTCTACATGGCAGGTTTTTTCCAGATTTTTAAAGACATTAATCTGCAGCTTCAGGGAAAGAATGTGACCATTATTGAGGCTAAACGTATCATTTCTTTTCCTAATGAGAAAATGCAACTTTATCGTCGCCTTGTCCTACGCAAGGAATTACATTATTTACCACACCTGGCAGGTGTTGCAGATGAATTATTAGACAGTGATTATTTGCGTTTTGGCAAACATTTGAAAGTTGTTTCAGATGACTTGGAATCACGATTTGCGGACTTGTGGATCAGGTGACGGATCCAAGGTTAATTGAAACCTTCTCATGTTGCGACATGATATTGAAGCCAAAATGGCACACAAACGAGGTTATAAAGTCATGTGGATAAACAAGGGCCTTGCTGCCAGATATCCGAATTTGTGGTCGAAGGTTGAATTCCTGCTCCTCTCCTTTTCCATCTCGTATCTTGTTGAAACGGTGTTCTCCAGGCTGAATCATATATTGAAAAAATCACGAAATTGCCTCAGTATTACGGAAAGAGGAGACTTACGTCTCTCATTAACAAAATTGTCTCCAAATGTTTGGCTCTTGCTATAAAACATCAAGCTCAGGGAACGCACTGAGTAGCATCAGATTTGTGTGCTTAGTTTTTTCTAGTGTGTTATAATGTGTATGTTACAATCCACAAATAAATGGATATCCATAGAAAGGAAGGAGTTATGTTTCTCTCGTATCTTCTCTTAGAGTTTTAGTAGTTAAAACTTTAATGAATAATTAATTAAACTTCTATTTAAACTTTAATAAATATCATTTAAGTTTAATCTGTTAATTCTAAAATTATTGTGAGTTTGGTGGGCGTTCCAACTTTACAATGTTTGAAAGTGGGCGATACACGAAAAAAGGTTTCCGAGCACTGATCTATAGCATGGAACGTGTGTTTTCATTGAAAAACCAGAACAAACAGACAGTAATTTTAAAATATCTCTAACGTGTCGGGTCTATCTCTGTCAATACTGGTCTTCTGGTCATAAAATTTAATAAAATTTCACTTTACTAATCTTAACTATGACAGTCAGTAACTACGAGATTTCCTTTAGTAACTTTTTTTTTAAAAAAATCTTTCTAGAAATAATGTATTTCAATCTTATTTATTATAATTTTATTTTAATGTTGATTTTAACTCTGCCTATTACAAAAAATACTCTAGATGCTCGATTGCTTTAAAATATTTAAAAAATTGAGATACTATATTTTACCATGAATTTTAAAAATTAGTTGAATGTGCAAAACTACTTTGCCTATTTCTTTATTTATCCTGTAGTTTTATTATTATAGATAAGAAAATTCCAAATTGTCAGTTATTAGTTGCTTTGTTTAGAGTGTCTTCAATACCTTTAAACTAAATTCACACAGTCTTTTAAAACGACGTCAAACAAATAATGTAGTTTTAAAATACCGACAACTCTGGTTTAAATTTGCCAAGACAATAATGGCAGGATTTAAATCCACTATAGACTTTCGGTCAACATTTGCCACTTTAGAATTCAAATTGAGTGGCAAAATAAAATGTGTTATAGACTACTTAAAAGAAATAGATTAAATATAATATTTTTCTGATATGCTGGATATTTCATTATGTTTTTAAACCTCCTCTCATTCCGTTGACAGTTTTTAACTTCAAGAACAGCGACTCTCTATTATCTGCGCACAATTTCGTTCTGAGGGGCATGCGGATTGTTGATGTTCAAGTAGGCTCAGCTTTAACTTGTCTTCTATTCTCAGTACCACTCGTTTCTCCTAAAAAGCATGAAGACGATGGGCTATCTAAAGAGCGTTTTGGACTTATGATAACTTGCTTTACAAATTCAGATGTCGAAATTAAAGAGCTGCAAACGGTGTGGAAACTAACCACTAACTGGCGCTGTCTACCTTTGTTTTGATTCGAAATCGTCTCAACAAACGCTGATTCCTCGACTCACTTCCCTTAAGACATACTTACGCGCTATTAGCAAAATAAGAGAACTTCTTTGAAACAGGAACGGAAGTTCTATGTTCTACGAAAACATACAAGATAGATGCCATGCGCACATTGACTTTGCGCGGGTAGTTGACCTTTGCTATAATTGACGGTCGGTTGTATTTAACTACGCTTGTACAGCGATTACTTTTATTAGGATTAAGGCCTTTAAACTATTTACCAACAATAAAACTTCTGTCCATATTCATGTAATTTTAAAACACGTATACTCTAGGCGATCCCTGATCTTTCTATTATGTTTTATAAACTGTCAGAATTTCTCCTTCAGGCTAAAGAAGTGTGGAGATTTTCTAGGAATCTCTTTATAACATGTCCATTTATGTGTCAGAATCTTTAGACGGTGTTGGATTAATTGTTCAGCAAAAGTAAGAATCATGAATTGTGAAAATTTTCGTGGAAAATGTGGAGGTGTTCCTAGTAGGTAGCAGATTGCTACACGTGTCGGAGTGGACCTGACACTTAAAAAAAACGTTTAAAAATCCGTTCTTCCATTGAGAATTGTCCACGGAGTTACTGGTGTGATGAAGATAACTGGGCACTTTTTCCATAAGAAAAAATGGGTTTGGAAAGACTTCAGGAAAAAAGGAAATTTGTCTCAAAGTATGTGTTAGCTAAACAATATGAAGAAGGTATTATCAAGAAGGTAAAAAAGCAAGTCTGCTATAAGATATTTGGAAACAATGCGGTTAAAATCACAATCATCCATCTGAATTAAAATTCTTTTCTGCCATGCAAGACAAAAGAGATCTCCATTTTCAAAGGAATATCAAAATTGGAAAACAAAAAGATACGAGCAAAGTGAAATTTGCAGACGAAAGTTTACTTAATATTTTTGGTAATTGTAATACTTTGAGAATCAGAAGATGAGATGAAAGATTTAAATCAAACTGTATTCTACTAACTCGGAAACATCCAGAAAGTGCCCACATTTGTCTTAGCCTGTCTCTCTGCTAATCGCAAAAGCAATTCAATAAACCTTCCAAAAATAACACCCAGTAAATATAAATTTGTATTTGAATATTTAAAAATACAATTTTCAGAATTTATTTAGAAAAAACTACCTGAATGATTATTTTCGTTTTTACAAGATAAGATGGCATGCCACACAGCAAAGGAAGTCATTCATATTTTTGGTTCAAGAACAACAAAATGTATTTGGTTTAAAGACTGGCCTGGAATTCTGATTTAAATCAGTTTGAGAGCATATGGACAGTGATGGCGAAACATGTTCAAAAAATCATCCAAGAAAAATAAGACTTGGTAAATGTCTTCAAAAAGCCTTAGGAAATTACTTCATCATTCAAGATATTAGTCGAACCAATTTCAGCTAAAATGGAGGCGTCCATTAAAAACAATTTTAACTCATTCTTGCTGTATAAATCCAGCTGTTTAGGGAATAATTTTTATTATGTTTGTTAATAAATACTTGATAAAAACAAAATTATTTTTCTGGCTTTAAGTCTTCATGTTTAAAAAGTGCATCAAACAACAAAATCTGACTGGCCAAGACTGCATGGATGCATGTTTGGCATCATGTAGATCAGCTGAATTTTCTTGCTCATCTGGAATAATTTAAAATTCTGAATTGGCGATGGTTGGAATATATACGTTAAGATGCTGCTTAGTCGTTGCATATGAACATTTATCCCGTAGTCAACTCAATTACGCAACTTATACTTTTCTTTCGTATGGAAATAATTTGTTTTAAAAGGATTCAGATGAACAGCTTAAATGACAGAGAAAAACAACAAAATCTTGGTTATAATAAATTAAATAACGAACAATTTATTCTGTTTTTGAAAATTTTAAATATTATTATAAAAAGCAAATTTAATTTTTACTCTGCTTATTAAACAAAATTAAATTAATATTGTGTTCTAAATTAATGATCACGACATTGCCCGAGTACAACCGTAAACAGATCTGACGTAATACTGTAGTGGGATCAAATGGATCATATGAAAAATGTATATAGTAGTCATAATAATGATATTTGCTAGATGACGTCAGTAATAACTTGTAACGTAGTTAACTTGAAATTTTCATCGCTATGTAAGCCAGAAATTGAAACTGTAGAAAATAAGAAAATGTTTGAGTTTGTAGTTAATATTCTTACTTAGTATTTTTTTAAAATGTATAATAGTACACTGGTGAGATTCTTACAAGAATATGTTTATAGATAGAAGCAGATTTTAAACAAATTCCTACCGCAGTCTTTTTCATCCTCTCCTTCCGGACAGTCTAGCTGAATATCACAAACTTTTTCTCTAGAGATACAAGATGAATTTTTGCAGCTGAACATCTTTAAAGAGCATACCTCTGAAGTGACTTTACTTTCTGAAAATAATAAAAAAAAAGTTTAACAGACATTTACATTTAAATGCGTGACCCTCGAATGAAGGCAGTTCTTAAGACATTTCGAATAAATGAATTTCTTGCTTTAAAAAAGGTAGTTTCTTGGTTGGTGGAAAACAAGAAGAACAACAAATAAAGTTGTGGCGTAGAAAGAAAGTACAACAATGTCTAAAATGATTAAATGATTCATTTCCCAGATTATTGGATTTTGCTGAAGAAATACCTCAATTATAGTCCTGAAAAGACAACTCAGTATAAAATGACTATACAGGAAAAACAACATTAATATTACTTAAAATTAAAAAAAAAACAATCAGTATTAGTTAACCGTAAGCAATGTAACATCTATAATGTTTTAAGTGCACACATTTCTTAGACCAGCAGTAAATTTTCTGAATCATAAAATAAATTCCATTTTAAAATCTCTCAAGTTAACACAAACGTGCGTAATTATAATCGTATAGTCCATGTGACCTTTTTGTTAAAAATATGAAGTAAAAAATCAAAACAAAATGGATTCTCCAGTGAATCATCTTTTCTGTGTGGATAATGAAATAAATTTCTAAAAGTCTAAAGCAAAACTTTGAAACTGCTTGAAATCAATTATTTTCTGCGATAAAAGTTTATTGGCTGCTTCTAAAAATAGTGACAATAGAAATGCGAAACCTATCTGTTACTGTAAAGTTCTATTACATAGAAGAATGGTGTTTCACGATTCTTTAAAATAATGTTCTAATTGGGTGGGGACAGGAAAAACCGCCCTTTAAAAAAAAAAAAAAATATATATATATATATACTTTAGACTGTCTAAATTGAGATTCTGCGAAAAATAAGTACCGTAATCTACTTTATAAAACCCTTACATTAAGATAACGTTCTCTTCAGTCTCATTAAATCTGTTTGTTTTTTCCATAAGCATTTGCTAATAGTTTCAAATGGTGCGCCATCATGATGCTGCAGTTTGAAACTATTTGAACATGTTTATTTACTTATTTGAATAGACGGAAGAAAGGAAGGACAATAGAATATAAAGGGAAAGGAACACACCTGCTAAAAAGAAACATAATTACTCAAGATGTTGGTGAGGTTCTTAACGTGAGAGCAAAAACCAAACTTAGCAGATATGTTAGGAGAAATTTCCTCTTAAGATCTGCAACGGCGAGAACGTGGCATTGCGCATAAGAATTAATAATTTTCGATGAGAGAAGGAAAAGGAAAAGTGGAGGTAAAGTAGAGGACTTAAGAAACCGTTAGGGCGCAACGCGGCTGTTTCTCACGCAAGTTTAAATAAGATACCCGCATCTTAACCGCTTCCTTTTTGAGAGAAGTATTAACTCCCTCCGAGTATTTGTTTCAGTATCAGCTTATACAGCGAAAGAATAAGTAATCTTAGATGAGCTCAGAAACAAGCTCGAAACAATCGTACTAGGCTTTGTATGAAAAGTTAGATGAAGAAGGCAGATAAAATCTGAGAAGACGAATCGGTAGAAATGATTCAGGAATGGGATTCGAAATACGAAAAGCCTTGATAGGGAATCAGGTAAGGAGGTGTGAAACCATTTTTTAAAGAAACGCGAAAGAACATTGCCAATAGAAGAACGACATTATGCGGAAATTGAAACGAATCCATCTAAAGAGTGAATGGAGTGAGATCTCTGAAACAGGACTGAAAGGAGATTAAAAGCGAGGAGCAGAATAAAATGTAAAAGAGATGCGGAAATAGTATAGGAGTATGGGAGATTTCTAAATTAAGAGGAGGAAACGCCAATACATTAGATTGAAAAACTAATAATCCGGCAAATATCAAACTTATACATAGAAAATTTACCTATAAGAAAAAAGTGAGATTTCTCTAATCATTCTGTATTTACCTCCATTGATTGCCCCAATGCTTTTTGATAACTATTACATGTTTATTTCCTTTCTTCTTTTCTTCACTTTACTACGGTTTTTCTGAAAGTACATTTATGGTTAATATAAAACTCTCTTTCTAAACAAACCTGCTAAAAAGAAATCACCATAATTACTCAAGATGTTTGTCTGAGCCGTTCTTAACGTGAACAGCACGCATCAACCAACTTAGCAGATATGTTAGCCCGATATTTCCTCTTAAGATCTGCACCTCCCGGCGGAATGTTTCTGCTATTCCATTGCGCATCGAAGAATTCCTCGTAATAATTTTCCCTGATAATAAAGCAACGTTGCGAGAAACTCGGCCGGTGGAAGTAAATAGTCAGGATGGTCTTAAGAGAACCGTTATTCGGCGCAACGCGGCTGTTTCTCACGAGTTATCGCAAGTTTAAATAAGATACCCGCCAACCCTTGAAAGCCCACCGCTTCCATTAACGGCGATTCAGTTTCCGGAATGTTGTTGTTGTCGTCGTTATTCTCAGAATTTGTTTCGTAAACAGATTTACTAGAGACCAAAAACAAAAACTTATACCCTGAGACGCCTTCAGCTCGCCTTCCTCGACCGCTTGGTTGAAACAGAGATACCAGGACATACGTATTTACATATTTACAGTGCATGGAGTATTACACAATTTCTGTGCACGAAAGAAGTGACACCCACAAAATGTACTCGGCATATTTATCCGTCACGTGCAGATTACGCACGTTATAAACTGATAGCCTTCCACGGTAACTGATTGACGATAACCTGTGTTCTGCATACATAGTTCCCGCTGCTGGTGAATGGCGCCGTGCATAAAAAATACAATTAGTAAATATAGCCGGCTGCACGCTGTTTTGATATTCGAAATAACGACCAAAAATGAAGATAACTATGGATTATTTTATTAAGAAATTTGATTTTGCGTATTTGTACAATTTAATTACGCATAAGTAAATTTAAAAAAAACAGAATAGAGAAAAGGTCCTGCACTTGATTAAGCAGGAATTTAAAAGGTAAAACTCGCTTTCGTTAAATAATTCTGTTCGAATTAGTAAATACAGATGAAGGTTTTTCTTTTTAGATTTTCAAGAATTGATAATAATACACTGTTTCGTAACATACATTCAAAGAAAAGTATTTCTACAAATCATGTTAGTTACCCATGTAACTCTGTCTAAATTCTAAGATATATGTTATATACCCGTAATTTTAGAATTGTATCGTGTAGATTTATATACACTTTACACGTCACTGGAATTTTGGTTTACCTGGTGATATTGCGTATAATAGCCGCCTTGCAAATAACTATCAGGTTGCTAAAAAGGTTTTGTCGGTTTTTTACCGCAACATTGAGACTTCATATCGTCGCTGAACATGAAGATAAGTTTATTAATCAAAGTCAGTTCCATCACGATCAGTACACGTCTGTCAACGAATTACAAGTGAATTTATACCATTTTGTAAAAAGTCAGGATTTGTGGAGTCGATAAACTGTTGGAGGGCAGTCTCAATTGCTGCTTGGTTGGAGAAGGATTTCATATGGAGGAAGCTGTCGAGGTGTTTGAAAAGGTGGTAGTCTGTGAGAGAAAGGTGTGGTGAATTGGCTGGGTGAGGGAGAACTTCGTACCCCATGTTCAGTTTCTGAATAGTCACTTTTGCAACACGAGGACGACCATTGTCGTGGAACAGGATTGGGCTTCTTCGATTCGCCAATGCCGGCTGTTGTTTGGAGAGTTTCTGATGAACAACGTTTAATTCACAACAGAACCTTTCAGCTGTGATGGTTTAGCCAGGTTTTGTTTCTTGTGACTAGCGAAGAGCAGATCTTCAATCGACGATTTTGTTGTTGTTCATTCAACTCGTGAGGCACCCACCTGTCAAACCTTTTCACCTGGCCGATTGCGCCAAGATTCCGGGAAACAGTTAGACTGTCTAAGTCAATCTCTCCAGCAATTTCTCGCAGTTTTCCTTGGATCGGTTTCAACTGAGGCTTTCAGACAGTCGTCATCACAGCTGGAAAGACGTTCGCTACTTTCTTTATCTTCGAGGCTCACATCTCCTGATCGAAACTTTGCAAACCATCGTTGTCCTGTGCGCTCATTAGCTGTGTCCTCGCCCTGTGCCTGTTTAATGTTACGAGTTGCCTCGCTCGCCTTGTGGCCTGGTTTGAACTCGTGAAGCAAAATAGCACGAAAAATGTTTATATCCATGCTTCACTCACAACCCTGAAACAAATATCCATTTCATGATTTTTATAAAGGTGGGTTTTGCATAATGTATGCCAAAGCACACGCTACACAACAATATATAACTTACCTACATACACCTTCACAAGCTTGCAAAAAATGAACCCGAAATTAAGATAATGTAAAAACCTTCAAAATGTTTGTAACGACCTGATAGCAACTTCGTTTCCAAATATTTTAGCAACATTAAGCAAAATTTAAAATGTTACCAAACGATGTTCAAATATTTAATTTAATATTATTTTTTATTATATTTTTCTATTTAAATCACTCTGTAAATACTAGTTTAAATGTCTTCGGGAGAAGTTAGGGAGATAAGCCAGCAAATTTCAGATATACGGAATAATAGTGGGGTGATTAATTAGCATAATTGATTATTGTTCGGCAGAGGTTTGAGATCAAACAATTTTGAACGATTTTGCTGTTTTGCGCTGTTTATATAAATATTTCCTGAATATCTATCTAAGCGCATGTGCACTCACTCTCCTAGACAACAAGCAGTGGGACCTGGCATGATCCGAAAAGAACCCGTAACTTTCCGCCTACCCTGAGAGAACCCTGTCAACAGTATATATCCATTTTTTACTTATAATTTTCATGCGTTCTTGGCAACAAATATTCACTATAATTTTAAAAAAACGTTTTATAGTCATTTTTGTCAATATAGTCACCAATTAAAAAAAAATTTATTTCCATTTGATGATTTTACAAACGCACGGTAGGTGGCGTCTGTGTAGAGCCGCGTGCAAGAGTTTTTAGGCCAATATCACCGACTGACGGCTTACTGATACAATCTCAGAGTCTGGATAACCGACGGTTACAAACAAACGACTGCCTAAAATACGCCCTTGCGTTTGCAGTTTCAAGTTATAGTTTTCTTGCATATTTTTTTAAGACTTTTACTAAGGACAATCACAGTGACAGCTGCTGTGGAATTAGATCGTCGGGCGGGTTATGCCGAGATCCCAACGACGAGCCGGCCGACAAACCTAACCCTGCACAAATATTTGAGGCGGTGAAAAAGACCATCGCAGAAGCGCTCAGAAACTATAGACAATACGAGAAGTGAGGCTGAAGATCCACGTCACAGTGAATGCGTTGAGTCAACCTAGACATGATCACGGATAGAAGATGAATCATTCTACAATCCAGATAAATCTTTTAGCTTTCCATCAGTACATCGACACACGCACCACGATTTAGGGAGGCAATGAAGTGCGAACTTCGTAACGTACTCCGCTACAGTAACCGAACCACCCGAGAGAAGTGGATTTTGACGAAATGTCGACATGTCACCCTACCCTTTTCATGCATGACGAATGCAATAGGGAAAAAAAGCGTGAAAATCTCCACTTTAATATGCTGATTATATATTCTTTATTGTGCTGTTAAAATGCTGTCAAATAAATTAGTGGTTTAGTTGAATATTTTTGCTATTTAGTGTACAAAGTCCCTTCCACGACAGTAGACATTCTGCAAATGACAGGCAGCAAAACTGATAATGTGGTTACGATAAACTCTTAGCTATTTTCCGAATTAGTTCTTTAATAAATAACAAATACGTACTTTGGATATTTTGCTTCGATAGCTTTCATTACAACATTTTTTTCAAAACATAAAGTTAATATTTTACTATTCTCATTATAAATTTCTTGTCTTGATATCTATTTGCAACACATGCAGACGTAATGTCAATTTAAAATTATTCAACTAGAGATATAAATAGTTTTAAAAATACGGCACGTAGTAATATTAGTAATGCTAACTGTGCGCATTACCTACCGAAATAACAAATAAGTTTTCTCATTATATTTATTGCTTAATTTCTTTACGATGCAGAAAGAATTAATTGTAAAACTGCAGGATTACTGAATTAAGTAAATTATAGGTATAGATAATTTAATAATGATAGAATAAGCAAAATAGTTTCGTTATAAATTGCATTTCCACATTCCGATATTCCGCATATTTACTGCACCATGGAGACCTCAGTGACTGCGATTTTACCGTTTCATAGATATAAGACAACCGTAATGATTTCTGGTGTAGATAAAACTTCTCGGCAGCCAGCCACATGCCAAATGTTTTTCGTGTGTGGTATAATCATAAGTAAATGGTCAGAAGATTTCTTAAATTAACTTTTGGATTCACTTACCTTCGGAACATTTTGACAGACTGACGTCATCAAGGGCCAGGAACGTTTTCTTGTCTTGTGTTCCAATCATCTCAATTCCAATTCTAAATGGTTCTGTAACTCTTCCTACTTTTACTCTGACCTGGCTCCACCTAAACAATAAATGCATTGTTTAATTAATTATTTAACCTGTAAAAACACAATCATAGCATCAGTTGATGTTTAATTAAACTATATTTTAAATGAATTATCCAACCTTTTTTAAAATTCAAATCTGCGTTAAAATTTTTAATGCTTAAATTGAAAATATCTGTTAAAAATAGAATGTCTATTCAGCTGCAAACCAACTTTATTTTATCTAACAGTATTTCGTGTTCGTGAAATAATACATTAATTATATCGCATGAAAAATACCGACAAACAATAACGCACAAAAATATCATTTTTATCTGTTTATATCTCTGTTATTATATGTAAATTAAAACTTCACGGTTAATTGAAAAGTTGGCACTTTATGACGTTACTGAAGACGGTCTATCCTAACAACTGCTCCGTATGAAATAATAATAATAATAATAAAGATACTTAGCTGAAGAAACACTCAGACCAAGCAAATAATATGTGGGAAACCGTTGACTTTAAAAACTGAAGGAACAGCAAAAGTAAACCTTACTTAGCATGCTACGGTTACCGGAGTTGTATACTTCCAGGAAACAGACCGCCTACGTTTTCGTTTGTTTTTTCACCAAGATAATGTGTGCAAAAAGACAACGCCAAAAATATTTAAGTTGGGCCAGCACCTGAAACTTCGCTTCATCTAATATGGGGAGAGGTAAACGATTATAAATAGGTAAACTTTAACATTTCCTGACTATTGGCTTTTTTTTGTCGTTGCTTTGGTTTTGATATTTTTCTTTTTTTATTTTATTACCAGAACCCAGGATAACCCCATCTGTCCGGGCTGGCGACGTTACAGCGGCGAATAACGTGCACTGGTCGACGCCCAATGTCAGAGAAACAACGAGAACAAATGATGGTGTTTTAATGCAAAAATATGTAATGACGTAAATGTCTTTTGTAGAATCTTCATAGAACAACTGCAACACAAATATACTTTGTGAAGTGTTAAAGTAATAACATATTTTACATGGCGTATCGCGTGATTTAATAAGCATTTATTTTACCAGTTCCGCACTCTGTATAAATTCATAGGGATATTAAAAAATAATAGCGAAAATGAAATATTACAATGGTATTTAATGTAGGATCAGCCTTGCGTGTCGCGCGCGCGCGCGTGTGTGTACCGTAAAGTGGGGGCTTCTTTGAACAAATTTTTAAAAAAATGTTTCTTTTCTTAATATATTAAAATATCTCGTATTTTTATTGATATTTCTGCATGCATTTAATTTTTTTTATAATGGCCTACTTAAAAATCGGGAAAACATTGCTCTAAAGCTGCAGTTTGTTCGGGACTGGTGCTTCAAATATGGCGGTCTAGGGTGACCACATTAATGTTGTTGTGATACTTTTGTTGGAAAGCAGGTAAGTGAATGTTTCCCTTGAATGTGATGCACATTTCTCAATACATATTTAGGTCTAGACAGCAGACAAATTGATATAATTTTATTTTATTTCGTGGCTATATGTTGGGCTAATTGAAATTGAAGTCTACCTCGAAGATCATGAAAATGGGGGCTACTTTGAACAGTGAGTGTACACGTCCACCCCCCAAAACAGCGCATTATATCTGCTATTAAAGTAGCTCTGATGATAGATAAGAGATCATCTGCTGTTTTTGTCAGAGTGGGGATTTCCTTTTGATGCATTTGACATAAGAGTTCTTATTGGCGATAATCTTAGCAGTCTTTAGTTTGTGAAAAAATAAGGAAATAACCATTGTCATCATTCAGTGTTATGACCACCCCAAGCCAAAAACGTATTTAAATTCATATAACAGATACAGTTGACAAAATTTTCACAAAACATTGCGCAATTCGTTCAACGTAGCCTCACTTTACGGTATATGTTTGTTTGTGCGTTTGCGTGCAAAGCCCTCGGAAGTGGTGTGGCGGTCGCCATACCCGCCACACCAATTTTTCGTGAATTAAATTATTTGATGAACAACGCTTTACGGTTGGAACTATAGCTCCCTATCGCCACGCGGGCTTGCCAACCACAGCGATCACGCTTGGGTCACTGGCCACTGATTGCCGCCGTAGACAGGGGCCGGTACTCGAACAGTTACCGCCAATACGGCTGACGCAATCTGGTCGCATTCTCATTGGCTAACGCGATTCGGGCCTTCCTCTGAAAAAAACACGGACCAGCTTAGATGGCACCTTGTGGGCAGGGAGCAGCAAGGGCATTTGCGGAGACACCGGCCCGAGCAACGATAAGCCGGGTACCAACAGAACTATTGTCAATCAACAGAACATTTCAAGTCAAACAATAGCATCTGACACATCTGATATGTTTGTTGTGATTGGTCGTTAATTGAATATCGAAGTGGATATTACCGTCGACAACAATTTCTCTTGATTTGATCGTTGCTAACTGCTGTCCATCTGTTGGTATCAAATTTCTAATACATGGAGCAGGCAAATAAACCACCGTAAAAGGTTGAGAAATCAATCCTGACAACGGTCCGGCGAACTTCTATAGCTACGTTTCTGCCAGCAAAGCTGAAGTCGTCAGAAGCTATTGTGCAGCAATCGAGGACCTTTTCGGCTGACTCAGAAGTGGAGGTAAGCAGTACAGATACAAAGAATCAGCAAGTTCCTGATCACGAATTGCCTAAAGGCAAGGAAGGCAGGAAATTTCTGATTGATTGGTGTAAATCTTCTCCTTGGCTGGAGTACAATTATGAGAAAAACCCAGTAGTTTGTAAAACTTGTCGACAGTGTTGGTGTCGAAGAGCACTGTTTCCGCATGTAAGGCTGATCTCGCGTTCACAACATTAGGATTCCGAACATGGAAAAATGCTGTGCATCGATAAAGGGTACACGAATAGGGTCAGCTCCATCGTAATTCTACCTATGGACTACATTGCATTTCTCGTAATGCAAATGTTGGTGCACAACTCGATAAGCAATCGTCTGAGCAAAGAATAAATGGTAGGAAATGTTTGACGAAAATAGTTACTAGCATATAATTTTTTGCCAAACAAGGTCCTCCATTACGTGGGCACGACAATAAGTCCAGTAATTTCAGTCAGCTGTTAAACTTACGTGCCGAAGATGACAATGAACTTCTTTATTGGATGCAAAAGAAAACCGATTGGACATCTGTGCAGATTCAAAAAGAAGAAAGATACTCCAACATCTAACAGATCAAATTCGCCACAACAATTTTTACTCTTTACCTATGAATGAAACGGTGGATATAAATAAGACGGAACAGTTAGCAATTTGCGCTCGTACAGTATCAGATAGTCTTAAAATCGAGGAACTATAACTGCGAATGTATGCTGTTCCATGTGGCGACGCTCAGACCATATTCTCCGTAATCAAAGACGCACTTATTCGACTACAATTAAATCTTCATAAACGCAGAGCTCAGTGCTACGATGGAGCATTAAACTTTCAGGGCGCACATTCTGGTGTCGGGAAGTTACTAAGCGTTGAAGAGCCGCGAGCTGTTACGACACATCGCCATATGCATTGTGTTAATTTAGCCGTTAAAGAAACCGTTTCTCAAGTTCCTTCGATGCGTGATTTTCTTCAACTAGTGCAGGAGATGATCATTTTTTTACGCGATTCACCTAGGAGAGTCGATATTGTTCGGAAAGTCGCAGAAAGTGTCAATTGCTCATAAATTCATTTTCGGCCTTTGTGCCCAACTAGACTCACAATCAAATTGAAAGCATTAGAAGGTATAAGAGATCAGTTACCAATACTAAGTGAAGAATTCCGTAGAGTCTAATGTGAATCAACAGATATGAAGATGCGTTCGGATGCGTCCGGCTTTTCGAATTTTATTTCTGTCTCTGTTTATCGCTGAAGGTATTTGAGAGAACAGATACGTTGAGCAAACAGTTTCAGAGAAATGATATTGCATCAGGAGAAGGGATCGCTTTGGTTGAGTATTCCGTGTCGCAAATAAGAATTGATCGATCAGAAGAAGGTTTTAAAGTATTATGGAAAGAGTCACTAAGACTTTCTAATGAAATGGGTGCTGAGAAGTCAAAGCTTCCTCGTCGAATCAGTGTGCCAGCTCGATTTCAGGAGACTATATCGCATGAATTTAGTAATCCAGAAGAATTTTACAGGCCGATCTATTACCATGTCTTAGATTGCGTTACAGGTGAATTAACAAGGCGGATATGCGACAAAGCTATTTCGGTGATAGTTTCCATAGGAAAATGTTTGAGCGCAGCGTGGATTGAAGGCACTGATGACGGGGAGAACCTACGAATTATAGTGAGACACAATGGTGATGACTTGGATTACGGACGTTTGAAGTGTGAACTCACGAGCATAGGTAATCTCAGCACAGGGGAAAAAACCGTAAAAGAAATTATTCATGCAATCGGTACTAGCCATGAAAAATAACTATTAGCACTGGTTATGCAAATGTGTAAGCTATATCTTGTTTGTCCTACCTGGGGAAATCCTTCAGCACTCTTTGAAGGATTAAGTCTCGCGGTCACGGGGGAGATTAATTCTTTTGTTGCTCCCATCTACATATAAGGAAATGAAATGGCAGACAATTTGTGTGTGAAGGAAATTGTTAATAAATCTTTTGTCTGGCGATGACAAACGACGGAATGCTTTTAGTTTGATGTAATACATAGTATAACTGCTTGGTGTTGGCTTGTTATTTCTGCACAGTTTCGTAGTTTGTGATGCTAAATGACTAAAATAATTGTAGTAACTAAAACTCCGCCACACCAATAGTGAAATGCTTCCGACGTCTCTGTTTGCATGTGTCTGTGTGTTTGTGTGTATATGTCTGTGTGTTTGTATTTGTTTGTGTTTGTGTGTTTGTATGTATATGTCTGTATGTTTGTGTGTATTTATGTATATGTAGTATGTGTATGTTTTGGTCTGTATTTGTTTATGTATGTTTGTATTTGTATGATTTGCATATTTGTTTTAAGTGTCTTATGTCTATTTGTGTGTTGTGTGTGTGTGTGTGTGTGTGTGTGTGTGTGTGTGTGTGTGATGTAATTCTTATTAAAACATGCCAAAGGAAGCAATCATTCAAAACCTGCTACATTTGAAATGATGTTCAGGGTTAATTTTTCAGCGACTTTCTTCGTTTCACTGTTTGATAAAATTACATAACGTTACTATTCCTTTCTGCATCATTCAAAGGATAAATCTTTTTCACAGTCGATTTACCTTCTTTGAAAGATTTTTCAAGAATGTGAATGCACGAGGTTTGTCGAAAAAGTATGCGACTTTATTTTTTCTCGTGGGAAGTAATGACGTTAGGGAGGCAAAAGTGTCCATAGTGGAACCGCATGCCCTCACGCGCATGCGTGGTTTTTGGTGGACTTCCTGGATGCATCACTAGCTGTCAGGCAGCCAGTGTGTGAAGTACTGTACTACTTACTCGTCGCATTTTAATTTCGCCCGTGATGACGGAACGTGTGGAGCAACGATCTTGCATCAAGTTTTGTCAAAAGCTCGGAGATACCCAAGCGGAAACAATTCGCAAAATTCAACAGGCTTTTGGTGACAATGCTATGGGTGCTACCCAAATAAAAGAATGGCACAACAGGTTCAAAGATGGCTGCACATCGGTGGAGAGTGACCAGCGTTCCGGGAGACCGTCAACAAGCCGCAATGCAGTTGTTATCGAGAAAGTGCGGACCTTGATAATGGATGATCGTCGTTTGACGGAGCAGGAAATTGGTGACGAGGTTTGGATCAGTAAAGATTCTGCACATGCAATTTTAAAGGAGGATTTGGGCTTGCGCTGTGCCCAAGCTATTTTCTCAGGAACAACAACAACTTCGTCTTGAGGTTGCGCAGGACCTCCTGGATACTGTCAACTGGGATCCTGAGTTCCAGAATACCGTGATAACTGGAGATGAGACGTGGGTGTACGGGTACGTCCCGGTAACCAAAGCTCAGTCATTACAGTGGAAGCACCCAACGTCGCCAAGGCCCAAAATAAGCACGTCAGGTCCGGAGCAAAATCAAGGTGATGATGACTGTTTTATTCGACTACCGAGGCGTTGTGCATCACGAATATGCACCAGAAGGACAAACAGTTACAATGCAGTACTATCAGGAAGTCCTCCCACGTCTTCGTGATGCAGTTCGGCGCAAGAGACCGGATCTGTGGGCCTCGCAAAACTGTAGCTGCATCATGACAACGTCCCGGCTCATTCGTCGCAGCTGATCCAAGGTTTCTTGACAAAGAAAGGCATTTCGCTCATTCGTCAGGCTCCCTACTCTCCAGACATGGCTCCTACTGACTTCTGGTTGTTCCAAAGAATGAAGATGCCACTGAAAGGCTCCTGCTTTGAGAGCCGAGAAGACATCATGCGGAATGCGACGGCGGAGCTGAGAGTCATTCTGGAAGAAGCATTCCAGACGGCTTCGAACAGGGCAAGATTCGCTGTGCTAAGTGTGTGGAGGCACAAGGGGCCCACTTCGAAGGGGATTAGCAATTGAACCCGACCAAGTACGTAATTTTTTTTTCCCAGCCAAAGGTCGATTTCGACAGACTTCATATAGTTTGATTTATAATAATTTTCATGATCACTACTCCTCTGGTATATTTCCTGTTTCTTTTTTTGGGGAGAAGTTTTCTGATGATCGCTGTGTTTACTGTTATAGTAGATATCGAATGAAGAAACGAGAATTTTCTCAAAATTACAGTGACTGAGTTTTAACAGTTTTCTTTGTCTTAAAGGAACAAACAGTTTTATATTTCTTTGTTCGTGAATTAAAAGCAAATCGTTCATCTGACTCTTTCTCTCTTCTACTTTTTTTCATGTTTCTTTACTTTTGCTGATGTCAAAACCACTTAGTAAATCCATACGTGTAGTTGCAGGCAGCTAACGAGGACGTTTCCAGTATGATTAGTTTCATTACTATTCTATTAACGCCACTTTGCTTCCAATCGATGAATACATCTGTATTTCGGCTCACAGCAATGTGGCGCCATGCGCGTGCGGTTGCTCTCACTACCTTGATTCCAATAAAAGGGAACATCAGAGTTAGAGAGCTATAAAAATCGACAGTAAATACTAAAAGTTTACAAGATCTTAATACCGCAATAATTTATCAAATAGGTTTTTTTCACTAAATCTAATGTGTTTGGGAGACAATTTTTATTTAAACATTAAATAAAATTTATGTAGATTTTAAAAAAGTAATTTTTCGCAAGATATAAAAAGGAATCCAGTTTACGTCATTTCATTTTTATGGTCCACATATTGCAAACTAAAATCCGTAAGAAAAAGTTGCTTTTACACAAAAATATTAAATTTTAAAAAAATATATTATAGAGTATTGACACTAATTTACAAAAACACAAGTGTATAGGCTACATAACAAGAATTTATTTACGTGGCAATAAAAGTACTGAGAAAATACGCAATGATCATGTACTCGACGTGGTGTAGTCGGAAGCAAATTTCGATCAAATGTTAAGGAACTGAGTTTGAAATGTCTTTCAAAAACTGCCAACAAATGTTGCTTAAGAATTTTGAAGAGCTTTTGACATTTTAGGAATTCATACACAATCCATAAGCCACATATGTGTCTGATGATATTCATAAAAAGACTGAGGCAAAGTAAACTGTTTTTGTATTCCTAGTGAGCAGTAACAAATTAGCTGCCTTTTTCTGGAATACAAAAGACACATGTATTCATTGGTTATGCAGCGGTGAATAAAATTTATGGCACTTATCAGCGGTCATTCTTTCGTAGATTTAGTCAACGTACCAATTTTACTCACTGATTGATATGCAGAATACTAAAATTAATTTGCACTTTCCGTATGATTTAGTGTCTCATTTATGCACTACTTTGCTACCTTCGTCAATGTCTTTCTTAGCACCTATAAAATTCTAATTTAATTTATCTGCAAACGTTACACTTTTAGAGTCTTGGATGCTCTAATTCTTCTGTTCCTTTTATATCCATCTATTTGTATCACATCATAATCTTACCAATATATATTCCTCACCGCTAACCTCCCGTTAAGATTCCGCTTCTTCGGGACATTTTTTGATTAGCAGAGCATTCGTTTTCCTATTATTCTCACTCTTGAGCAGTTTATTTGAAAGTTCCTGGTTGCTCTTCTGTCTGTCCATCGAAACTTTGTAAAGTAAAATATCTTCCACCACCTTTTATTAGCTATTTCTTTCTTCTACCATATTTTTCTGTTATTCGATCGTCTTCCCGATATTCCCCATGAACAGTGACATCGTACTTTTGGAAGCCTGGTGTTTTCTTGAAACAGTCAAATTTAAAACATTAAATTATTCTTACTCTTTCTATTGCAGGCTGATTATGTCTGTGGAGCAGCAGCAGGTAGAACTTGAAGTGCGCCCGAAAACGACTTCGCTAATCGTTTGTTTGGTTGGAATACTCAAATTACGCAGGCTGGTCTTCAGTTTGACGGCTTGGAAATACTAGTCAAATGTAATGAAAATGAATTGCTGGTGAGATTTCAAAATTCTTCGATCATTTTTACGTAACTGTGTATTATATCCTTTTATTTTATTTTTAAAAAATGGAAGGATTGATTTATATTTGATCGCACCTGCTAACAACTAATAATCCTGTCAAAAAGTTTGCTCGCAAAAGTTTAAAGTTTTTTTTTTAATATTGAAGAAACATTTTTTTAACTGAATTGGTTTGAAATTACCATAAATTTAATTTGCTTTATTTAGTAAGGACTTTTATACTGTTATATCTCGCTCAGATTTAGACTGCTTCGTAACGCCTACACTACGAAATTTCATCGGTAATTATTCTCAAGCGTAGCAAAATAAATATATAAAAAACAGTCACGTGGTTACGATACAATTTCGAGAAAAGTAATACAATCTATGATACTTTTTGCCCACTAAATCACAAATATGCAGCTGAATAAATCGAGTTATTTTCCATAAACAAGAGTTCACCTTTCGCTTTGTCATATCAGTAATTGCCCCAACAGCTCAAGTATTCATACTCTCCAATAATTCTAGGAAATGGCCGTTAAAGACTAAGAATGTTTATTAAAATATAATATATAATGTCCATATTAAAATTCAAAGCATAAAGTAAATTTAAACTTTTTCTGGAGACAACACATATTTTGCAAACAGATTTCACGTTTATCATTTTGGTGGGTATGGATACCTAAAAAACGTGTAGACTGTTTATTTTTTAAAAATGGTTTTCATTCAGATAGAAGTTTTGGTGCTGACGATAGATTTTATTTACGTAAATCCCTTTCTGAAATTATTTTAAAACAAATATCCAATTTTACACAAATTATGAACAGCAACGGTGAAAAGCCAATATCTACCGAGTCGTTTGTTATTGAGGATGACGCTGATGGCGTCGATTGTAACGTTCATATTACAGAACCTTTTTGTATACTAACTGTTTATTGTTTCACTCCTATACAGTCTGCATTCTTGTTAAAGATTATGCTACATTAAAACGAAAAAAAAAACAAAATGTGGTATATTGGTAGAACGAAAACTAGGGCGAGTTTGGCGCTTTAAAAGATCTGAACCAATCAGAATATTAAACTTCAAGTGTGAATGTCAACGCACTAAGCAAAAACTCTCTTCCAGACGCATACTGTGTACCAAGCATTTACTATTAATTCTCTCCATTTATTTATCTAGGTCTAATCATATCTTTAAAACCAGATGAACTGTGCCTGACCCTTTTATTGAGTTATAATTTCCTTTGCAGAGCGCCAGATAGAAGGCGACAGACATAGCTGATACAGACCCAATCACACATTCATCACTTAATTCCGTTCGCATTTCTGGAAGTATAATAAGATGGTGATGCTTCTTCTAGACAAGACGCAGCAGCTTCCACGACGTTCGGTTAAACAGAAAACCCAGTAGCGGTAGAGTTTCTTAACGAATTACCAACAACACTTCTGGCGAATTTAAAAAGAAAAAAAAAAGAGATTTCAGTTGCACAATCTTTTTAAAAGAAATTTAAGTGTAAATCAAGATAAATGACTTAAAAAACAGGAAAAAAATCTCTTCGTCCATTAATGGAAAAGAAAACCGTGCCGGCTGGGTAGCACCGCAGAGTTTCGGCTTCTTATGTTCTCAAGGTTTCTCGTTCTTCAACGCACCATTCATTGGCAAGTAAAGGACTGGCTGCAAAGCGACGGGTTTATAAAATACCAACCGCGCCTTGATTTTTTCAGATTCCCAGTCAAATCAGATTTTGTAGTCAATTAGTTCCATAAAACAGTAGATTGACTACTCAACAGACTACACCTGGCTACTGCCCCCTTCCTACATGGCGGAGATTTTATTTCAAAAACGTTTGGAAAGACGTATGTTGTACACACACACACACGCACACACACACACACACACACACACACACACACACACACACACACACACACACACACACATAGACGAATGAGAACGTTAGAGTATCATGTTAGACACGAAGAGATGAAACTGAACATGGATATACAAACATAAGAATTACTTTTAATATATAGCAATGAAGCCATTAACTGAAGCCAGAACTTTGACTCTTGCCTCTATACTTTTTCCAGAATTTTTTTTGTATTGTTATCTTCGAATTTATTGTGCATGTGCTTGATATATACTAGAAAACTGCAATTTACTGATATCACCCAGCTGTAGGTGATACTACAAGTGGTACGTTGTGCTAGATATACTAGAAAACTGTACTTTACTGATATCACCCAGCTGTAGGTGACACTACACCCGGTACGTTGTGCTATATACTAGAAAACTGCATTGAAATTCTGTCACTCAGCTGTACGTCACAGAACCCGCGGTACGTTTTATTAGCTGTCAATGCTGAAAAAGCAGCTTACACATCTTTACCTCAATGCTGCCTACTCGAAATAGGATTTTAAAAGATATTCCCATAAATATTGCGTTCTTAAACAATAAACATATTTTCAAGCTGATACATCGTTTCAAAATTAAAGGTTTTTACATGCGGTGTATCCATAACGGTAAAGAGATGGGCGAAAGAAGGCGGGGTTGAAAACATAATTCCCCTTACTGTCTTAGGTCGCTCACCCGTCAATCACTACCCGGATTCGATACTCAGGTCAAACAACAACAGTTTATCTTGAATTAAATACACAAATCTAAAGGTATAGAAAAGTACTAATAGTTTATCGATTTGTGTTAATCTCTCTCTCTCTCTCTCTCTCATGTTCACTGAAAAGTATTATAATCGCTTGTTAGTGTTACACACCTACTGCTTTAAATGACTCTGTCTTGTGTCGACTTTTAACATACTTCTATTGTTGTTTGTTGCCTCGTGATTTAGTATGCGAAACTGTGTATGGTTATTTCCTTTTCTTTTTTGTTTTAGTATTTAAGTAGTAACTTTAAGAATTGTATTTTTTGCTACTTCTTAATAATGTTGAGCATCGTGAGTGCGCCCATTTCGCTAAGCAATCAAAATGATGCTGTTTTCTTTTTTTCTACTTGTTAATTTCTGTTTACAGCCTGCTTATAATTATCTAAGCAACCGTTTGGATTTTGTTGATCACCCTGGTAACAATGACAAACATCTGTGGTAACGTCTTCCACCCCTCGAAAGTCGACGGGGAAAAGAATGTTCTAGTAAGGCAGAGGATGGCAAGGTCCTGATAAAAATCCGGAGTTCTTAGGAAGAACCTAACCTACACAGGTGAGATTACAAAATAACTGACGAAAAGTGTCTTACTGATTTCTAAAACGGATAATAAAGGTATGATGACTGCAGTCTGGTCATTTCAACTTCGATAATATGTAGGATTCTAAGGTCCTCTAATAAACCACGGATCGATTAATTATCAGATTAATAAATGCGATTAACAGTTCAAGTAATTTATGGGCAAGAAAATGTCTAAATTTATAGACGTGTTAGGTAACAATCAAATTATCTGATATTATAAAAGTAGACGAGATATATTTTAGCCTTTAAAAAGGCTTGATAATTTCATAAAATTAATTGAAAAAAAAAGGAATAAACATGTAGCACACTTATGTCGTGATTAAATCGTTTCGTAGAAAGTAAAAAAGAAAGACACCAAGTAATTCTAAATCACCACCTGCCCTGTCTTAATGTTTTCAGCGGAGTGTAACAGGGCTCAGATTTAGGTCCTGCCTTATTTTGATTACAATAAACGTGAGTGAAAATGTAATAGATATCAATTAATACACTTTTACAAACGATACTAAATATTACGTTATCGTAAACAAGAGAAATTATACACAAGTTTCTGATATACCTAAAAATGTTGGAACTAGTCATTAAAATAAAAAGAAAATTTAATATTAAGAATATTTAAAGTTATTTAAATAGGAACGAGAAACATTTCTGAGCATAAAAATAAAATGTAAGGTTAATCAATAAAATCCAGTAAAATTTGGCTGCTAGATAGCGATTATTAATCGTATCATAAAGTATAAAGATATGAGAATTTTGTTGCCTTTATATGAGACCTTCAGTGTATGCACGCAATGTCTAGCTAAGAAGAGATCCATTTATTGGAACCATTTCAGCAGGAAGTTTTAAAAAATCTCTGTCGGATTTGAATGCTCATCACTCGAAGCGAAAAGACTTTTTGTACGGTTGGCTGACAAACACTGAGACAAAAACCTGAATATTTCAAAAATTATCAAGAATTTTGAGCACATAGACTAAAAAGATATAGGGAGATAAAAAATTTCTCAAACTGGCTAAAGTGTTGGTAAGGAAGAGATGTTTATTCCCGAATAGCGTTAAAATCTGGAACAGTAAAAGTCATCTACAATTTTACGCCATCGTTAAAAATGAACGCCAACCGCGGAGTTTTCCAATTCAATACAGATGCAGACGAGTCTGCGGGGTTTTGTGTTTGTAAGAAATCAGTGGAAAGAGGAAAGTTCTGAAGCAGAATACCGTTTGCGCGAAGGGTTTCCGAGTTTTAATAAAGATAGCTGGAGTTTTGTTAAAAGTATTAATGTCAGTCAGTTACTGATTGGTATTAAGCGTATTATTATTATTATTATTATTAATTATTATTATTATTATTATTATTATTATATTATTATTATTATTAATTATATGGTCGGAATAGTTTATAAGCATTTTTATTCCTGCAAAAAGTTATCACAAACAAGCGGTAAAAGTAGATGCATATAGTTATATATACTGCTCAAAATTTTAGAAGCAAAAGCATATTTATGTGCAGGGGAACAAATGCTAATATTAAGATTTTCATACGCCGATGTTTACAAGAGAGCGTTGACAACCCTGCGCCACGTTGGGACCGTCACTTCTGGAGCCTACGAGGTCAGCTAGCGAAGAAGATCGAGAGGAAATCACACCTGGGGAAATGAACTCAAGCGATTAACCTTAGCGATTCAGTTGTCTGTTAACCCCTGTACCACCTCACCGCTCGCAATAGCAGTGTTTATATTGTGGACAAGCAAATTGGATAATACTTATTTTAACTTAACCCTTAACAGATTCTTCAAAATATACAACACCGACTTTTATGACTGATGAGCTGTTGGTGCACGAAAATACCTGAGAAAGACGTGTCGCTTTCAGGCGCGTGAACAAACCAGTCTCAGGAAAAAACACAGATGAGACTACAAAATAAAGAAGACAAAGTGCGCTCCGATTAGATACCAAACCTTCAACATTTATTTATTTTAACAATAAAATCACTTTTTAAATCAAAATATTTTTAAATTAGTCAACCATGACTGTCAATAAAATATGCTTTTTGGCAAAACGTTTATATGTAACACGATAACAAAAAGCTCATTTTGTTCTCTAAAAGAAAACCTGGCCAGAGAAAGAGAAAATATTAAGTGATCTAATTCCCTGGGTGGTGCTTTAAACCTATAATTGAAGAGAAAAAATAAAGACTAGAAACTTTGACCATATTAGGGAGGATTTTGAATAAGTTTCATTGGTCAAAAAGTGTTTGATCTTTTTTTATTTTCTCTACCAAAATCCGATACAGATGCCACTGTTCTGGCTGACAGTAACAAGGTCTTCACTGAGAAAGTGGATACAGATTCCATAAAACAAACGGAACCACCTCGGCACGGCTAGTTCCCTTAGTAACAACGTTTGCTGTGGATTTATTTTTAAGTAATAGACCTGTAGGAACAGAGTTATTTACTTTACTAAATATATTTAATACCATTAATACAGTGACAGCATTAGAGCGATCTTCTGTAGTTTTTATTACGCGATAGTATGCTGGCTGCAAGAAAGCGATAGAACATGTTTAGAACAAGGAGAAACAACAGTTCTTAGTGTTGAAACAAAATCCTAATGTTTTACATTTTTCCACCCTATTTCAGTAAACAAACACTATTAAAGACGTTTTATTTTTTACTTTAATCGATCAGTTTAAGTTGAAAAACTAAATCGTTAATTCTATTTACTAATATTTCAATGCTTAAATTCTAGAAATTTTTGCATCGAAAAATTGTTCTAAGGTTTTTTCATATCTCCGGAAATGTTACCATCCTGGGTGATATTAGCCGAGTTACTTACCCTGGATATCACTGGTACTTGTCTTTTTCATAGCAAATTAGCCGATATTTTTCTCTGTCCTGTTGAGGAAAAATATAATTCGTATTCTGGCCAGTTCCCTTATCTACCCTGACCAATGTCTGAATGTAACCAGCAAGACAGCTTATCGTACCAAATATCACGGCACAGCTAAATCACAACAAAAAAACTTTTTTTTTCTACAGTAAAGACGCGCTTCAGATCTGCTAGAAGCAGTTATATACAGCATCACTTCACCTCACTTGCCCCTAACTCACAGGTCGTTGGTGCACCTTGAAAAGGGTGTCTAGGGCATTTTACAACCTGGCGGAGCCCATCCCTCTCCAGGTTGAGATATACAGTATAATGGGTTGCAAATAAAGCTAAAGTGCTTCAGCAGGAACATCTAAGTTAACAAACAAGTGATCGAATGTTTTTGTGGTCAGATAAATCATAGATACCTTTTTCAAAATATAGTTTCTTTGTCGCTGAGCAACAGGTTGGCGAACACTTTCCGAATTAGCGTAACGACCCTTACACTGAAACCTGGTTATCCCATGATTCTGGCCTGCTTTAATATGGATAGAACCAAAACATGCCCACAGATTCTTTTTTTAAAAAATGCATGGAGAATACTATTTAAACATTTTTATAATACAAACACAGCAGTCGTAGACAAATTGCCTATTTATCTTGTGTCATGAAAATAACAGTCGGAAACCAGTGACGTCACTCAGTGTTACACCACTGTAAAAATATACCTGGGCAGCTTGGAACGACTTAACACCTGATTATTTTGATAAATTAATTATCAGAATAACGAAAATCTGCAAAGCTGTTACAAAAGCTAATAGTTTTAATAAATCAAATATTTAGAGTTAAATAAACAGTTTTGTTTTAGTTGTCGAAAGCACTACATTTACTAAAACCAATGTCTTGTTTTTCTATTTTTTTATGACAGAACTCTGACCCCAAACTAGGGAGACAAAATATGCTGGCCGCGCATCTATCATTATACTTCACATGGAAAAACATTTAGTGAGGAAAAACGCGAAGAGGGTCTATGTTTTATGTGACGAAGTTTAGACGCCACTCAACAGATTTTGAGAAACTAATGACTTTACAAACAAAAGGAGTCAAAGAGAAGACCGATTGTTCGGAAGTGTAAGACCGATCATCTCCACACCAGCGCTCAAGGTGCTGCTGATTTCAATTCAACGTCAAAGGTAACCATCCCAAGAAAATCAGAAAGGGAGCAACTTAAAGAAGCTGGCGGGGTAGAGAGAGTCGCAGCTTGGAAACCATCGCTGAAACGATGAAATTGTGAGAACGGCCAAGAATGGATATCGAACCATAAAGAATGGACGAAAGATCAATGGAGACGAGTGGTGTGAGTGGATGGAAATACACATGAACTTTTCATTTTCAGCTCCAACACAAAGCGATATGTAAGAGAGAAATTAGTAGACCTTTGTGTAGCGCATAAACAGTGAGGCGGTGACGTGAGAGCGTGTGGTTGTTTTGGGGTAATTTAGTGAAGATAGATAAATCATTTATTAAAAACGATATAAACAATATCGATTCACTCTTCAACGCCGCACGATACTGTCAGGGAAGAGGCTCGTAAGTGAGGGGTTGGTTTTCCAACATGATAATGATCCTAAACATACAGCTGAATTAAACCTGAGACACCTGGAAAAGAAAGAACAGGAAGTGAAATTAAAGTGCTGAGCTACACAATCGCTGGACCTTGAAACTATTGATTAGTTATGAGATAAGATAAATAGAAGGGTAAAGATGCAGGTGCGAGCCAAATAAATGTGGTTTGAAAGATGTGTCAGACTGAAAACAGACAATAAAGAACTGCTAAAGATTCCTGATGGAATGCCTGGACCGGGGATGGCAAACCCTTGGCACCAACAATGATTTTTAGTGGCACCAGTAGAAGTACCCACAACAAGAGCTCCAACATTCCATTAATTTTACCTGTCTGACTATATGTGAATGGTACTATAGAACTGTAGAAATCCACAGGGCTTACTCGTGTATATGGCATCGGCATCATTCTCTCAGCAGACAGGATGTTTTAGCAGCTTGGCATGATAGATGTGACCTATGATATATGTCCACTCATAGTCAGGCTAAGCATCAAAAAGTTGTCCATTTATAAGATAACAAAATGACATATACAACAGGCTTTGGGAATAAATACTTTAAAGACTAAATGAATTATTATGAGCCAGTGAAAATATCTTGTCATTTCAGGCGTGGACAATTTGCGGTCGTTAGTGGGCGGTGTTTATCAACAGCCCTATTCTCCTCTGACCAATCGGAAGTTAGCGTGCAACCGGTCATTTAAAATCAGGAAATTTAAAATCAAAAAAAAGTTATTCTTTACTTGGCCAACAGTGGGCGTTTTTTAAAATTATCTCTTCAAGACAAAGCTTTCAGACACGAAAATCCACTAAAAGTTTTCAAATCGGTGGTCTAAAGTCGAAAAAATCAACAAGCACCCATCCAGTGGAGAATCACAAGAACAGACTTGGAACTCAGGGAAAACTTGGAATTTTGTGGTACTGTGAGCTGTTTCAGTGCCTGGGTGACGCCTAGTTACGGCTCGGATTTTACCAGTTGATAAAATCAGTCTGTTTATCTTCACCTGTTATTGCTTGCTAACTTTTGTTTTTATTCTCCTTGGTGGGGAAGATCCAATGTTCGTGGACTTCTTACTATTCTTTAAGCTTCCAGTGCGTGTATATTATAGTTAGTCTACTACGTGTCTTCCTTACAAAATTGTCTGCCAAATTATAAAATTTGTCATGAAACTGGTGTTTGTAAAACTTTTTCAGCACTTTCAAAGGCATCATAAAAATTTCTGAGCTTAACAGAGAAGGAATTAAAAGAATGTTTATCCCGAGAATTAAAATTGTTTAATAACCAATGTAGCTCAATACATAGATTCATTTAAACTGAAAATAACATTGTTGCCGCAAGCTACGAAATGGCCAACTGTATTCGAAAATACGGAAAATCACTGTTTGACCGGTGATTACATTAAAGAAATATTGCTTTCTTGTGCAGAGTCATTATTTGAAGATTTCAGTAACAAAAGAAAGATTAGTGAATGTTTGAAACAGTTATTATATAATAGGAATGCAGTTAAAGAAAGAGTTAGAAATCTTGCAAATGGCACTTGAAATAGATTTCAAATAGATCTTAAAAAATTCGAATCGTTCTCCATTTTCTTAGATGAGATCACTGATGTTACTTCTGAAGTTATACTTGCAGTTATAATTAGATATCCATCTGATAACGAAACGAATGATTAAAGTTGCTGGAACTCCCAAGGAAAACTAAAGATGAAGATATTTGTGAAGCAGTTCTTCAGTTAATGCCTGAATTTGATATAGATAAATCGAAAATTATATGTGACACTAGTGATGGAGCAACAAGTCAAGGTTGGATCCAACTTAGGTTCATCACACTGTTTGCAAAAGCAATCGGACATCCAATAGTACCATTTCATTGTGTTGTACATCAGCAAACTCTCTACACAAAAGACAGTCAGGAAGAGATTGGGCAAGTATTGGGAATTGTTATAAAAATTAAAAACTTCATTGTCTCTCGCTCACTCAATAATCGACAGTTCAAGATGCTTTTGGATGAAGTTGATTCTGAGTATTCTGGATTGGTAACGCATAACAGCGTCCAATGGGTTAGCCGTAGACGTGTACTTCAACGCTTTGCACAGTGTTTAATAGAGGCCAGGTTATTTATGAAATCAAAAAATCTACATTATCCACAACTGTGTGATAAAAAATGGTGAGTGACCCGATGTTTTATACTGACTTCAATCTCCATTTAAATGAAGTTAATACAAAACTTCAGTGTTGTGGAAAAATTGTCAAAAGCATGCTTGGAATTTTAAATGCATTTGAAAAAATGATAAAAATTTTAAAGCGTGATTTAGACTGAAGGGAAGTAAAATATTTTCCATTACTGAAACAACACTCTGGAAGTATAGAAAGTCTTGAAAACAACGTTGATAAAACTGGCGCAATACACAAATTTTCAACAGTCATACATTTTTTATCAACAGTCATAAATTTTTTATTTGGAGAATCCAAAGAAGATTTCAACAGTTTCGAAAACTATAACAAACATTTGAATTCATTACAAACCCCGTCACTATTGACTATGAAGCATTGTAGTTAGAGGATTTATTGTGGCTAAATATTGACGATTTAGAGATGCAGATGGCTGAATTTCAGGAAAATTCAGTTTGGAAAACCAAATTCGCTGACTTGAGAAAGCAACTAGAGATATTGGAGCACAATTTAGATACAGAAGATAGTACTGGGGCTGAAAATGAAATTCTAAAAGTTTGGGAAAGCTTACCCAATTGTTTCAAAAAGAATGAAAAAATCAGCACTTGCTATATTGTCATTTCTTGGTTCAACATATTGCTGTTAAAAATTATTCTCAACCATGAAATCTATAAAATCAGATACAAGCCAAGAATTAAAGAACTGTCGAAAAAAGTACAGCAGAAAATGTCTCATTGGATTAATTATGGAGCAAATGAGCGTTTTTCTGTCCAGTTTTAAAAATTAAATATATTTTTTAAAATAGTTTTACGTATCTGAAGATGCCTGATTTTTAAATACATTGCACACATGATAAAAACTTTCGAAGTTGTTATTTCTTAGTAAGTTCTCTCACTAAAAACTCTCACGGCAAGTGAAGTAACTGTTTGTATGTCCAAATATGTTGGTTCTATTCTTAAGAAATAGTTCTCTTTTAACAATCTTCAAAGTAAAAATCGTATTAAAAATGTTTAATTAACGATAGATTGCGAATATGGGATATATATATATATATTTCAGTTTACTTTTTAATTTTATTGTAAATAAATCTACATTTTCTGCTATTGAGTGTTTGTATTATTTACTTTTCATGTTTCTTTGATTTTTAAATTTTTAATGATCTGTAAGCTATTTTTCATTTTTTATTTTGAATTTTCTGTAACCCTAACACACCTGGTCGCTCACTGAAACAGTACCCGGCTCTGGTTGGGCGCGGTGCCAGCGGCACCGAGGCCCTGAAGCACCGCGATAGGTTATTATTTGGCATCGTATAGCAACGTGCTACGTGCGGCTGTGATCGCTAACAAGGAGGAAGATATTTTAATGGGAAAAGTTTTGAGGAAAAATTCTTACAAAGCATAAGTTCCATTACAGTTCTATTTGTAATTACTGATACATTTTCATATACGCCAATAATTTATGTTTAATTATCCTTTCTTTTGGGGGCGTCACTAAGATTTGTCAGTCCCATCATAATTTTGACCGTCAGTGTAGTCAATGGGTGTCGGGTAACTGTCGGTAAACACTTGATTCCTTTCATCTTTGTCATGTGTTATTTGATACCTGGACTTGTGTGAACAAAGGCTAATGGCGGTGATGACGAAACCTTGGGACTGATTTCTAATGAATTTTCCTAAAGAAAAACTTTTTTGAATTGTTTTCTAGACTTTTGATTTATTTATCGACACTTTGTTTCAAACCGTTTGGAAATATGTCGGCTCAAATAAAAGATCGAAGATACGCCCTTGTAAATGCTAAATCTTCATCGACGTTGTTTGATTTTTCCACAATAATACGAGGGGCATTCGCAAAAAAAAAATAGAGAGAGAGAAAACCTTTACTCTTAGTTACCTGTTCCGATTGCTCATCCGCTAATTTCCAGTCAGACTCATAGTGAGATAAACTATGCACATGCACTGCGAGTGGCTAACTGAGGAAAACAAACCGATCGGCTGCTCGCAATAGATGTGCTCCTGAAGCTAGTAATAATACTTACAGAACTGTTAGAGATGCTTACCCACTCTTTTTAAGATGTTGCCAGTTTGTTCGAATTTCTTTGGTTTCCGACTGCGTGATGGCGGTAAGGGACAGCTCCATTCCTGAAAAGGCTATAGCGAAACCGAGTGAACAGTCGGGACCGCTGGCGGCGAACCAGGGACTTGTCAGGACAGCTTTTTCGTGCTTAGTCAAGTTGTACACCAGATTATATCTTCCTGAAAATGAGACAACAATAGATAATATAAACCACCTCCTGCAGGTTTTCTTTTGCGGGAGGAGACGTTCGAATTTGCGTTTTTAATTCTGCGTCTGCCTGGACTAGCGCGATGTTTCTGGCCTCTCTCCAGTGTGGAGCGCATCACGCGAATCCATCTTCGCGACTGTGGTGGCAACACCTGACTGGCGTCATTCTTTGTCTATCCTCGCACCCACCGCGAAATCCTTTAGTCTGGTAGTTTTAATACTGCGCCGCCGTCTCGCCAATCCCGTCGTCCTCCATTCGGGACGACACTAATAGTTTTTGGATTACTCTGAATTCTTTTGCTGTCGATGCCACTCTTCTCAAGTATCACATCGGTGCACATGCAGTGGTGGAGACCGAATACATAACAGGGTACTAAATTAAAGTTTCAGCAGATTTGGAGTGAAGAAACACTTCTGCATCAAACTCGAATGTCTCAGAACTTCAGAAGCACAATTCCTAATCTAAATGCATAAAACGCCATTATTGTAAAGAAATTGAACAGCAGATACATTTTATTTAGGTACAGTAAAATCAAACCATTCTGAAAAGTATCTCTGTTTTTGAATTACTAATTGCAAGTTTAATAGATTGGATAATTGAATTTCCCAATTATATTCATAAAAGCCTAAAAGCAATTTTTGTGTAGATGAAATAAATGGAAACGTTGCCTTTTAGGTAAAATAAATAAACGGCTTAGGTAATGATTAAATAATTACAGTTTACACAAAACGGAAGAGGAATCAAAGCAAATCGTCAGACATGTGTAGCCATGGTACCTTCGAATACTAGCAGAACTGATTTAGAGACATGGAACTTAAAGACAATTAATTCTAATTGAATAATTTACAATCTTCTGAATGCTTTTAATACATGCATGCAAAAACTGAGAAAAATAATCAGTTGTCGGTAGGGATAGGCATTAGTTTAATGAATAGTTTTTGCGGTTCTAATTTCTTTCCTGCGGGGAGCTTTCTGTTTTCCATAAAAAACAAAACTTTTCTAATGTTCAAAATGAGGTGCTCACGATAAAAAAGGAATTATTTCTTTAATAGGATCTCGAGAGTGGTAATTACTGTTCTTAATTTAATATAAGCGGGTTTTGTTTGAGTTATCTTCTTGTTTTATTTTTTGTTTAGCGAATTGGTAAAATCCAAAGAAAACGCAAACGAAGGCATCCCCAGCCGGGTTGATCATCAAGGATTAAATCCATTAGTGAAGATAAACCTTTAAGCGATTCAGAGAGTGCGCACCGATGACTCGTCACTAGGCACGTCGATTAGCAGGAGCCATTAAATTTCAGCTCTATGTTCTCGACATTTGACCGACAATGAAATTTCCCTTGAAAAGGATTTAATTATCATTATTCATTATGTATATTTATGAGATACCAAAAATACTGCTTAAAGTTAGCGTTATTAAATCAGTGTGAAGTGAAAGTTACAAATAAACGTAGTGTAACACGTCGTGTATTAGATTTCCTATCGGCCATATTATTACATACATACATGTGTGTGTGTGTGTGTGTGTGTGTGTGTGTGTGTGTGTGTGTGTGTTGTGGCTAGTGAGTTCAAAGTCATGATCACCAATGTATTAGGTTGTTACAAACGTTTTTTTTTTTTTTTTATCGCAACAATGAGAATTCATATCGTCGCTGAACATGAAGATAAATTTATTAACCAAAGTAAGTTCCATTACAATCAATATACTTCATTGCCAACGAGTTACAAGCGCATTTATACCATTTTGAAAAAATCTGGATTTCTGGAGTCGATAAACTGTTGGAAGGAAGTTTCCATTGTTGCTTGGTTGGAGAAAGATTTCATCAGCGGGAAGCTGTTGAGGTGTTTGAAAAGGTGGTAGGTAGTCGGTGGAAGAAAGGTCTGGTGAATGGGCTGGGTGAAAGAGAACTTTGTATCCCATTGTCTTCAGTTTCTGAAGAGTCACTTTTTCAACACGAGGACGAGCATTGTCGTGAAGCAGAATGGGGCCTCTTCGATTCACCAATGCTGGCAGTCGTTGGGAGAGTTTCTGATGAACAACGTTTAATTCACGACAGTACCTTTCAGCTGTGATGGCTTTGCCAGGTTGCAAGAAGTTAGTAGATGACAACAGTTGCAGTCCACCAGACAGTAACAATGACCTCCTTTGGGTGGAGGCTGGATTTTGGAATGTGGTTAGGCGCCTTGTCTATGTCGATCCACTGTGCTGACCGTTTGCGATTGTCGTAAAGGATCCATTTTTTATCACACGTAATGATTCGGTCAAGAAATGGGTCATTTTGTTTCTTGTGACTAGCGAAGAGCAGATCTCCAATCCACGACTTTGTTGTTGTTCATTCAACTCGTGAGGCACCCACCTGTCAAACGTTTTCACCTGGCCGGTTACGGCAAAATGTCGGGAAACAGTTACAGTGCCTACGAAAATCTCTCCAGCAATTTCTCGCATTGTTTCCTTGGATCGGCTTCAACTGAGACTTTCAGACAGTCGTCATCACAGCTGGAAGGATGTCCGCTACGTTCCTTACCTTCGAGGCTCACATCTCCTGATCAAAACTTTGCAAACCATCGTTGCTGTGTCCTCGCCCCATGCCTGCTCAATGTTACGAGTTGCCTCGTTCGCTCTGTGGCCTGGTTCGAACTCGTGAAGCAAAATGGCACGAAAAACTTTTCTATCCATGCTTCACTCAGAACCCTGAAACAAATATCCATTTCATGATTTTTAAAAAGGTAGATTTTTCATAATGTATGCCAAAACACACGCTACAAAACAACATACAACTTATTTACATACACCTTCACAATTATGCAAAAAAATGAACCTCAATTTAGCATAATATAAAAACCGACAAAACGTTTGTAACGACCTAATATATTTTTTACTTTATTTTTCTGGGAAAAAATTATTAATAAGAATGTTCGGAATCTCGTCTCAATTTGCCGATAAATAAGAAGTCTACGAAAGGTCCATAATTTTAACAGTCGGCGCCTGAGCCAGACCGGGAGTCAGAATTTGTCTTGTGTGAAAACTGCATAAAATTTTTGTTTTAAACGAAAGTTACAATCACCCTGATCACGCAGATACTTTTAATTTATCCAGAAACGTCCTAGTTATGTAGTTATGAATATTTACAATAATCGTCGCCTGTTAAGTAACCTATGGCAAATGAACGCCTTTTAACGCCTTCTCACGATCGGTAGTTCACCTGTTTTCTTGAATTTGGCCTTTAATGAGTTTATATTGGATGTAACTTAGCTTTTTTAAGGATAGTTTGCTTCCTCAAAAGACGAGTGAGCTTTAGGAAACTTACTCCAGGCTGCATTCTCCGCTGTGGGTCCATTAGACTCCACAAATATACGCAACACGGTGAAGGTGTAAAGCTCTTTAAATCTCCTTGTGCTTGATTGCAATGTCACTTCCTGTCCTTTTTTTGTATATTGGAAAGCATTTGAATTGCTACTGTAATTTCAGTTTGTGAAAGGATATCTAGGTGACGAGGATACATTTGCAGTAGTTTCACTCGCACTCTACCAGGGCCTATTTTCAGTGACTTCTCTCGAACCCCATCCAAGAACATCTTCTCAACTCCGGCTTTGAAATCTTCAATGTATTTCTTACCGTATCCTCTCCCCCCCGGGGGCGACCGACAAGCCCAACCTGGTCCAAAGGCTTCCGAACACACGATACTTTGAACGCAACTCAATTCCTCAATATCATCTCTATCAGGATTCACATCAATGTATTCAACTTGGTGTTGATGGATCTGAGTGACTGCATATTTCCCTGCATAGTGTACTAAATCCCGTTGTCAAGCAACTTCTTTGCAGGTGTACTGATTTACCCGCGCCTGCCTCTGAATAATAGTGCACTGTAATGGGTCTTCCTCCATGTCGGAAAATGCTTCCATTGCATTAAGATTGGTTTGTGTCGTCTTAATTCGTAGTTGACGACGTGCTATCTGGCCACCAAACATAGTGGAATCCGTTACTGGTCCGACAATTGCGGTGTCAGATACAGTATTAGCACTTGGTGTATCGTCTTCATCATTAATACGTCCTTCATTTTCATCCTCATTGTCGTCTTCATCATCAGAACCAGGCACCTCGTCATTAGCTTCATCGTTAGTTCTACCATCATCCACAGCTTCAGCATCGACACTAATTACTTTGCCCAAACCGATTTCTGAATACTCAGAATTACGTACTCTTTTACTGTCATGCTCAACACGGACTTTGTTGCATTAAGTCACACACTTGAAACGCTGAAAAACATGCTCATGTTCCGCTTGAAGTTGCTCCAATTGATTTTGATTGGAGCAAACCATCTCCGCAACTGAGTTGTTTATACCTCCATTCGAACGTAAAGCTTCAATAAAATCGCATTCATTGATGACATTGTTACCAATGTTTCAATACCCTGATAATGTTTCATCGCGATAGCAGAATGACCATCAAGAGGACCCCTTCCATCCTGAGTATCCATGTGGATGTAAGAAACTACGTTCAACCCATGGTGTTTCGAAACCACAAAATACACTAGCTCCGGCTTTTGATAGAACTTTGTGTTGTCTGATTGGACGTAAATCTTTTCTCTTCTGGGCAGTCACGCCTCAAACGCATCACAGCTGCTTCAAAGCAGGTTAACACTCCCAGCCAGTCTTGTTTCGTGTCACCTGAAACAATTTGGTTGTAATGCATGATGGGATGGTCATCCAAACTTTGCTCGCTCTCCTTTGGATTGTATCTCGAATTGATTATCACTCTGTGCCAAGAATTACCTTTTTTGGCATAGTGATCTACGGTTTTTTCACGAAAGTGCATCGCCTCAAACTTCATCTTTAAATCCAGTATAAAGTATACTTGTTTCTGAGAAAGGGATACTGGAATTCTATCGATATGAACCAGTTGGTTGTGAAATCGGATCCTATACCCCATCTGGAGTGTAATCATATCAATGCAATCCAGTAATAACTGCTCATGCTGCGAGGGGACCCTTTCCTTGATAAACTCGAACGCTTTGAATGGCAGGCAGCAAGTTTCATAATTAGTTGATGCTAAACTGCTATTAGTATTCAATGCATAATCCACTGATGTTGAGCTACACTTTGACACATGGTTTTCAAACACTGGTTTCATAAACGCTTCCACTGCACAGATTAAGTTCTCCAGTTCATCAGCATGAGTGGTTGAAATGGATACAATGCGATTTATCTTGTCCAAATAACCATTCAATGGATTTTCCAACGTACAACCGACAGCCATTTTCGCTTTCATGTCTTTGAATATTAGAGCCTTGAGTATTTTCGATAGTGAGGTAACACCGATTCGATCGATTGGATCTGGATATTTATCTAAGTAAGCTCGCACTATGGGTCTGGACGGTCGTCTTCGAATCAGCTTCGTTAAATCTACTTCATAACCATTTAATAAGATCTTTTTTGTTCCCCAGGATATAATTTGTACATTTGATTCGTGTAGTAAAAATTTGACAGCTCTGCTCACTGTCAATTCATCGTATCGCATTACATGCCTTGTTTCAACAGCAAGCGCATTGCCTTCAGTAAAGTATTTGAAATGTCGCCTGGAAGTTGCTACACACTTCACCAATACCAAACGCCTCTTTCAACAAATTTCGACGTGAAAGTTTTGTATATCGGAGCCAGCAATACACGCTTTTGAATATTCCATTCCGGCAAAATTCTGATCAAAGTCTTCATGTTCATCAACAGTTTGTAGTTTGAAGCATTCTTCGATACTTCCTTTTTCAAAGAATCAGAAATATGAGCTTATATCACCTCTGAAATTCTATCAAACGCAGCGCTTGCATAATGGATCATTCGGCCGACGGATTCTTCTTCCAAATCAGTCAATGATATGATCTCTCTTGCTTCTTTAGTGGGCACTCCGCGTCCAATGTTGGCTGCTATTCGCAAAAAATTGTCGAATATATGATAGAGTTGGTATCGTTTGCTCCCCCGATTCCTCAAAAGGCTGCTTTGGGCATCCTTTTTTTACCTCGCCGTTCAGTCTCTTCGTCGTCATCAATTTCTCTGTAAATCGGTTCGGACTGACCAGTTCTTGGCTGTCGCCTTCTGATCAGTTGGCACCTACATATGCATCTACTGCATTCTAAACAATTATAGCATTTAGCTCTATCTAAACCAGGTGCATGAAATGCCCATTGTAGTATACTGCTTTTATTTTCTTCTCGATCCATGAACGGGTAGAACTGGACTGAGATGGAGGGTTATTTAGCCTTGGCGACGGAGAAATGAAGAAAACTTATTAGATTTGGCCGTTTCAAGAACCAATCATAATTTATGAAAATATTTTTTTATCCAATCGTGTAAATCTCACCTCTTCGGAGTTTTACGAAAACTCCCCAGGTCGGCTCTCGAGAACAGTGTTAAAATATTATCGCAATTTAAATGGCCAGGCTCTGCGTGCTCAACTCAAGCTGTTTGCTGCAGGTGAACAGTTCTTCTGACATTTTTTAGCTTTGCATTATGGTTGTGATTGCAACACTAACACGTGGAACAATGTTTACGTCTGTTAACGCTTTAGGTAAAAGGAAACCCCAATTACAACGTCATCATCATGTCTTAATTTATTCTCTAGGATATTCAATAGTTGCGATTTTGTTCGCACTGAAATTTTGTCAAATATCGGAAATATATATATTTTTTTTCTCAAAAAGACGTGTAGGTAAATTACCCGTCACTTTATAAATGACGACAGGTGCGTATGTTCTAAATGTCCGTAGAAAAACGTTTGTTCACAGTGAGAAATGATGCGATGTTTTCCTCAAAATCTAGCGAGGAAGACTGGACATGCAACTCTTTTCGACTGACAAGATCTTGATGATTGTAGGCCAAATCTAATTAAGTAACCATTCGTTTTTAAAATAATATTCATCTATTAAATACGTTATGCTGGAAACTTCCCTTCGAAAGTAAATTCACGAAAAAGTTTTAACTTTAATTTAAAAATAACTCACTACAGGGGCAAGTTACTCTGTCATGTCTGGATGTCCAGATACGTCATTTGAAAACGGGAGTCTAGTAATTTGGGTAGCTACAAGTTGGCGTCATCCTGCATTTGAGTTCGCCAGCCCGGACGACACGCACCTTGTCAACCAGCTCTAAAACCATCAGTCTCTAACCCAGCAACCTTGGAAACACTCTGGCTATCGAAAGCGTTCATCAGACCAAAGAAAAACTTTCTCTTTATCGACTCCCAACAACAGATCCATTGCTGACGATATCACAGTGAATTCTGTAATCTAGACGTCGCTACACAATTCTCCTCTTTTTAAGGGGGATTCCTACAGCAATTTTGACAGTGGTTGGGTATCTTTTCTTTTCCGAAGAAACATTTAATTGAAATTTTTAAATGTCAATACCCAGATGTTAAAACAGTATTTTGGGGAGCATAATGGAAAAATACTTGTTTAAATTTTAACTTCATATAATGTTTCTTGTCTTCTTCTCACATAGGTTAACTAAACCATTCAGACAAACCATTTTTCTGCCCAGTTACACGGATAGAAAATATTAATTCAAACGTTATCACAGAACACCTTAAAACATCAAAGGCATTGAGAAAGTATGTCTCAGACCAAATCGGTCCAGGGTACTAAGTCGTACTGTTGATACTAAAACGTTAGTAGGCTTGGTTCCCAAGTATATATGCTGCAATTCATCAGTCAAAACTCTTTTGAAGTATGCATCTCAGGCTTGGAGCTCAACTTCTGCTATAAACACAGATATCTTGGAATAGGTTCAGAAAAGGTTTAAATGGCTGGTTAGTAATATATATAATCTCAGGTAAACAGGAATCTTACAGAGGTTTTGGCTGCTTAGTTTCGCCAGCAGATGTTTCCGTGGAGTCGTTAGTAATTTTATAGTTTTTCTAGAGAGAAATCAATAAAGATAAATTGATGCCAATGGTGCGTTGTGTATCACTAGAGATTATTAACATAAGATATAAGAACTATTTTTGAAAATATTTCTGTTTGGAATGGTTTGACAAATAAAGTAGTAGAAAAAGACAGCTTTTAATAATTTTATAATAAAGTGGACTTAGAGAAAGAGGATTTATATAATTGTTGAAAATTTCCTATTTTTCACCTTTTTTAATTTATATACCACTGGCTATTTTTTTCCTCATTCAAATCCTAGATCGCTAAAGTACTTTTTAAAAAGAAACCCTGATATATCAGCCTTAATTGAAAAAAACGCCATCGTCATTCCGCCATTTAAAAAGATCAATGAGAAAAATGAGATTTTTGCGTCATTAGAAGTTTTATTTTCTGTAATATATCGAAACAGTCGGTTCTTAACGCATGGATTACAACATATATAATTTTTAGTGTTTTCGAAACTAATTACACGACATTATGACGAGAATTTTTATTTAATTTACTGAATAAATAAAGATTTTAGTGTACAGATTTAGAATAACAAGAGGCATAAACGTGCAACAAAAATTACCAAACCAGTTATGCATCAAGGAATCGGCAGCAAGTCTTCTGCCTCTGGATGTAATTAGTTGAGAGTGCAAAGGTTTTATCAGCAACTTTGGACTTCGTTAGTCATAAATTGGTTTTATTTATAAGCTAATACAAGTGGTAGAAACTAGAATGAGTATTTTCCTGCAATATGGAAACAAACAAAAGACAAAGAACAATTTTCTAGAACTCCTCCACCCCCTTTCTTTCCTATATATATATATCTCCATCTCTCTCTCTCTCTCTCTCCATCTCCATCCATCTCTCTCTCCATCTCTCTCTCTCTCTCTCTCTCCATCTATTCTTTTACACTTTTTAAAACAAGTTCCAGTGATTGGTAAATGAAATATAAGCTTATGAAATAACAGTGTGAAACAAGTTTATTTAATACAATTTTTTAAAATTTTAGAATGTTTAACCAAGTTATTAAGTGAACACGGTATTCTTATATCGAGAATAATTCTTACCACAACTAGCAACGTAAAGAAAAGTAGGTAATTAGCCAATTTGAGGTCATTCATTTTCCATCTGCAGATGTTATGCATCGCATTTAGCGAGAGATGTGTAATCATTGACGTCCCAGGTGTTTCAATCCTGCATGCTCATAAAGGACCGTTTCTCCGGAGTGACCATCAACAGCGTCAATGAGTTGTTGCGGCATTAACATACTAATTCGACGCTCTGTTCAACGGATCTTCAATAAAGTTAGTTGTACTGGAAAGGAAAGCCATTAGTGACAAATGTGGATAAAGCCGTTACCTTACCCATACGCAGTATACATATCGGCAAGATGATTAGTAGTCTTTAAAGAGAAGTAAAGTTTTTCGGATACGTACAGATGTGGAAAAACGATAACAAGCCTTTTGATCTGGTATGTGTCGAACCAATTGTCAGACATACGCAACGAATTTGATGCAATAGTGTGAGCAAGAATTTAGATAGAGCAAAACATACTTTGCATTCCTTGAAGAACCTAGAATTTTGCCGGTTACATATTCATCCCCCTGAATTCCCTTTCTGTATTTGGCCAAGAAATCCTTAACTATAATTAACTACAGCTTGAAAGACACAAAATAGATTGCATTTGCTCTCTTATGCCTCACAGAGTCCTCCTATAAACCCCAGCAATCACCCACGGGATACTTTGATAGGGATAAATGACCCACCTGACGATGGAAATCTAGCAAATGCATGCAGATTTTGTGAATTATACTTGGACAAGATCAACCCTGAGTCTGAGAGATACATGCAAAGGCATTTTCAAGCCTTATTTTTTGCAAGAATCGCTTTTACGAAATACAAAAAAATAACTTTTCAAACAGTTATTCTACATTACAGAACAAATAAACATGGACAAGGGTTATTCTGTTCAAGCGATAATACCAAGGACAGCATCAACTGCCTCTCAAATGACACTGCGACTGGTAATTTGGGTACTAAAATTAAAGAGCCAGTTTAGGAAGAATTTATTAGAAGAGAGTAAGGCTTATCAGGGGTGTTTTTTGTTTCTATATCTGTCGTTATGCATATAAAATAACAGCTTTACTAACTATAATTAATTACCCTCTGATTTTCAACGAAAAATAATTTTGATTCCTAGCTACGGATAAAGGATTAGCTTTTTTTTCTTTCATCACCTACTTCGTATTTCTCTGATGAGATTTACACCCATAACTTCTCCGTATATACTTTGTAGCAATAAAAAAATAAGACAGTTGTTTGCTAAAAAAAATAACCTTTTCTCGCTCCGTTGGTAATTGAAGGAAATGAAAGCCTCGGATCGCTGAAAGTCTGTAAGGAGCATCCGGAGAAAATCGACTATTAAACGAACTAACATAGCTTCTAGTTAGAAAATGATTCCTTCTGCTAAAGTTTTGAGCCACCACAAAAGTTTCTGAATTCTGAGCTTTAATGTGGCTCCCCAAATGACTAAAAATCGGCAAGAAAATTATTGTTTATTTCCTTCTTTCTCATTTTCTTTAGACTGAAAACAATAAGTACAACGAGCGCAAAGGCCTTAAAGTTGAGGTTTCTCTCGTCAACACTGGGAAATTGGCTTCCATCACTCGGCCCTTCTCTGTTTTTCAAAAACGATTTGTTAACCGGGGTTAAAAGAGTAGAAGCACAGCTTCTCGAATATATTACAATTTCTTTTCTTCAAACAATACAAATTTTCTCAAATTACACTGTGAAATGTCAACACTGCATCCAGTAGTAAAGTCTCTTCACAGGCCTCTCGGTGTACGTAGTCTAAATATTTAGAATTATGAATTTCTTCTTAAAATTCAAATTAAATACGTTATATAGGGAATTCGCAAGTAGCAAAGTTGCTTACTTAACAATAGTGGCAACATACATAGTTTAGTGGGTTTATTTATCTATGTGTTTTTTAAGTAACTTTCTCCCTGACGTCACAAATTGTAACATCACGTCAACGTTACCTTATTTTCCAGGAACAGAACAATCTTGTCTGCCCGCGCACGCGATAAACAACGCACCATTCTTGGTGCTGTTCTCCTATAACCGGTAATTGTGGTGGGAAGACTGTCGATGACGCAATAAATCAAAATGGCATTCGGATTTAGTCCCAAGATTCTCATAGATAGATTAGTTTAGTCTAAAAGCCGTGATAGAGTCCCCACCCTACCCTAGTTTAAGATTAAAAAATCAGTGAAGTTTTAAAATGCGCTGATTTGATTTATTTGAAGGATGTTCGATACTGGGGACTTTTGCTCTGAAGCCAAAGTAAGTGAAATAATTTTTCGTGTTTACGCAGTTTTTTGTGCATTATTTCATTTTCTCCCTGTTCTTTAGAACTATCCTTTAATTTCTAATGGACGAGGGGAGCATTTTGAAATTATTCGAAGATAGCGACAAATGTTGTAAAATGAATATATTTCTCATCTAGATAAAATTTGGGCTTTTGTCTGGTTTATTTATTTAATTTTACTATTACGTGGCTGTATATATATTGTAAGCAAGAATGCGCAAGTTTTGATTTTCACTTCAGTGCCTCCAGCTGAACTTTCTGGACATTGAAAGAAAATTGTTATTCTGCTAGGATGATTCTTAAACTGGCCACAAAACTAAAGTCAAAACAACAACAAACAGAGTGAAACACAGGAGAACTGGAGATGTCATTAGATCTGACGTGATCGAAATAAACAAGTAGAAACGAGGCCAGCCTGGCGTTGAAACTCCATCGCGTTAAACAGCCGTGAGTAGCCTGGCGGTGTCAAAAAAGGTGTCATCCATGCACTTGGGAAATAATGGAAAAACGGAAAAGAAAAAGAAGACACTAAAGCAAATAAAAAACAAAAAAAAAGACAAATGGATCAATGAAATCTATCCCATAACGTCGTCATATGCCATGATGCAGAATTTATAATTTATTTTACCTGGTGTCTCTATGCTTTTTTTCACATTAATACCGATATTAAGAATATTCATTTGAACAAAAGTTTCTGCAGAAACTCCCTATGTACGACAATAAACACGTCTTAGTAGCCAGAGTTCATTTGTAATTGATTTTAAAGAACCTAGCAAAGTGTCGCCATTCTAATCTTCGTATAAAATTAACTGGTAACTCGCATTCAGGCCGACGCAGAATTCCTTTAAAAAGAATTTAACTAAACGTCTTCAGGTATTCATTCCGATCGCGCTGTTCAAAATATTTTTTTCTTTTCTCCAGTATCAATAAACAGCATATTAATCAATCAGATAGACAGGTCGGCTGTAACAATTGTTGAATTTCAGCTCAAAAGGACAAAAATTGCATACCACAAACTGCGCCACGTCTAGATGTCTTCAAGCGTAGCTCCTCTGCCTACCAGCTGTTGTTTTCTTCAAACTGGACATTTTGAAATTGTCTGCTTAAAGAATTATATCATTGCCCAGAGGTTAACTTGTAGATAGAAAGGAATCGAATCATTGTTCGATAACGTTTTGTCAGAAAGTAATCACTTTTATCACCATATAAAGGTTAATCTTCAGGAAATATTTTAAATAAATACAGACCATCGCGTATCCTTTTATCTCTTATCTTAAGTTGGTTTTCCTTTTTTAAAAAAAAACCAACTAATTAGACATTTCATATTTTTATTAACTTATAAACTGTATCCTAGGTTTTAAAACAAGATTATATCAAGCTTTCCAAAAGCTATAATAGTTTATTTGTAATTCCATAAACACGTTTTTAGAAACAGGTAAACAATTAAAAGTTGATGCAACGGTAAAACAATATGCCGCTGATTGTTGCTCATCTATACGTTTAATTTAAAATTACTGTACCGTAACAACTTACCTCTGTGGTAATTGTACCCGGTCTTCTCCTTACTCTGATTTTCTAGTTCACAGACAAAAAGCCTGCTTTTGACATCTAGTCAACGTAACTTCTACACAAAACTGTTTCGTTCAAATTTCTGTTGATTACTACTCCGTACCCATCAACTCTACACATAGGCTGGGTGTGCACGATTTTGTATACCATTTCGGAACAAAAGAACTGACCGTCAGAAACACCCGCAGACCCAGGCGATAAAGAACAGATCGAACACTATGTATAGATTTCAAAGTCTACTGCATTCAGCCGAATAAAAAGCTTAAATTTCAGATTTGCTACCAAAGGTGTTATTAATGCAGCAGTGTACTTACCATAATTTCTGTGACTGGTGGCGGCATCGATAAAAGAACCAGACTTCAGCGATCTGTTTACCTCAGTGGTCCGGATCAAGGAGGCGCCATTTCCAGAGACTCTTATCAGTATCCACTCGCAATTTTCAAAATTGCAGAAGTAAGAGACGGTTCGGCAGAGTACCAGCATCCCGACAACGATCCACAAACTGTTTCTGTTGTTCATCGCTAGTCGGTGAACCGCACTTTTCGCGTTCTGCGAATAAGAAGTTCTCTGGGTTTTCGTTCGTTGTGCGTGACGCAGTTGGCCAACTGTCGAAGCTAAAGGCCGCCTAGTTTCCGTAGTTAGGCGGTGATGGTAGAGGACTGCTATTTAAATACGATAACTCCCCCCCCGGCTCCAGTTGCATCAGCGTATCGCCGTACACTTTTCAGAAATGTTATTATTATTATTATTATTATTATTATTATTATTATTATTATTATAACAATAGTCGCATCCAAACAAATATATAATTGAAACTTTTCAGCTATCTGTTCGCTAAAAGAAACTCCTTTAAAGCGATGAAAGAAATTAATAAAATAGGATGTATGGTAGTCACACATCGGCGGATAAAGACAACTCCAAGTCTTCATTTACGTGTTTATTTATTTTGGTGCGAACATTTGTAGAGGTAGTCGTCTGACTTATTTTGGTGAATAAACCATCACTATTTCTACGCCAAAAGTAAGGAAAATAATTTGTAGGTAAACATTAAGTTTTTACACATACAACGGTTGGGGGGACGTTCAAATAAAATCCGCGCCGACACCAATGCGGCGATGCCATTTCCATACGGAATTCTTCCAACTGTACATTCAAGATGTTTTTTCACGAAGACACAATTGACGAAAGTCTGGTTAAATAGAGTAATTAGCACCGCAGAGCTGCTGTACTCTTAGGAAGTGCACATTACAAAAGTGTACTGTTGGCAGTCTTTGGTTACTTTTTAAATTCAGTTTTCACGGTAAACTTTACTATTGATTATTAAAACTTATTTCATATGCCTGTTTTTTTAGCAACAAATATGGCATTAATAAATACAGGGTGGCCAAAAAAAATAGAGATTCCGAATGATTTACTGCATAATGAAGCAGTGGATCACAAGTTTAAAGCATATTGTTAGTGCAGCAGCCACTTCCACTTTCTATTGTTTAGCATGAACAGGGTTCCACTCAGTATTTCAGGATTCGGCTCTTTAAAGATGTGGATTTACTTGTTTTTGAAAATGCCGCCATTTTTACAAGTATTATACATCTGAAAACTGAGCAAATATTTTTTTATTATTGAGGCATGCTTCAAAACTCTTTCAAAATAGTCAAGACAGAGATTAATGAAAAGTCTCATCGGAGAGTGTTAATCACAATTTAGTGTAAAACTTCAGAGACCGGATCCGTTTTAAAACAAAATGTTGATTATTCTTGCAGAATATATAACGGGAAGAACATTATGTGAAACTGCTCAGTGAATAACGAGGAGCCCAAGAAAGTCTTACTCGTCATTCACCCCAGCATTATTGGGGTTTCCATATACCTCATGTCAAAAATTTGTAAAAGATCTAAGACATCGAAAGCCATATGGGGGTCACTGTTTTACAAGAATTACATCTAGCAGATAATAGGAATCTTGTGAAATATTGTAACTGGCTGCTCAATGAAATAACGAATGGGTTTTTAAACCCCCAACTTTACTTCTTGACAGACGAGGCGTGGTTTCAATTTTCGGATAATCTACATCAAATTTTTGAATTACCACTTCATAATCCAAAAAAATTGGAACTTTCGTGCCGCATGAAGTCATCGCATTTCAGAACCCATATTTTACTGTTACAGTAAATTCCCAGCGATACATTGAGAATATTTTCAATCGTTTGTTTAACAATTGTCTCAACATGAAAAAAGTGTACGCTTATATTCAACAAGATGGGGAACCTGCTCATTTGACAAACGAATCTTTGAAATATGTGTATATTGTTTTTTGGAGAAAAAAGAGCAGTGGGGTGAAAATTTACGGCCACCTAGATCTTTTGATTTAACGACCTGTGACTTGTCTTTATTTGGAAAAGCTTAAAATCCAAGATATACAACAATAACCTAAGGACTACTGAACAATTGAAGGACAAGATACATCACTGCATAGCTTCACTTGCAGAGCTCAACTATAAAAAGTTACGTTCAGTATGCCGAACAAAGTACAAGAGTGTATAAACATGAATGGAGACCACTTTCAGCACTTAATGTAATTGAAGCGTTTAATAAAACTCGTGGTGTTAAAATAATGTGGATTTTATTTAATATTATAACATGTGTTCAAAGAACTCCAAATGGAGCCTCTTTATCTTACCTCCCTGAATATAAACTTTACATCATAATCTATAAAGCGAATGCCCTTTTGGTTGTTTGCGTCATTTAAGGGAGTTTTTTTTCATTTGGAAGCGTTAAAGAACAGTTAATTAGTATTGGTATTAAAGACAGTTCTAGAACCAATAGAGAAAACAATCATTATTAGTAGCGGTAGTAACAGCAAAGTGACTGACAAAGAGTAAGTCCATGGTGGGTAGTTGAGAAAGTTGACAGTGATGGTAATAAATAATAGGCAGCAAAGATCTGTCGTAACGGTGAGACAACTTTACCATTGGTTTTAGCAACAAAACGCAAATGGTGTTAATCAACGTTGACAGGTGACTGGTAAGAACTAATAGTGGTGAATGTAACAGTGCTATATTGTTTGGTGATATTTTTACAAGCGGATTCATGGTATCATATTTGCTGTTAAAGACATGCTTGAACTTTCACTCCAGTAACGATCAGCTCAATCTTTCCATATTTCAGTCGACAGAACAAGTTTTCGACTATTCGCTGAATATCCCTTTTAACCTGGTAATGCAAAGTCTCACCTTTCTTTATTTCGGGGACTGTCATCTGCTATATTAGGCATCATGTGTTCAACAATAAATCGATTTCCATTTGCTGAAAAGAACGAACGTATTCAAAATCGAGCGCAGGATAACAAAGTTTTTGCCATAGAGACGGTAAAATTGAAGAATTTGAATGCCGATGGGAAGACCAAACGTAGCTTTGGGAAATAATCCCTGCGGCTAAACATAACTATGGAAAAAAGAAATCACCAGTTAAAACCGAACAATGTCAATTTATTCGGCTTGATATCCAGAACCATTGATGCTCGCGGGTTGCCCAACCTTTTAACGTGGCAAACAACCAAACTTAACCGACCGGTTATCGAACTCAAGAGCTCGATCTTAACATTTTAACCATCGAACCACAATATTTTTGTACGCTCTATAAATAGTTTTCCATTCCTCGATTATTCCCTCTAATTCAAATTGTAAATAGGTTTTATGTCTTCGATTTGATATATCATCAATAAATAGTTAAATTTTATATTTCAAATAATCACTTTAATTAAAAACGTAACTGCTTGTTGTTATTATTGTTGTTGCTAAGTTTAAAGTTGTCCCCCTTTGCTTTAAAAGAGTTAAGTGCGCTAACAATCTGAAATACCCAGTAGGCGGTAAAACTAGTAATAACTGTTGTTGAATGTTAATTGGACACCGTCAAAATCTTCGTTCCTTCTAATATATAGTATTTCCTTTTATCTGAGGCGTGTAGTTGAGGGAAAGTTTAGATGACAGTCAAACACTTCGCTTTAATACAATCAGCGTCATGCTTGAGTAACACCTGTTACTCTCCAACAACGAGAAAGAAAAAAAAACACCTAGAAAAGAAAATACACCAGTGGAAAGAGGAATGACCAGTTCGCAAAGCCAAGTAGTGCAGGGGTAATGGTTCTTCTGTTCGCGGAAAAAGTATCCTCCCCCTCCACACACACACACACACCTTTTCTTATTTATAAATGGTAGGTGAAAATTCTGCTTAAGGCAGCCTTTTTTAATTTAATTTTAGAAAGCGCCTATAGTCATTATTTCCCGGTAAACATTGACAAAGCAACTGAATACAACAATAGATAAGAAAATCATATCTCGACTAGAAAACAGATAAATTTAGATCTTTTAAAAAATTATTTCTTTTATACCTAATCATTCTATCTTGTTTCCCTATAGGTTTTATCAAGTTTACGCATTAGAAACACCTGTAGCATCTGTTCTCCACTCTTAGCGCGCATGAGCAGCTTACAGAGCTTCCTTCAAAAGCAATACTCATTATATATTTTTAAATATTTCTACCTGTCATCAAGACGAAGTATAACAGACTATGGTTATTTAACGTTCATTTCTATACTAAAACAAAAGTTTTAAAATATTTAAGTTTTTATCGACAATGCTTTGCATTTAAAAAGCAGTACGTTATTCTGTACATTTCCTTATAACTTATTTGAAATCTGGGCATATAAAGTTATCATTTAGTCCAATCACCTAATCAAAATCTAGAAATAAGTTTTTCGGGAAATATGTGTAGTTATATTAATATTTTATTTAGCCACTTACCTTAGCAATTATCACAGCCGTTTTTTTTTGTTTTATAATGGTAACATTTAATGTAGGAAACACTCCCCACAAAATAAGCGCTTCCCTGGCATGTTCTGTTTACACGCGTCCATATTTCGTTTGAATAAAACCAGAATATTGACTTAAATTTTCCAGCTAAGTTAAATCGTTGGCCGAAATCAAAATCAATGTCTGAAATGAGCGTCCAAAATCGTAACGCAGCCAGTTATAAAAATGATCATAAACAAACTGACATTGGAAATTGGAAGAAAAGGATTTAATAACCTGTTTGACCACTTTTGGCATCATACAAATAAGTACTACACATTTTGTTATCAACCAAATCAGAGGATCTGGCTGTCGTCGTAGAATGTTGCGTTGTTCTTCGAAGTGGACAACTTTTAGTTAATTAAAAGACTGCGGACGGATTTGGTCAGTACAGTCAAGCCTGCCTGTGTTTTCTCAAGCTTGTTCAATTAGAGTTCGTGCAGACAACACGATGCAAGTGATGTTGTGCAACCGAAGAGCAGCACTAGCGTGTGTGCGGTACAAAAGGCCATTGTCATCCATAAAAATAAAGCTGGTACTTTTTCGTTAGACCATACGTGTGATGGTCTCATCCCTGTATCTGACACCAGTCATGGCATCCATCCTAATGGTGACAAGATCAATTTTTCAGGGAACTTGAATGCCAGCTGATAGCATCACGCTGCTCTCACCAGATCAGTCATGCTGGGGTAATTGTACAGTTGGCAAATTGTTTTCCCAGAATATCTCCAGACTTGGACCTATCCATCCTCGATGTATGGACAAGGGAGCATAGTGCTCCGGTTGCGGTGTCGTTTCGGAAAATGCGTGTATATCTATCGATAGGAGCCGTGTTAGCGGGATACGCATCAATGGTTATTCTGGACCGCATAGTGCCAGCATAGAGTTTGTTGCGAACTGTGTCGAAATTCTATGGTTGGTTGAGCTCTGTGGGTCATTTTGGAGAGATCGTGCTGTTGAAAAATAGTTTCTCTTGTCGGGATAACGATCGATTTTCACGGGTAAATTTTAACTCTTGAATCACCTGAAAGAGGTCTCTCCATGAAACCAGTGAATCTGACAGTACCTTGTTAGTGTTCTGGAAATGACAGTATGTGTTATCCCTCCTCGATTCATCCAGATCTCGATTGTCTGATTTTGTAATATGTTTAAACATTCATAAGCTGTAGATGGTGATTGGTAAAGTACAAAGATTACATAGATTAAGGTTCTGTGGGCCCGACAAAATAATTATTGAAGAGATATAATGATTTTTCTTTTCCAAATTTCATAGTCTTTCTAAAACCTTGAACAGTAGTGTACATGATAATTGTAAGAGAACTGTTATAAATGCTACAAGGGGTTTTTACAAAAAAAATTAACAGACCTAAAATGTGCCAAATCCTCGTTTAATTTGATGTTTTTATAATAATAGTGATTGCATAAATACATAACCGTATAATTTTTGCTATTTATGTATGCTTAACATTAGGCTTCGTACAGTTGAGCCTGGACCTAAGAGCGCGTCGTTAAGTGTCTGATTTCTGTAAAGTCATATTCTACATGACCTCCAGAATGGCGGTCGTTCGGAGCTTCTCAGATTTTTCTCGCACCTTCCAGACGCTTCAGCCGTAACCTTTCGGAACCATTCATCTGATCGAACACGCCAACAAGGTCAACCACCGCATTTCTGTCGCTCTATACTAAAAGCGGTTGACGGACGTAGCATCTATTCCCAAGACTGCTCTCCTTTTTCCATCATTCTAATTCCTATCACGAAGCAAGAGAAATCCATCTAACTCCTGTTCCGAATTTTTAAAGACGGAAAGTGTCGATAATCGAATCTAAGCTTAGAATTTTTCTTTAAAATTATATTTGCGAGTAAAAGTAAATCGTCGAAGACAAAAAGACTGGATGTGATGATTACATTCAACGTAAAGAGCTAAAATACCAACTTTCTTATGTTAAATATCCTAAATATTTTTGTTTAAGAGACGCAGTCGTCTAATTTCTGAGTAAATAATCACCGATTGTCTAGAACTGCGTCATTTTTTGTTGGTTTGACACAAATTGGTTTCACATATCTACCGAAATACAAACAGCTGCCTAAAGTTCGTAAATTTCGGCAGAAACTGATAATTAATGTTTCTGTTAAAATTTCAAAAGAATTCTAGACGTTTTAATTTTTTTTTTCTTCTGTTAACAGATTTATCAACGAAAAATATAATTTTAAAAAAAAATGAGTTTTGGTCATCTACAAAAAGTGAAATAAGTAATAATAAATTACTTTCGGATTTTAAAAAATATCTAGGTTTTTTTTCTTAGTAATGATAAAAAACCTGGGTATTCCGATTTAACTACTGCGATGTTTGGCTAAACCTAAGATGTTCTTGGCTTTTGCTAACATTCGTTTTTTAAAAGTGATTACTTAGATGATATTTTAAAAGCAGATAATTACATCTATTTGATTAGAACGACTGTAAGAATGGGAACTAGAGCTTATTTATTAATGTAAATTAAATAGCCAAAAGTGCTTAGTATTACCAAAGAATGTCAATTAAGAAAAAAATATTTAAAGATAAAAATTCAATAGATACCTAACTCGCACAGAGCAATAAATTTTGCTGCTAATAATATTAAGTGTGAGAAAAAGATAAGACCAACAATTTTTTGTGATTGTTGCTGCTGCAAAACAGAATAGATGCAACACCGTCTATAGCTAATCTGGCGTTAATTAAAAATCTAGTATCTTTAATTTTTAAGAGCTCTTAATTTATTTTGAATTAAAATACTTCTGACTGGTTTGGTACCACAATTAAGAACAATAAAGAACACTGGTTTCATACTGATTTGACGCAGTATCGGCCAATTACAATTTAATCCGTTTTTAATCATCGTCTTCATCATTTAAAAAATGTGGATTTTTCTGCATATATGCGTTTTATTTTAAAGTAGGTTGGGCTCAAAATAAATAGTAAACTAATGTAAAACCTTTTCAAACATCTAATTGTAACCAGTCTTTGCTGAGGTTTTCTTGTATTAAAAGTTACATCAGGAAAAGAAGCGATGAGAACATCCTCGCCTTAATATATGTATTATGCTCCTTTTATTGGTACGTGAAGACCGCTATGCTTAAATTTGCAAGTTATTGATTTTTATGCTTACATAACTGCCTTTCAGAGTGTTATATTTATTATAACTAACCCTTGACTTCAAACGTTTTAACACAAAGGAAACTAAACTTTTACAATATAGCAGAAGTTGGCACTTACTCCGAGACAATAATATTCTTAAGTGACTCATTGATAGAGGCTTGGCTTGTTCATGTATTTTTTTGTATTTTTGCGCAGCTATCTAACTGGTTTTACATTTACAGACTGCGATTGCTATTCTAGTATCTTCGCTCTTTTCTTTGCGAACAATTTCTCCATATAGTAATAGTGAATTTGGGATAATTTTTATAAAAGAAAATATACTTTTATCTCAACTTTTTGCTCGTCTTATTATTTTATTTATCAGTACTTCTTTGTGTATGTATCTGTTTATCATTCCCTCAATCAGTTCCAATGAGCAACTCTCTTTGAATAGTAAAACTCTAGCTCGAGTTTTTTGGTTAAATCTCTTGAAAGTGGACACTACGCACTTTCATTTAAACTTCTCTCCTACCTCCATGAAACTTTATCCCCAAAGTTCTGGATGTCTGTCCTTCACGTGCTCTTTTTGCAAATTACTGACGTCTGAGTATCTTCCTCGAAATGATGAGCAGGTTCTTTTTTCCGACGCAAACCACCATCGCAGCCTATCTAGTTATTTCCCTCCTATCTTACTTTTCAATCTACCTTATTTCTTCCGTTTGTTGCCTCAATTTTCTTTCTTGGACAACCATTTCTAGGTCTATTAACCACACTTTCAGTTGCTCTGAACTTTGCAATGACACTGTAGACTGCTGATTTGCGTACCTGCAATAATGCTTTCGAACTTCTCTTTGAAGAATTTTGTCAGAGCCATTATTAGCTCTCTCGATTTACTTTTTGCCTTTTTCATGTTGGAGAGTAAATAAACTACAATAAAATCGCTCTCTCTAACAATAATAACAGACATGATTTAATCAACGTTCATCCTGGGTATGTATCCCTCTTTCAATCATTAAAATTTCAGATTCTAAAATCTGATCGGATGTTTACATGAAAGAAATTGTCAAGCTTCAATAAACAAAACAATCATCACACGAAAGTAAAGAATACTCACAGCACTTGTTTTTCTATTGTATTTTTTACGGGCATGTAAATATTTCAGCCATCAGTTTTGTCAAAAGACTGATTGCTCTGAGATGACTGAATTGAACACCATTTCCTAAAAAATTCCCACTATATTTAGGTATGATTCATCCTGTTTTTCAGAATTTCCGATAATAATTACATCCAAAATGCAAATGGTATTATTAATTATGGATTTGCTAAACAGTCTGCTACGTTTGATAACAGAAAGTATGCATCTGTATTTAAGAAAACGTGGTTGAATATAATAAAATATAGAACTTTAGGCGTTAGTGTGACCTTAGCAACCAGGTGTTTTTTTAAAAATCATGATATAACTGCTTTAATTACTCATTGGCTTTGCATAAACGATCCAGGCTGCCAAACCCATCTTTATATACAGTAAACTAAAGATTTTGTATAAAACTCAGAACTAGTTCTTTAAAAAGTAATATGTAGATTTCACCGTTGGCAGGGAATGATTACCTCTCCCAGAGATCCATTGAAAACAATTCAGAAACAGTGAATATACGGCTGAAAAAGATGATCGATAACTAGGTGTTCGATAAAAATTTACTGCTATGGCAATCAAATGAGGGTACACTCTCGATATAATAAAACCACTACACATGACAGAATGCGGCCATTCGGCTATTTGTGGAAAACGGTTTCAATATAAACCACCTTCAGAATTTAATGTAATTCCAAGTAAAAACAAAATTAGTATTAAGGAATCGCTTGTGCGTGATGCAGAGTAAACGTTCCGGATATTATTTTACAAGTACAGGGTGCATGATTATGACGCTCCTTTCTTTCTCAGTTTGTCCTCTTCACCATGAAGGAAATAAAATATCGGTATACGTGTAAAAATAAAGCGTGAAATGTAATAATTCAGATGTTCGTGCCACGCGGTTTGTACACGGAAGCGATCAGGAGAAATCAGCTGATTTGCTTAGACGTCCCCTTTTTTCCCCTTTTATTCACAGCCACATTTTATTCTAACAAAATCTGTTATGGCTTGGCACTGTATCTTTGCGTTGCACGAGAGATGTGAACTAAAGCACCATATTCTATAAAAAAAATACTAAGCTTTTTAAGCGGACAACCAGTGGAATAAATGGGCCGAAGTTCCTCTCAGATAATGTTAAAGCATCGGGGGGAAAATTACATTTTAATTGCACGAAAGCAGCGTTAACGAAAATGCTTGTTTTAAATAAAGCCACACTCACCGGTGACCGATGTAGAAATCTGTCCTCAGAAGCACTGTGTGCCTGTAAAAATGACTGAATAACATCATATTCTGCAAAAGGCCTTCGTCATAATGGAATACAGACATCTGAGAAAACATTCTGGTTGATAACTAAAAAAAGGGCGCCTTACTGGTATACAGATGGTTAATTTAAAAGGTGATAAAATAATTATAATGATTAATAGCCGAAAAGGGTGAGCCGTTCTTGATATTTAACTAAGAATGAAATTATTTAACGGAGACAGTTGTTCATAATATGTTTGATCTCTAGCTGCTTTGTTGGGCAACACATACCTCTAGGATAAACAGAAATTTGTGTCCATTAGGTTAAAATAAGCATAAAAGTATGTTAAAGTCTTCACTTATTCTTGTGTGGCACAAACATCAACGACGAGGTAACTTAAAATTATCATTTACCACATGGCGACATCTTTCTGGTCTTCTAAATACGATATCGTTTGATGTCTGTTTCTTCTAACCTACCCACTTAAGAATATAAAATAAACTGTCAACCTCAATTACCGAAACGATTTTAGGAATGTACCACATAGGTTAACGGATATGAATTTTGTTGAAGAATTACTGCTAACAGTGATAAATAAAATTAATGTCTTCTAAAATGTGCAACATAATTATCCTTATCATATAGAGTGTATAGTAATTTTATCGCCTTGTTTTTAGCATGCGAATTATTTAGAATTATTCTTGTTGCTGTTCAGGCAACCATCCGTTGAGTATAATTTGTGGATGAAATTAACTCTCCAGATTTCAAGTACTGAGTTATCGATCGAGAGGATTTAACGCACAGATTACTGCGTTTTTAATGGAGATAAATAATATACGATTTTGTTTGTTTTTTCTGGAATTAAATCTGCATTCAAGATTTTATACTCTATATATCTAATTTTAGAAAAAGGTTTCTAATATTACACATTTTTTACTAAATCCGAAAGTATGTTTAACTTTAAGAATTGTTATCTCTCTCTCTCTCTCTCTGCACTGAGAAACATTCCTGTGAGGTTTATCTAGGTACTATAACTGACCTTTCTCATTCGATCTTACGACATGTAAGTTGGTGGATTTCATTCCATGAGATTCTGTTGATGTGATACAGCGTTCCTTTAAAATTAATTTATGTGTTACACCTGTTTATACAGGTGAGCCCTGGTGACTATGGTCTGCAGCACAAGTGCATCCATTAAATCTGATGGAGAATAAAACGGAAACATTTACCGCACTTTTCAATGTTTCTTTCTGTAGAGTCTTGACTAAATATCGAAAAATATTTTTAGTCGGTATGCGGAAGTAAAACACGAGGTATCTAACATTCATAATTAAATGTAAATTTAGGTATTATAAAATCGTTATAGACGCTAGTACTCGCGTGCTTCAGGGAGAACCGTGGTTCGAACCCAGTGTAAAAACCTGCCACTATTGCCGGTCCGTGCAGTACGTCATCCCGAACCAACGTAACTGCTAGAAACGAAATGTAAGATCCATTACACCAACCAGAAAAGAGTAGTCAACTCTAATTTGCACTAGATTGTTTACATTAGGTTTGTCCATCACACAATTATCAAATATGACCAGTCCTCGGTAAAGAGTTTTTTTTTTTACAAGGCAAAATAAAAAGAATCCGAACCATGCGATTTATAAGCGCCAGATAATATTTGGTTGCCCATGTTTGTTAACGATGATGATAACCGGATAAAAGAGGGGAAAGTTTGTTGGTAATTCTTTGTGAACCTCTCAAAATCTTGTCTTCGATAAAATATATCGACCGATATTTTCGTCCTCAAAGAATTGCCTTCCGTTTTGTGATGATAAATTCAGTAAGAAAATCTAAACTTAAAACTTATAATAATCCGTCTTTCTTTAAGAAAATCTACCAGCTGAAGGTCAGTTGTAAAATATTTTAGCTTTGTCATTACAAATCAAAGAAACTGACAAGGTTAAAGGCTCTGCGCTATCTATCGCCATAGATTAAATAGAGAGTCTACACTTTTACCATTGTTACCTGTCATATTTAAATGGCAAAATAGATAAGAAAATCAAAATTGACACCTTGAAAATATAATTTTTCCTTTTTTTAGAAATTCAACTCAGATAAAGATTATTAGAAATACAAATTATGAGTTTCGTCAAAGTTTAGAGCCTTTGTTTCTCTCACCAAAAACAAAAATACAAATTTAGTAAAAACATCTGTAGTTTTATTTTTAAAATTTTGGTAGTTATAACCATTAAAACTGAGAGGAGTGACGTACAATTGTTTTTCTAGGTGAGGAGTTTAGAAGGCTTTCTATCTATTTATCCCCTTCTATCTCTTTATACGATATATGTCCTTTTCTCTCTATCTCTTGCTTTCTCTATCTGTTTATTCCTTTTCTCTCTTTTTAATTTCGTCTCGCTTATCTCGCGAAATCTTTAGAGTTCACAAGCGTGGATATTTAGGCAATAAACTGAAAAATAACTTAATCAATTTTACAAAATTAAAAGAATTACGATTAACTAATTTTAAAAGTAATGCAAATTTTAAAAAACGAATTACGTTCAAAGGTAAAAGAGAAATTGCAGCTAATATCAGAGTTCTGAAGTTTCGTAACCCAACACATGTTAATTCCTGTGAAATATAGTTGGTGCTATAAACTTAATGATGTCGTAGAGTTTAAAAATTTATGAAATACCATCCGTGTAAACGTTTTTTTTAAAAAAGTAAAATCGTTTAGGTAACTGAAAATATTATTTAGGGTTTAATTTAAAATTATTCAGAAAACGTGAAAGGAATAAAATAGGACTTCGTGCAAGGGATAGCAGGATAAAATCAAATATAAAATTATAAAACAAAAAAGTTAAACTGATGATATTTGTTCGGTTAATCTTCTAGAGCCCACGAACATATATGGACGGGCGTTCATTACTCACTATCTGTCTTTCTCTTTGATTTTCTATGAGTTCATGTCAACTGTTTCAAAGCTCCGTCATGCGTTTTTCTTTATTAGGTCTAAAACAAACAATTTTTTGTTTTTTTATTGTTTGAGATCGATTAATAATCTGGAATTTTGTGAAAGAGTCTTCTTACTGCATCTCAGCAAGGAATGCTCACTTTACTAAAATCGTTCTTTTCCCGCTGCTGCTGTCTCAATCACGAATAGGCAGAGCTTTCATCAGTTTGACTTTAATCTTCACTTCAGGAAATCTAACGTTATTTTGAAATAAATTTGTGTTCAAATAAAAATAATAGCATAGGAACATAAACATCGGTTATTATTATTATTATTATTATTATTATTATTATTATTATTATTATTATTATTATTATTATTATTATTATTATAAACCCGTTTCTGATAAGTGAGAAAAGAGGCAGCCCCTGAGCGTGAATTATCTCGTAAAAACACAGAAAAATGTGTACACACACACATCTCTGATGTCATTAATAGTGCGATAAATCCTAAAAGATACGTTTTTGAACATATGTTAGGTAGGTGTCTGTGTTTGGGTCATTATAATTGCTAAAAGATGAAAGATGCAGTAGCAAATCAGTGCTATTTCGTGAAATCGACCGGACACTTGTCGAAAGAGGAAACAAAACAGAATTAACATGATCTCCGTGTAATGCGTTGTTAAATTACACAAGCCTGCAATGGAAAATTGTCCGACAACTAATAGCTAATTCTTATAGATTTTTTGGGTGCTGTTTTCAGTAAAAATAGTTTTAAAATTCCATCACGTACCATTTTTCCACAAACTCAGATTTTCGGTTTCAATATCTCCAGAATCACTGTATTAAGCTTCTAAACAAAAAATTATTTATAATTAATTTTTCTTTTTTTTTTCTCTTTTTTACTCACTCTTTTTTGTTTCACCCTCTCCACACAGTGCCAGACAGTGAGATAAGATGATGACTGACTTCTTTTTGTTAGCTCCTCTCCACACTCCCTACTAGGACTCAGTTGTAATTAGATCTCTCTGTGAGAAGGTTCTGTCATAACCAGTGTACTTTTCCAGACGTGTCGTTTCTGCAGAAGTTTACTCTTTTCTCCTTTATCCTTAGTGATTTTCTTCTGTTTATAAGTGTACTAAATGGCTGCAAGGGGTTGTCTTAAGGCACCTGATAACGTTTGTTACATTTGTGGGAACTTTGTAGTGAAGAAACAGCAAAAAAACATCACAGACTTTGTTAAGAAAGTGTATTTTGGTGTGAAACTCGGTGACCAGGATAAATCATGGGCCCCACATAAAGTGTGTTCTATTTGTGTGGAAGAACTCCAACAGTGGTCTCAAGGTGAGAAAATGTCTTTCCGTTTTGGGATCCCTATGATCTGGAGGGAACCCCGAAATCACAGTGATTACTGTTACTTTTGCTCGTGTAACGTACAGGGGTTCAATCTAAAAAAGAAGAAAGAAATTTTCTATCCGAACCTCTCGTCGGCAATACGCCCTGTACCTCATGGTCCAGGTATACCAGTACCTTTACCTCCAGAAAAATTAGAAGAAACGCCCGAAGACTCGGGAAAAGAAGGCCAAGATTCTGATGAGGACTTTCACGATGTTTCTGGCAGCAGCGAGCCCCAACTTTTTCACAGCTTGAATTGAATGACTTAGTCAGAGACTTGGATCTTCCTAAAGATGCAGCACAACTATTAGGCTCTAGGATAAAGGAAAAGAACTTGTTTTCCCCTGGTATCTCTTTCTCATGGTTTAGAAATAGAGAAAAATATTTTATTCCATATTTTCTAAAGAAAATGACCTGTTTTACTATAGCGATGTCCCTGACTGATGGAGAGGTTTAACATACAGTATGACGTGAACGAGTGAAGGCTCTTTGTTAACTCGTCAAAAAGAAGCTTCAAAGCAGTGCTTCTCCACAATGGCAGCAAGTACGCTTCAGTACAAGTAGGGCATTCTTTGTATCTGAAAGAATTCTACGACAATTTAGCCTTAATTTCACCTAACTGAAATACAAGGATCATGGATGGACGATATGCGGCGATCTAAAAGTAAATCTCACGCTTCTTGGACAGCAGGAAGCATACACCAAATACGCCTGCTTCTTATGTGAATGAGATAGCCAGGATAGGGGACAGCACTGGACCAAAAAGGAGTGGCCGTGTAGGGTAGAATTATAACCTGGAAGCAAAAATGTAGTACGGGAAAGTTTGGTTGATCCAAGGAAAGTCCTCCTGCCTCCACTTTATATCAAGCTTGGACTGATGAAACAATTTGTAAAGCTCTGTCAAAAGAAGGAGAGTGTCTTAAATACCTGCGCAACAAGTTTCCGGAGCTGTCAGAAGCAAAAGTGAAAGAAGGTGTTTTCGCCGGTCCAGATATTTGGAAACTTCCGAAAGATGATCATGATGTATTTGAAACAAAAAAGGAAACAGTTGAAAAAGAGACCTGGAAAGCTTTCAAAGAAGGTTTACAGAAATTTCTTGTGAACTATAAGGACTCCAAATTTAAGTGTATTTTCGAAAATATGCTGATGAAATTCAAAGACTTGGGTTGTTCGATGAGCTTGAAGATGCACTTCCTGAATTCTCATTTAGACTACTTCTCCGAAAATCTTAGTGCTGTTAGTGAAGAGCAGGGGGAACGATTTCATCAAGATATCAAGGAGATGGAACGCAGATACCAGGGTAAGTGGAACGTCAACATGATTGTGGACTGCTGTTGGATGCTGCACAGAGAAGAGCCGCAAGCTGCCTACAAGAGAAAAAAGTACCAAAAGGAGCTTTGAGGGAAAACAGAAAAGGCAGCATAAGGACCTGTAAAGGTAAGTGTGAGAACGGTTTTCTATCAATAATTTTGTAAATGAAACTATTTTTAAATTTCTTTTGCAAATAAATGTTTCAACCAGAATACGTATTAATAATCTCTTTTCCAATATTTTCGGATTCACTTTGAGAAAAATTCTTACGTGATAGAGAAAAATAGTGGTCATATTTGAAATCAGCACACCAAACAACATAAAAATCAGTTTTAACATTACAGACACTTTTCAATGACCCAAATTTTGCAGGCCTGTGTTATCCATTTGTTCAGTATGTTAGCAATTAAAAAAATTTTCCAAATGATTGAAAAGGCCTCTGCTTTCGTGACCCACCAATAACCTTCCTACTAGGGTCTACGATTATTCGTTGCGAGATTGCTATGCATGATACATGTAGTGTGCCGGTGCCTAGCGATGCTTCTGGAATCAATTAAAAATAGTGTAAATATATTTGAATTTAAATAAATAAAATGGATTTCAAAGTAGAATTAATTTTATTTAAAAATTAATTTATACAAATTTAAATCAATTCAATAATTTAATATAGTAGATTTAAGTCGCAAATGCTACCCCACACTGTAATTGTTTGCTGACCCTCGAAGATCTGTCATACTCTGTAGTAATTTTGAACATCCGCTCCTCTGAGTCGCAATATTTTTTCTATTGTTGTTTAAGGTGGCGACCTCACACTAATTGTCCCTTGCGTCCATCATGCACTTTACGAAGGCCTTCTCAAACTCGCGGTCCCATTAATACCTGCTATGTATTTTAACGATTAAAGACTGGGAGGAAAACGAAAGTCGAATGTCTCCCATCTTTACCATAGTTAGAAAAATTCTGTTTTTCTTTTCTTTTCACGAACAGACCGAAAATATCGCGGATGGGGTTTTCGAGCGAGATAATGAGTAGGCGGGAAAAGTTTTATTGCTATTCATGGAGAGTAGTCGTACTTTTTTCATTCCAAAAGACCTAGAAATGCAGGAAAAAAAGAAAAGAAATGGCGAGTTCGCAAATGACCGCGATAACAGAGGTTCTTAACCTGTTTTTCTATTACTGCCCACCAGGTATGCAACATTATCATCTGTTGCCCGCCAAATCCAAATTTGGTGCCACTATAATCACAAATAATTAATTGCCTGCAACAACAAAGTCTGCGCTTTTGTGGCAAAATATACTATACCTTATGCATTACAGTCGTTCTAGAAAGGGAAGACATGAAAATAACTCTCTAAGCACCACAGTTTATTTAGATATAGATGCATACATGAGACATGCATACAATTCAAATATCTGATTATACCTCCAATCAGAACCTTATTCGTAATACTAAAGCGTCCTCGCTCCTTGAAAAGTGAATTAGAAATAGCGCTGAAGACACCCCCGACTGAGTACAACAAACGGAAAGCAAAAGTAGATTTTGTGCACGAGTTGTTGCTTGAGTGTATATTTTGGAAATTTCATCACTGAGCCGCAAGAAATGTAGCCTGATTTTATTAATCATCTTTGCTGACGAATCATTTTGGAGCTTCGTTGTTTGTTTGTTGCGTGTTTACTCCGACACCCTCTAACTCACATAAGAATGGCTGTGTCAGCCAATCCAGGACTTCCATATTTGGTAATTTATCGAATTTGTCTTTCAAATCAGTCTTAAGATTCTCGGGATGTTCAGTGACGATGATCAGGACTTTGTTTGACACAAAGAAATTTTTAAGCCAGGCGAAGTCAGAAAATTTCTGCCGGAAATCTTTTCTTTTATGCCAGGCTCGCGATGAAACCAAATATTTTGGCTTTTGCATGCATCAAAGGCTTATTTGCACCATCAAACCCATGTTTCCAAGAGTTCACTTTTTTCAAAGATATCTGCCAAATAGCTAACTGCTGATAGATGGCCGTCAGAGGCATGTGGTCACACATATACGGTTCGATAGTGTCCGAGACGATTTTAGCATAGTCGTGAGCATTCATTCGACCCTTCACGTGATGCAAAGGACCGACACCGGACGATTGAAAACAGCCTCAAACCATGGCTGAATCTTCCCCTGCCTGCAGAGTGGGTCGAGTGCAACTAGGATGGTATTTCTCAGACACCAATCTCCGAACGTACACACGACCCGCCGAGTGGACCCTCACGAATTTACTTTCGTCGGAAAACAACACTCGGGACCACTGGGCAGCGGTCCAGTGGAGATGGTCGCGAGCCCATTGCACTCGCTTTCTACGATTGTCCAGACTGATGAAAGGCTTCTTCTGTACCGATCTCCGAACAGTCCCATTTGAATCAAACGCCGTCTGATGGTGTACGAGGCCAACTGGATCTCATGGTGCCTTGACAAGGCAATCTGGATTTCGGTGGAAGTGCGGAATCGGTTCGAGCCGTCGTTTTCCGCGGTCTGCCGGCTCTGCGTTTCGAAATTAGGTCCCATCGGCTTTCGAACGTTTCAGGGTGCGAGATATCGTCGACTGACTGCAGCCGATACGATCCGCAATGACCCACTCAGTTTCACCATCTTCTTTCATGCGAACGATTGTGGCCCGCTGTTCGGGGGTCAAATATCGGGCTCTCGGCATCACTATATTGAACAAAAATGAATCAGAGTAGTGGAAAATGACAGTTTTTCATATTTATATTCTACTATCCTAAACTATTATAGTACAAAATATATATTCTAATTTTTCGTTGTTTATGCAACACTTTTCCACACGTCGATTTCATGCAAATTATTTTATTGGTATTTAAACTTTGACTGTGCAATTACAAAATGGATCTTAGTGTTATAAATCGTTTAAAGACACCGATACCTTTTAATTAAAACAGAAAACAACATACAATAGTTACTAATTTCTACAAAATAAGAACCTATTTTCTAAGTCTAGTCATTTTTATGCAAGACTTTTCCACACCGTATTGATGAAGTTGATCCGATCCGGATTCTTCGCAACAGAAATGATGAGCATCTTCGCAGTTACGTCAAGATAAAATGGCCGCCCCCTAGATATGGTCATTTGGCCTGTTAGTCGGTTATAATTACCAGCTGGATCGACTTTATTCGTTCTTAAATACGGGTCGCCGTTTTTTTCGTCATCTGTAACTAAAAGTGTTTTTAAAAACGACATTTTGTGTCGGAGAAGTTTATTTCCTCGCCGGCTCGAGAAAGCACGACGGAACCCTGGTTAACACACGGGCGCGGACGCACCTTCCGGGAAAGGCCGTGCGAGAGGAGAACGACTCCAAATCTTTGATGTTACTGCTGCGGTTTCCATGACCCCGAACACGCGATTTCGGCACACCGGAAGCAGACTTTAAAAGACAGAGTGAGATTGCTTTTAATCTCACACGCATTGCTGCATGATACAACTATTGTTTTATGATCGTACTTTGCTTGAGAGGCCATTTTGTTTTAAGTAAACAAACCTAGCCCTGCCGAAATTGCAGTTTTGATTTACTGCTCTCCGAGGCATTTTCTCCGCTTGACTTGTTTTTATAATTAATCTTTTGTGGAAGCGCCCATCCTTTCGACGGGTTTATCTTTGGTTTCAGTATTTTTCTGATTTAAGCTGCCATTTATAAAGATGTAGGGACGGTTGCGTCCACGGCCAAAGACTCGAACTGGAGTCCATTCATTTATTTCGTTATACAAAAGAAATTAAATTTACGAGTTTGTTTTTTAATTGTTAGTTGCAAGTATACCACGTGATCATCCTGGTTTACACACGTCTTGGGGGGTTCAGAAAAGTGTGGATGTATTCTTTCTTTAAATTTGGAGCCTCAATGGGAAATACGAAATTAGCTTGACAGAATAGTCTCGCGATGGTTTCTGTTCGATCTGCTTTCAGTGCGTAATCAGGGAGGCGGGAGGACGCATCACGTGACCACTACAACGAGAGATTCGTGGTGATGAGACAGCCTCCATTTGGCTCAAATTCTGTTCTATTACACTATGTAACACGATTTTTGTGTTTGACAAGCAAATGTTATTTTCCAAATCTTTTCATTGCAAAACAATAGAAAATGTCCATTATTCCTGTCAAACTTTGCTTTTGTGGCTTTTAGAATGATTTTTGCCCCCAAACAGCTAAATTTCACCATTTTCACCATTTTTGGACAGAAAACAAAAACATAAATTCAAATGACACAAAAATTTATTTTAAAACTTCTGAAACTAAATTTTAGGATTAAAAATGAACAGTTTTTCTTGATTTGCGTGAATACAACACATCACTTTCACGTATGAACCCCCAAATGTAGTCTCCCATCATGTTTTCATTGAAGGATCCCTGATATCTCTATTCAAAGTTCATTATATCTTGGTGGAAGCGCTCCCCTTGTTCCTCTGAATATGCTCCCATATTCTCCTTGAAGTTGTCGAGGTGAGCATCTAGGATATGAACCTCCAAAGACATTCTGCAGCCCATCTCACCATAGCTTTTCACTAAAGCTTCAACCAGTTCCATATAGTTATCAGCCTTGTTGTTGCCAAGAAAGCCATGTACTACAGTAATGAAACACTCCAAAGTTTTTTCTCCTTTTCTGTGAGCTTCTACAGAAATTCTGAGCACTCCATAATTTTCCTTACTTGTGGTCCAATGAAGATACCAGCTTTCACCTTTGCCTCTGAAAGCTTAGGAAAGAAGTCTTGGAGATATTTGAAGGCAGCAGACTCCTTATCAAGAGTTGTAACAAACTGTTTCATGAGACCCAGTTTGATGTGTAGTGGTGGAAACAAAACCTTTTGAGGATTCACCAATGGCTCATGTTTGATATTGTGTGCTCCCACTGTAGTGTCAGTCCTTGGAGGCCAGTGCTTTCTCTGGTAATGTGCTGCCCTGTCTCTACTGTCCCAAAGGCAAAGAAAACAGGGATTCTTGGTAAAACCTCCTTGCAGTCCCATCAAGAAAGCCACCATCTTGAAGTCTCCAATAACTTCCCAGCCATACTTGTAGTTCAAAGTTTCCAGTAGAAGCTTTGCACTGCTGTAGTCCTCCTTAAGATGCACAGAATGAGCAAGGGGCAGAGATGGATACTTGTTTCCATTGTGCAGAAGGACAGCTTTCAGGCTTTTGGAGGAGCTGTCAATGAAGAGTCTCCATTCATCTGCATTGCAAGCAATTCCAATAGCATCAAACAAGCCTGATACATCATTGCAGTAGAATAGCCTTTTCTCCTTTGCAAAGAAGCTGGAAAAATGTTTGTGACGTTTTCTTTGGCTGAACACTTGCACACTGCCATCAAGTAAATCCCATTCCTTCAGCCTTGAAATCAAAAGCTCACCATTTGACTTTGTCAAACCAAGATCTCTGATGAGGTCATTGACGTCTCTTTGGTTTGGGTAGTAAGGATTCCTCCCAACTACAACTGTATCTGTGAAGTCACAGCCTTCCTCTCTGTTTACCTCATCTTCGGACGTGCTGCTTTCTTCTGATAGTTGACTTCTTCTAGGAGTTGGTACAGGAAGATCAGCACTGTGTGGTACTGGTGCAATGGAAGATGGGATGTCTGGATAGAAAACAGCAGCTGCATTTTTCCCAGATCGGCGTTTGGAAGGATCCACCATGCAGAAAAAGCAGTTAGTTGAGTGATCAGTAGGTTCACGCCATATTCTAGGAATAGCAAATTTCATGGCTCAGTTTTCCCCTCTATACCATCCTGTAAAAGAACAATAGTATGAGTTTCTGTTAAACTTATTTTATTTTTATTTTAATTCTTAATTGGATTTTACTCTTGAAAAAATAATAGTTATCTTACCTTCTAGTGTTCTCGTACAATGCTGACAAGCAAAATGAGGTGCCCAGGTCTTGTCTTGGTCCCCTACTGGCACATCAAAATATGCTTTGTAAGCTTCACACATTTTTCGAGATGCTGTCACAGAGAACTTCTTGGCTGTGGTCTTGATGAATTGACCACATATGTAACAGAATTCATCTGGGGAATGATTGCAGCCTTTTGATGCCATTTCACCTCTTGTGATGTGTCTTCTCAGGCAGACAAAACAGAACAGATTGGTGGTCTGCAAGCCCCAACTTTTATACTGTCAAGCAGTACTCTAGAATATTCTTAGTCTTTCTTTAATTGTGTTAACTTATGTTGGAGTGGACTGTATCTTTTCTGGGGTACGAAAACACTTCGACCTTCGGTTAAATACGTTTACTGACTGATACAAAACTCGCACACAGTACTGACTCAACAAGGGGGTAAGGAGGTTCTAAGTCGTCTTATGACCGTGACAAGGACGCAAGTCGAATAATGAAAGAACCACAATTAGAGCATCTCCGCTTCTGTGCTCTTTTTATAGCTTCTGATGGATGACGGGAAAAACGTCTAGGATTGCGTCATCTTCTTTAACACGCGTCTTCCTAGAGGGTCATCCATCACGTTCCTTCCGAATGACAGGTGTCCGCTATTAGCTGTCAGTCCCGGCGAGGGAGCTTCTTATTAGCTGCTTCGTTAAGCTCCCCCTGTCCGGTTTTCTTGGCTCAACGCCTAGATGTCCTAGAGCGTGTGCGGATCCTCCTAACAGTTTCCTGTAAACCCGAGGAATTCTTGTGCATCGTGAATTGCGTCCCCTGCGCACTCGCGAAGCGAGCTGTCAACGGTCCTGACTCCCTTTGACACCCACTGACAGGACTAATTTGGCTATACTAGCCTTAACAACTTATTTGCAACATTTCAAAAACAATTAGATAAGCAATTGAGATTTTGCAAAGGTCTTTTACCTGACACGAAAACCGATAGTAACCCATACTATAACGAAATAAGGCAAAAGTGTAAATTCATTGTTGTAACCACAAAAGCAAAGTTTTAGGATCAAAATCACTTTTTTCTATTTTGTTTAGATGGAAATAACTGGAAATTTTTGGTTTGGGGCCAAAAACAAGACAAAAGTGAAATTTTGTTACCTAGTGTTATTGTTGCTGCTTTATAGCAAATGGACGTTTAATTTCCGGAACGGTAAATATCTCTTACCTACGATCACTAAAGGAAATGGACCTTTTCTTTCTTACCACTTAACATAACCATACACGGACAGCTAGAGGACAAACGGGAGAAGAGTTTACCCAACTTCGGGGTTCTCGCAAAACGTTTCCTGTAGTCGTTCACCCACTGTTTCTATTGCGAAGTGTATGTTGGTTTTGTTCGTTCTTGATACCCTGCCATCTGACGGTCTTTTGAAAAAAATTATCAGCAGTAATATGCTCAGAAAAACTAGCTATCTGCAATATTTATTATTTTGTCAATCTTCTTTCCGACGCTTGGAAATAACTTTCTTATCCAGTTTCTTATCAGATAGACAAATGGGTCATCTTCGCTTCATCCGATAGCAAAACGTTCTGTGATGAACTATCATGAGCCTTCCGGGGATTGTCGAGCGTAGAGCCCGACATTTGATCACCGGTACGTTATCTTGTATATTAATGCTCTACTCAGAATTAATGGAAATACCGTGTCAAATGTGCCAGCCACTCGAGCATAAATTATGCATAAAATATTAGAATTTAAATTTTAAAAAATTCTAAGTGTTAATCTTTACCACAGTTTTTTTGTTTTATCAGTGGCAAGAACTTCGCAGAATCACAATGGCTTGCGGTTGATAATGTAACCTAAAACTGCACGTTTTCGGAAACAACCATTCTGATAACCCACGATTACACACCTGGCTCCTTGTCTAATAGACTGCTCACATAAACGACACCGGTAACCGAATATCGCTCTTCTTAAAATGCTAATTATAGGCAACTGACGGTGTGAACCCTTTTCTACCAACCGAGCTGTCTGCTGCGAGAATAAACGCTAGAGCAGGGCCGCATGAAATTTGAGAGGTAGAAGTTTCCGACCCAGATAGTGTTCTTTTTCTTTCTTTTCTCCGCTTTAGTTTCTTTTCCATCGCATTCCGCAATAGACGACTAAAAGCGAGGGGTTGGAGACAAACGACACAGTAAACGTCAGCGGAGAAGCACCCGTCTCATTTATTTCTCATCATGCTACGATTAACCTTCAGCTAGAATCGCACGAAGTAATATAAAACAATCTCAAACAGAAATAAAAGCTTCACAAATGGATCCGTTCCTTAACTTCTTACGGTTTTATGCCGGATCAGCTGCTCCTATTAAAAAGCCGACGTGAATGGGGATTTCTTTACGATGGTTCATTTGTTCTAGTCCGACAGATTCCGAAGATCTACGCGGCCGCCCGGGCCAGCGGTGGGCGCGACCGAATCAACATTAGAGACAAATCGACAGTCGTCGGCCAGTGGGCATGATTAGCTACCGCGATCTGTTTATAAATAAATATCCCCCCTGACTAAATAAATTTGGAATATCTGTAAAATTTTGAAAAACTTTAATTTAGATTATTGGGCGGGGGGGAATGGTATATTTTTTCCAAAAAAATTTTTATGATTTAATCTCAGAATCTGCTTTAATCTCTTTCAAAATAAATTAAACTGATACACACTATTTAGTAAAATTTTTTAAAAAGTATTTCTAATAAAAAGGAAACTGTTGTATACCCGAAGAAAAACGAACAGCAGGTGTTTCCAACCCTGCAGGGCTGGCGTGGTACATTGTCCACGTGTGTTCACATCCTGGTTAACGAGGATCCGAATACTGGACCAAACTTTCCGTAGGAAAGAAAAAACTGACGAAATAGATGTTTGGAATTAACGAGCGAACGGGAAAACGACACCAGTATAAAAATAAGCAAAGACAAATTGATATTGGCAGAGGAAGTTTTAATAACATGCGACCACTACTGATCCCAATACAAACTCGCACACGTCTTGGTAACTACCAAATGGAACAATCCAACTGTCGTTGTGGGTGCGACCTGCACGATCTCCGGACTTAAGTCCCATTGAATAACTTTGAGACAAAAAGGTTAGATGCGACTGATGTTGTTATATCAAGTGTAGCGACATAGGCGTTGTCAGATATAAAGATGAAATTGGAAGCTTTCCGTCGGGCCAGAGGAATGAATGCAGCAGTAATGATCTCATACCTGTATTTGACACCAGTCATGGCATGCCTCCAAATGATGACAAGATCACTTCTTCGGACGACTTGAATTCCAGCAAACTGCCTATGTCAAAATTCTACAGTTGGTTGCTTTTTTGGAGATTATTTTAGAGAGATTGTGCTATTGAAAAATGGTTTTGTCTGGCAAAGGTGATAAAATAACTTTCAAGGGAGATTGGACATCTTGGACGACGAGAACAAAGTTTTTCCATTAACTGGTCAGTCTGATGGTGCCTTGTTAGCGCCTTAGAAATGACGCTGCGATGAATATTGTGTTGGGGGGAAACTGAAGTCTGCGTCATTCCTTCTTAAATCATCTGGATTGTTTGAGCCTCTCCATTTGTGTTAAATGATCTCTAAACTGATCTGCACATACGTGGCCAGTTTACGATATAGCAAGCGATAATAGGATGTAGGCGAAGATGTAAGCAGATTAAATCGGAGAAGTGATTTTCACGTGAAAGCAGGAATTGTTCTCGTCTTTGAAGTTGTTCCACGTAAAATCAGCGTGGTTAGCTCGTCGTGTGCCTTTTAGATGTTTATTTAAACGAATATATATTATGAATATCTACTATTTTATGTTAAGTCAGTGATAATATTATCATACAATGAAAAAAATACAAATATAAACTAAATTGTTTTGTGTTTGATTTCTAAGCCACTATCGTAATATGAGTGTCGAGATGTGAATGAACAGTTTACAGGTTTCCTTTTTTCATTACATTTAATGGTTTTTTTGGTTATTTTTTTCGTAAAAAGAAATGAGAAAATTACATCAGTAATTATTAAAGATAACTTCAGCCAGTTTATTAATAATATAATAAATATTTTCTAAAAAAATATGCTGTTTCTTATCATACTTTTTGTAAAAAGCAGTAGACCTCGGAATAATTCTGTATTCATACTATTTTAATATTTTAAGCATGAAGTTAACCAAATTATTTCACTTTTAATACTTTGTTTTTGATATTTATCCTGTTTCACTAATTTTCATGCGTTTTTTCATTTACCTGTTATACTTTTTTCTGACTTTCCATTACACCTTTTTTTGTCCTGAAATTTCATACGCCGTTACCGTATCCTATAATGGCGGTACTTCTGGTTCCTACCAAATTACGGAAATTTTGTACTTTAAAAAAAATGGCAACAGTTTTGAGTTTTAAAAGTTAACGGTGATTTCACCTGACAAAAAATGGAAGCAATTTCGATTCTTTGAAGCCACCAACACCGTTGTTCTTTTTTCCCACTTTTCCTTATGCGATTACTTCCTTTGTTTCACATATTAACAGATACTTTATATACCAGTAGTTAGCATGTATTACATTGTTGTTTTTTTGAAGGAGTGAAGTGGTATCTCTCAGTTTTGGACAAATCGTGGTAAAATGTTGTAGAGTTCTCAGTTTCTGCAAAAGTTCGAATTGCAAGCATTTGAGAAGAAGTGTAAGTAGTTCAACTTGATTGTTTGTACATTCGGCCATCGTAGCTACTTTCGAGTAAACTTATACAGTGAACGAGTTCAAAAACCTGTATATTTTTATTTTGTTACTGGAGCTGGCCATCCAAATGCAGGGAAGGTGTCATTTACTCAGACGCTTGTTTTAGAAACGAACTTTATCATATCTTTAGAGTCTTTAAAACCGATGGCAATTTCCTTGCTTCATATACTCGTAACTTACATCAATTCTGGAAAATCAACAATAAAATTAAATAGTAGCTGGATTTTTCTTTACGAAAATTTAAGAAAGATAAAGACTTGGCGTTGTTTTAAACGGGGAAGTACCAATAGATCTAACATGAAAGAGTAAAATACTGGTTAGTGCTTCCGATTTGTCTGCATGTAACTTTTTTTTTTGAATATTGTATATATGAAGAACATTATGTTTTGTCGTCTAGGTGTCTTAGCGTATTTATAGTTAGCCACTGCTCCGAAAATGTAGCTCTGTTAAGGTTGTTAGAACTACCTATTCAATAAAGGATTCTGGTTTGCTGTTGTTTTTCCCTCTTTCCCTCACTTTCTTATATTATTACTTATATTCTTTCTTTTATGTACTAGCAAGAAAGATCTTTAGCATTTGATAGTAAATTAAACAAACTTTCGATCTGAACCTATTTGAATTAAAGCCAAAAAACAATATAGAAAGGTTCCTACAATTAAATGATACAAATCCGACCCCTTCAACCAAGCCAGACCAATTTTTTTTTTTTTTTCATTACTGCAGTCTTAACCAGTTTCTTGAACGAGCGCCGACTGCTGAGCAGCATTGACTTCGGCTACTTTTCATTGTGGGTACGCTGTTCTGAAGATTGACGGATACTAAAATGCTTCAAATTTCATGACTCTCTTTTCTCATCGCACGCACGCGCACACACACACACACTGTGGTTAAAATAACGACACGAGAAACAGACGTGAACGAACGGCCATATTTATGTGGTCCGATTTGTTTTATAATAAGTGATTATAGTAACATTCAACGTAGAATTACAGCGATGGCTCCGGCTATTCTTTCAAAGCTAACGTGGAACCACAGTGAAATTCTGATGTCGCAGTGCGTCAAACTATAGACAGTAAACACAAATTAACAGGTTCATTGACTCGCGACTCCAGCTGGATTTCTGCAAAGCAACTGCTGGAAAAAATGTGAAAGCTGGGTTGATAATCCATCATTGGTCGTCGTGAGCAGCCAAAGTTGAGGCCAGTGAATAAGATTCCGTTCAAGATGTTAAAATAAAATCGCTTCCTACACCACACTTTAATAGCATCAAAAACTTTTTATTTTAAAAAATACTATTAGGCAGAAAACAGCGTGCTTTACGTGGATTTTGGTTAATAATGCTAATCTAGCTGTGAACAACACCAGTGAAGTTTTACCCCGGAGAGCAGACGATTTAGAAAGCTCAGAGCCAACTTTGGCATAGTTCAGTCAAGAACGTGGAACCATGAAACAGCCTGTGTTTTAAAGCTTAAAAGGCTAATGACAGAACGCTTTGTTATTCTATAAGTTTTGGCATTTTCTATCTTTAAAAACAGCCGTACATTATTTATTAAATGAAAAGAAAATCGCTCGTATTGGAAAGTTATTTAAAATAGAGGACAGATCAGATGTAGTTCTTTTTAAGAATGAGCCAACGCAAGGCGATGCTGCAATCGAAAATCTCGGTATTATTCATCAGCATCTGCCAAACCCAGTGTTTAAATATTTCATTAGACCAGATTTTAACTGAATTCTTGCCGCTTTTTGCGTAGTGTCTCGTCATTTTTTTTTTTTTAAAAATAAATGAATGCTAACATTATTAAAGAAAACTATTCGAAATAATCCGTCACTTCCGATTGCGAGTTTTATCCGACCAGTTTACAGTTTCCATGTACATTTTTGGGGTTGGGGCGAGTAATTTGAGTGTTCAAACCCGAAAGGTTTCGACATATCCAGAGATATTCTTCGTCGGAAAATAACATTTTCATGTCACCGAGCAACTGGCAAAATCGACATCAATTTTTTTTAAAAAAAACACGTGACATTAAGTAAAACGGACCAAGTGCGACGAGAAACGACAGTTAAATGAGAGAACAGGATCAAAGTGCGCATTATACATTGAAAACGAATTTATATGTTCAAAAAATGATTACAGTTCGGAAAATAAACTTCTAGATTTCTTTTTTGAAGAATCACAGGAGGAATAGACTGGTTTGAAGCTGTGAAATCTTTAATATAAACAGAAAAGGAAAAAAAAGCACTCAAAATAACCAAATTGAATAGATTTTCTAATTCCTGAAAATTAAAATAAACAAAATTGATTTTCTGTAACCTGAACCTCTCCCTATAGAAAAACTATCTCATTTAACTCTATTCACTGTAAATAGTTGTTTCCTAAATTTAAAATCATTAGATTACGAAAAAAGGACGCTTCCAATTTTTCTCAAATTATACGATGTTTTATATTAGAATGTTGAGAATTTAGCCAACATAGAAATTATTTTGCCGATACTCTAGAGGTGGAAACAAAAATATGTATTATCAACAGATCTATAATATAGACGCGGATGATCAGCAGTGTATTAAAATTAACTTCAATGTAAGAGCGAAGAACAGGATCTAGCAGAGAACCAATGGCAGCACCATTAACTGATAATGTAACTTGTCAAATAAAAACCAAATAATCTTGGTGCTTTAATTATGAAGTCTACGTATTACATGTTCATTTATTTTTCGAATTAGAGCAAAAACAGAACTTTTTTCTCTTTGTGTGGTGCATGCGTGCGGGTGCAAGTGTAAAGTTCGTGTATGTGTGTTTATCTCAGAGGAGAAGGGAGTGGAGGAGGCCGAAGCCATGTGGAGCAAGCTCCTGGTGTAGGCCTAAAAGGCCGTGTTGAGGCGCCGAAGCACCTGGCCGTCAAAGCGACCAGTGTGAAGGCCGCGTAAGCGACCGATGTTGGGTGGAGCCGAAGCTTCTAGTTGGGAGTGACCGCTTCCCCAGCCAAAAACCAATCTTGGAAAAAAAGTCCTCAGCACGTCAAATCCGAAAATCGGTCTCGACGTGCCTAACCTTTCCAGCCAGACAAGCAGACCAAAGGCAAAAAGCGCCCCTCGCCTCTACTCTTTTCAGGTAGAGGACTTTCCGTCTACAATATCCACAAAGAAAAGTACTCGCTGCCCCACCCTCCAGGGCCGAACCCAAGTGACCTCATACTAAGGGCGTGGTCCTTGGTCGGTACCCCAAGTGGAAGGTTAAGAGCACGATCCGCCGTAGCCTAGCAAATGAACATTCTTAACTTAAGAAGTAACATCCAAAACAGGTATTTAATTTTGTTAAGGAGTTATTAATCCAAAAACAAAGAAAAAAAAAACGGATTTTTGACCGTAAAATATCGACCAAAATTTGGCTAAATGTCAGAGATGATAAGATAGTACAGGACAAGTTCTTTGGACGTTAGAAGATCCGTCCACACGAGATGCTTGGTTGTGAATAAACAAGTCTTAGTTTGTTAGAAATTGGCTAAAATATAGTATTTTCATTCTTAACATTAGTAAAACTCTTACAAACATACATCCAGACATTCAGCATGCACGTAATGGTTACTATAACTATTTATATTTTACAACCCTTGCCAAAAGTTTTGCATCATCCTCGAATTTTCTAATTTTCGTTTAGAAAGTCGAATTAAACCTGATAAATTTGCACTGAAGTGCATACTGAATCACCACAGTTAAAGAATGTGACAATTTGAATAAAAACACATTAAATCGTGACGGATACTGTGAATAACTTAGAAGTAGTCATGGGTATAGAGTAAAGCTTTATGAACCTGATTCAGAAATAGATTTTATTTACAGATATCTAGGACGGTAACTTTTGGCTATGGCTGTGTGTTGGCAAGTCATTGACAGATTAAATTTTACATCAGATCCAAATGACTTGTTCTGCTTGCAAAATAGATTGTGGTATTCATAGCCATCTTCGTCTTCGCGACGCAGAACAAGAAACATATTTTGCAATTATCTGAATACATGGATGGATGCAATTATAATCAGGATACTTATCACTATACTTCCGACCTAAAACGGTTTTATACAAGAAGACTTTACTCAGTTTAGAAGTCTTTTCCGCTCACAAAATAATAAACTGCCGGTTCTATTTCTGCTCTCCCCCGAACGTATTGACCTGGTGTCGGTATTTTTCCTACTTCAGTACAATAAACAGTAATTTTCTTTTTTTACCCATAAACATTAACATTTCCTATCTTAACATTTAGTACAAAAGTGACTCCTAATTTCTTTGTGATCTACTTGAGTAGTCAGGTGCCACTATAAACTATTTACTCTGTCGATCTGTTACGCAAACCATCGAATAACACCGACCGCATTAATGAGGAAAGAATATAATAAATGTTTTTTTTTTATTCTTCTTCTTAAAAGAATTTTAAAGATTGGAAACCGAGTGTTTCAGAACAGGTAATTTTCAGTTGCCCTGCTTTGTTAATAATGGTTAAGTAAAGGCGATTGTAAAGATGATGAAAAGAAAGCAACATCGAAACGTTCTTTCCGTGGCCGATATTAGTGGAGTATCTCGATTGGATAACACAGAGAGAAGCAAGCGTCTATTCCAGAATGAACACAAGAAAACGAGTTGCAAAACGGTGGATAGTTAGACCAGATACCACACTGACTGGTATCAATTTTACCGATACTATTAACTCAGCCACGGATGTGAGAAAAGATAAATTAACAGGATCGGGCCTGTTGTCCCCGCCGACCTTTTGTCCCTGTTTTCATAAGTTAACTGTATACATCATGGACTACATAGGATCTATTCATGGAGGAAATAGTCTAGTTCTTTATGGAAATATTTATACTGTGCAGAAGATCATTGTAAATGATGTGATACCATATGAATGTGAACAGCAAAGGCGAGGAATGTGCAAAGCTAAGGTGAAGGTTCATGATGGTCAAGTTGCTGGCAGACTCCATGAGCATACCCATGCTCCAGATGCTCCAAGATCAGAAATGCTGCATGTTTGTAACGCTATAAAGTGCAATGTGATAGATGGCAAGGAAACAGCACCGCAGATCATTTCACAATCCATATAATCTATATTTGAAGCTTCCTCTGTACAACTTCCAGCTATCTGTTCAATCTGCTGTACCATTTGTAAGCAAAGACAAGCTTCTGGGAACTCTCATCCTATTCCACCCAACCTTGCTGAACTAATCATACCTGAACGGTACAAGGTAACGATTCTATTTTACTATTCTAATGATATCATAGCATTAATTATGTGAACCCAAACTTATGACAGTATTTAAGTAAATATATTATTTATTGCCTGTATACTCGTATGTAAGTTACCCAGGTCAGAACTGACTTAGATAATAACTTCAGAAGTTGTCTTCCTGATTAATTTCACTGTTTCTTTCCTTCCTGGTATCTTATTGGAGTAGCTAGTTTCCTATGTATCAAATGTTGCTGGAAATACAATAATAATGATAACAATGAAAAAGAAATATAAATTTTCATGATTGCTTTCTTCAATATGACAGCAACAACACAAACCTACTTGTTCTATTATATTCATCTGATACCTCCTTGATTCTGCTCCAAAACTCTGATGATTGGTTTGCTGATGGTACTTTTAAGGTTGTCCTGGAGCTTTTTCATCAGTTATACACCATCCATGTCTTGAATGAACACTACATAATCCTATGTGTTTATGCCTTACTCCCAAAAAAGCAAGAAGCCATATACAACAGTTCTGAAACAACTGCTAAACATCAAACTCAATCCCAGTTCAATCATGACTGATTTTGAATCTGCTGCTATCAATGCTACTTACACTGTTTTCCCATATGCAACCAAAAAAGGATATTTCTATCACCTCTCCAAGCATGTGTGCCGCAAAGTCAAGGAAACTAGTTTGCAACGATTGTACACAGAAGATAATGACTTTCCACTATCAGTTCGCATGCTGCTGGCAATCACCTTCAATCCAGAGGTAGAGGTCATTGATGCTTTTGAGATGTTGCAGAAAGAGCTACCAAAAGAGGCCATGGTAATTTGTGACTACTCTGAAGACACATTCATAGGCCATGAACATGGTCGTGGTCTTTGTCACCATCGACAATAGTCAAGGTTTCCAATATCTCTTTGGAACATGCATGACAGAACTGAAAGAGATTTTCCACACATGAACAACCATGATGAGGCCTGGCACCATAGATTCCAAACAAACGTTGCTGCTCACCATCCAAACATGTGGAGATTCTTTGACATGTTAAGAAGAGAAGAGAAGAGGCCCTAACTGATGTTTCAATTAACCAGATGAGTGCTGGTTACCCACCTGCACCACAACGTGAACAACACCAGATAAATAGGCAATCTATCAGAACAACTGTTGGAACGTATGAGAACAGACACATTGTTTTGTGGTATTGCCCACAATATCTCATTCTAAAGTTATGTGACTACTAGAAAATTAATCGAAAACCAGTAACTGGCAGTTGTTTTTCTAGTGTAGGCATATTATCTCAACAATTTTTCTTACCATACTTGGCATATATATTAACTATGTATACTTTATGGATAATAAAAGAAATAAATAAATAACAAACTGTTGCTTTAATTAAAAATTTATTGGGGGTAAAAGTTCATGGGGCAATGGGCCTAGACCCCACCCGGTCCGGTCTCTCTAGCAGATTCCGGCTATCGCAGATTTGCATGCTGTTCACTTATTTATTTATAAGACTTGTTTTATAAAAGAGCTATTCTGGTCCTGAAAACTATTTAATAATAAAACATCTCTGATTTTAACCAAAGCATAGCGAGACACTGGATGCAAGATTTTGCCTAGGCTATTGATTTATTCGCACGAGTAAGTAAATGAGAATCTATTTCTTCATACGTAGACCACGAGTAATCGAAATTAATTTTAAAAATTCTGTATACATAGAATTCGAACATTTGACTACAGCAAATGCTACTTAATAATCATCCTCAATCCAGACGAAACTTGCCAGTCACTAGGTGGCGGTTTCCGGATATCCGCTATCAGAGGACTTATTTGTCGTGATATTCAGCTTTCCTTTCCTCTATACAGATTTTCTTTCAAGAACTTGTTCCTAACTCACAAGCATGCACCAGATAATGGTTTCGTCTTTCTTCCAGGTACAAAATCAATACACAGAATATTGTAAACTTAGGCCTAGATTGACTTTACATTGGTTATTTCTAAACAAAAACGGTTTATATATGTTTTCTTTTCAGACTGTAGACACATAACGTTGACGCCCCAGCGTTAGCTGTCTACCGTATCAAACCAGAGATACTGAAAAAATACATATATATATACACACACACACACACATAATTCTACTTCTGACAAAAAGTACTAACTCAGTTACAGATACTGCAGTGAGTTCTGTAGCAAAACATTTCTTAAATATGGTTTAATCAACACCCCCGAACGCACCCACACAAACAGACAGACTGACTCGCACTTTTGTACTCGATGAGGCGCATCCATTTTTCTAAATTGTCTAAACTCGGAACTAGGAAAGTCATGCAATAATTTAGTGAACGCAGAACAGGGGAGTCATAAAAAGCCATAGGAAGCAGTCGAGCCCAAAAATGCCTTCAGTAAATGTTGATTTGCAGTGACACGACTGCTGCTAGTCAGCAGTCCACTCCACAGAGTAACTAGTTCCACACGAGCGCATCTGAAGCCGTTCGTCCATTAACACAGGACTTTTTGGACTGTACATTTTTATTTCTACTCACAAAACAGTTAAAAAGATATTAATTTTAATGATTTCTACTTAATCTATCTAAAAGTTATCCATGCCTGAGACTGCTTTCAATTTGTAAATCCATGTGACGGAAGTTATATTAATTATCTTACATTATCTTTAAGGAAGAATATAAAAGGAGAATAGAAAAAAAAGTAACCCCCTTAAAATGTCTAGCTAAAGTATCCACAGTCTGGTCAAGAAAGGTGAGAATAAACAATGGGAAAAGTTTGTAAACGACATAATATTTTCATATGTAAATAAAGCACAAATGTTAATAGATTTCGTATTAATCAACGATAAGCGAGCCAAAATGGTCAAATAAAATTTTTAAATCATCCCGAATTAGCACTAAAGGTTCACTGTTGCAACGTCGAATTTATTCTTCAAAACCAGTTAACCCTTCGTATACCACATCAGTTTTTATCTTACGTACACCACATGATAAACTTAGAAGCACGAATTGGTGATTGTGTTCGACTAGCTGTATATTTAGTTAACACATTCGTAATTCAAAACACCTGGAGCTGGTACAATGATCTACGTGGCTCAACTTGTGCTGAGTAATACAGATTTTAAAGGTAGTGGATGAAAATTCATCCAGGTTGCACAGAGAGGGTTAATTTCACATTCCACAGCTTTCATTTTGTTTCCTCTGTTTAAAATTATTAAATCTTAGAAACTAGCTGGTTTATTTATTTACAAAGTCATTTCCGTTATAGTACTGTCGTATAAAAGAAAAGCAATAACAAAAATGAACGATAGTTAGCTTAGTTTAGTTGATTTTCGTTCAAACAGGCGAGAGGAAGTTAAAGGGATTACCTAAGAACAGTATGATTTCCTCGCTTATTAATACTGCCCCCATTAATAACTAAAATTACCGATAATTTATTTCGAGTTTAATTTAATAATTACAAGAAAGTTGATGAGTCTTGTTTTTGTTACGTTCTCAGGTGCAACGCTTTTTTTCCTTGCAATTGTAACACTTCCAAATTTGTTGTTGTTGTTGTTTGTTATGTAGTCGATCTGTTTCCGGGTTCTTTGAACTCCTTCATAGGTTTACATCTTTCCTCATTCGCTACGTCAAAATTGGCAAGAAAGAGAAACGTTTATGTCTATCGCATGCCAATTAAAAAATTACATTTATGCTTATTCTATTTATTTTTACCTATTCCTTAACATTCACCAGTAACGATTTCATTTTTAGATCAGCGGTTCTCAACCTTTTCTCTATTGCGACACCTGGCGGACGATTAAGCCTAAACGCTTTTAGAGCTATTAAACTAATTTCTTTTTAAAGTTAGCTTACCTGATCTTCAGTGAGAGATTTGTGACTGGCTCCACAGCCTCTCAATGCGAGTTTGGATGGTAGACAAACTCACGCGCATCTCACTGTCAAAATCAAGAAGTATTTACCTATTCTTCGACTTATTGTTTTAAGATATGAAAACGCGGTCTCGCATAAATATAACGTTGAAAGGGGGGGAAAACATCCAAAGCCTTAATCGCGATTGAAGGGTACTAATTTTTTTAGACAAATCAAATATGAATCGACAGAGAGTCAATAAATTTCAATTTTAACGTGGTATTTGAGAATATATCGATTAACTCTTCTTTCTCTGAAGAATTAAGGTTTGATGCACTGTTGATATTACGCTCACCAGATGCTCCAGACGGTGAAATTAGAAGACATCGTACAATAATTCCTCCTGTTATAGCAGCACAAAGATTAAAGCGGAGTTTTTGGAGAAATCGGAAACATGCTTAAGAAGATAATTAACTAAACGTTCCAAAATTCCCTACTGAAAATAGCCATCATCTGCTTTTCGGGTTTTCCAGTTGCTATTGTAGGTGTAATGTCCAGGAACTTAGCCATCATTTAGTGGACATCATGTGATCGCCAAGATGAGGGAGCAGTCGATCAGCCACCTCATCTTCAACCCCGATAAAACGCGGAAACTTCATAACTATTTCGCGTCTTTCCCATCGCTGTAAATAGTTGACAAGTTCAAAATATATCGTCCATAAAATAAATTTAATCATTACAAATTATAAATCGTAGCAAATCATTCTACCATGAATAATTAATATTTACTAGCGTGTGGAATTTATGAAATGTTTTTCCGTTCGCTTTATTTTTGTTTCAATTTTCTTTTTCATGAAAAAAATGTCAACTGACCAATTATTCCGAATTGATAAGTCCGACTCTCTCAAAAGTACTTTCCTGGGTAGCACTGTCTTGGTCAAAAGTGCCCATGGTCAAGATGTAGCCCTGTTGAGATACAATATTAACGAAGAATGCCACTGCTGTAAAGGGTTTTTTTTAAAATTCCATCAATTTTAGGTGTATCTTAAGTAAAATTTCCTATGAAGCATCCACACACCATTACCTTCACGGCTAGCCCAAGCACCTGTTGGTTTTTCTTTTCAAGCAAAGATACTTTCCGTATAGAAGCAAAAGGTTGAAGCGACGATTCATCTGTCCGTAAAACTGTTTTCCAATCAACACTGAGCCAGTCTTTGTGAACCGTGGACACTTTCAAAGCTTTTAACATTTATTCTGCTTGTTTAGATAATATCGCTATTGCCGATGTTGTTTCCAAGCAGCAGCACGGTCATTTTGAACCCCAAACTCCAACATTTTAAACTTATTGTATAACATGAATAATAGGAAAACTGTACCGAAATAATATTAAAATAACAAATTATACTGATCACTAATGGTATATCTGTTGTTTTTTCTTTGCATCATTCTATTTTCTAATGTTTGTCTGCTTTTTTAAAAGACTGGAAAAGATGCATTTAAGAAAATCAGCAGATGCGGGTTATTTTACATCACAAATATAGCATCAAATTTGTCACTTGCAACTGTCGTCATCAGCCTGAACGTTTTTCTGATACCTTTTCACAATTACAGCGGAAAGTTAGACCAGGGGATGTCCAACCCTTTCGGGTCAGGGGTCCCATTGCAATTGTTGTCCCTTATAGGGGGTCGGTGAGCAAATTTCCGAAAGATAAGGCGTTGGAAATTAATCTTACTATTGATAAAAGCAACAAGAAAAGTGCATTTCTATGATCAAGCTTCGAATGAGAAGACTAATTTATTATTCTACTTTCTCGTCACTATATTGAACAATGATTTAGTAAGATATCTGGCATTGTTTTTGCTTAGTCGGTGTCTGCTCGCACATTTGATGTAGCGATGCGGAGGATGGAGGATAGATGTCCGTCTGTCAGGAGTGATCATGTTTTTGCTTTTTATCCACTTTCTTAATTCTTGAGAAAAAGCTGTTCACAGAAATATGTGCTGCCAAATAGTGCAATAAATCGAGGGGGATGCTTTGGTAGATTAGGATAAGACTCTGAGGAAACATTGACTATAAAACGTCAGGTCATGTTCTGTGAAAGCTTTCTTCGCGTCACTGTCATTTTGATCTCAGTTACTTGCAGTTGGAACATTTCACGAGCATCAGTGGCATCAGTTCAAAATGGATCTGCAGACAGTTTCAGTTTATCACTGTGTTCTCTGAAATCCACAAATCTTTGGTTGAATTCATCTTTCAGGCTACCGTTCAATGCAGAATACTTTTCATGGCTCATTGTCTCAGTATACCTTGTTGATGGCGTGGTGAAAGGGAAAACTTTCTTCAGAATCACCTGTTTCGGAGTCAATTACAATTTTTGAATGAACGCTTGTAAATGTTCATTCACTCTGTTGACAAATTGATCCTTTTCTTGTAGCTTTACATTCAAGTCTGCAATTTACTAGGAATGCCAACTCATTCAACCACTCATCATCGTCCATGAAGCTTACATATTTTCTTTTGTTTGTCATGAAGGTTTTTATTTCTTCAAGCAGTAAACAGAACCTGGCTAGTGTGGCCGCCCTGCCGAGCCAGCGTCATGGCTGAAGTAATTGGCATCATCATGGTCTGATCATACCACTGTAAGAAAGGCTTGGAACTGTCAGTGATTGAGCCTCTTGGACCTTATGAAATTGACTGTAGCAACTCACAAGTTTCATCTCCAGGGTCTTTCCACACAGCCGTTTTTGGTGAATAATGCAGTGACTGTCATGATTTCGTGAGGCATTGATTTGTGCATTAGACTAAGGAATCCAATGATGTGCTTGCCTATCATAGTAGGGGTTCCATCAGTTGTTAGACCATAAATTTGTCCTCTTGGACACTGGATTTCACCGAGACAAGTTTTACTTCATGGAAAATGTCTTGTTCCGTTGTTGAGCCTTTTATTGGACAAAGGTCTATCAGTTTCTCAACAACTTCAAAAATTTCGGTGACTCCTCGTACAAAGAGCCAGTTCAGCTGCATCACTCGCATCTGTGCTTTCATAAAGTTCTAAACTGTAAAACTGACAGCCATAGAATCTTTTGATTGGAGAAATTTTAGTGTCGGATGCTAGGTCCTCTACTCTTCTAGCAACAGTCTGATGTGAAAGGCTTGTTTTCTCTACTATCGAATTTCTGTCATTACTTGCTACAGAAATAAATATGTACAAGCAGTCTTACACAAATTTCTAATCAGACAATGGCGAACCTCTCTTGCCTATTGCTTCGGTTATCGAGAAACTGATCTTGGTTGCTGCCTCAAACTTTGGCTTGCAGCTTTGTAGAAAGATTGTTTTCCGATCATATTTTCTTTCAGTGAGTTCACTCGATAAATTCTCACTTGATCTGAGAGCTTTCAAATTTACTAGCAAATTTTATATATAATATCGCTTGATATTGTATTCCTTGAAAACAGCTATCATGTTTTCTTACATATCAGACACAGTATGCTTTCGTTGTGCACGATAAAAAAAAATCGTCGGTCCAAGAGCTTTAAAGGTTCGACATTCAGAATCAAATTTACTTTGCTTGACTGTAATTATGGGAGCTGCTATCTTTGTTTCGATAAGTATTGTTGGTGGGCGTTGTTCTGAATAGACATCAGGTACGTATCGATACTTGAAACTAATAATTTTAAAACCGATAAGGTGAAAAACTAAGCAGTTGGGTTCAGAGAAGAAGAAAAGTTTGAAACTCACTTCGCCTACGTTTTTTCGCTAAGAGTCAGCACAAGTTATGAAAGGTTGGCCGGCCGTATTGACAACCCTAATTTAGAGGTAGGAAATCAGAGATACAGTCTTCATTATATTGGTGTTTTCCGCGTCCATTGATGCGTCGAACGAAGCTGCTCACGGGAAGTGTGAGTAGATCCAAAATCTAACGATGATGAAAGTTTAGTTTAGTAGAACGGTTATAGTCAGAGTTGGCAGTGCAATACTGTTAAGTGACGAAAATCAAAAAGCAGCGGCGAGGACGAAATGCACTTTCACGCAAATTGAACAGGCAGAGTATCCGCTGCATTTCTGATTTTAATAGACTGAAAGCTACACTGTCAAAAATGGGGCTCGCAAAAACATGAAGACGGCTTCGTACAAGGACGTGCGTAGCATCATTTTCGATAAGCAGCGGCCTGGTACATTTCGAGTACATATGTTAATAAACTATTTCATATTTGTTTTGCATTTGCTTCTGGTGCAGTTTTCTTATTTGCATCATTGTTATGTCTTATCCTACAATTTTGTGGTGTCACGCCATTTACACATTACCAGTATGAAATCATAGTTTCTCTGAGGCAGTCAGTGCTTGGAACATCGTTGAACCTTTAAAAAGCAGGTTTTCTGTCTTAAAATAACGCAGTCACGAAATACCCTGCTTATGACGTTGTGCGGATGACGGTTTATCTTTCAGCCATTCGTGACTCAATGGTTCTCGTGTGATTTAGAGACTACTTTGTCTCAATAAGCCAGTGACTTAGACTGTCTGAGCGGGAAAAACAACCACTATCCGGAGGTCTTTACCCTCATTTTCTTTTCGCTAAACATCCGGATGAGAAGAATAGTTAGAATAAATTAGTTATAAACTTGTTTCTAATTAACCGGTAGATTGGCTGAACAGTACGAAGACGCGGAGCCGAAATAATTGTGTAGGCTTTCATCTCAGTTTCATGTCTGCTCACTAAAAACCCGTGCAATCTGTTGGTGGATTTCAAAACAATAAAAGTCTTCCCAGCGCCACACCAGTAAGACCGTGAAGCGACTAGAAATCAACACCAATTCATTATTTACTCTCTTCTTTAGTTATCCAGCCAGAATGATTCTGACAGATTAATTACATCAGTACATGCTAAGCTTTGGAAAAATTGCAGCAGTTTAACTGAAGAAAACTTTTAGTTTCTAGATTTTATTTCCGGTATATTTATTAATTCAAAAATTCGAAATATGTTTATCACAAAGCCTAGTCATGACTTTATGCTGAAAAAAAGGCGTGTTCTCTTTAACACTGCTGTCTTGCAGATTTTAAGAAGTTTCTTCAATATGTTCTCTTATCTTCTACTGATTCGCGAAACACACTTCTACTGACAACACGGTAAAAAGTTAATTCCAACATCCACTATAAATTTGAATGACTCTTGTCCAGCAGAGTGGATTGCACTCTTTTCATCCAAAGACTGAAAAAAAGTAATTTTCTGACACTATTTTATTTTTTAAAGAAGTTCTATTTAAATTTCACGCCCCTTTTATATATTTATGCTTTCTCGATTTTTGCTTTCTTCTATGTTATCGCTACGTTTTTCTTCTGTGATCGTTTCCAACTTTTGCTTTAATGTGAAAAGAGTTAGTTAATTCGCTTTTTTAAATGAGTTATTATGTTTTATATATGTTAGCGCACGTTTTTAATTTTTGTCTTAATTTCTGTTGAAACTTAATTTTTCTCTCTGATCAGTGGCGCGCGCGCGCGCGAGTGTGTGGGTGGTTGTAAGTGAACAAAGACAAATTCCAACGCAATTCTTCTACATTTTCGTTGATAAAACTGCAGTCTCTGTGCCCATATATAGCTTAAAGCTAGATCTTCGGCAGGAAGATGTTTCCAAATCAAAATATTTGCTTCAGAAATTTTAAAATCTCAGCTTAGTATATATACAGGTGCATCTAAAAAAATTAGAATATCGTGGAAAGTTCATTTTTTCCGTAATTTAATTCAAATAGTGAAACTTTCATATATTCTAGATTCATTACACATAAAGTGAAATATTTCAAGCTTTTTTTGTTTTAATTTTGATGATTACGGCTTACAACTCATGAAAATCAAAAATCCACTATCTCAAAATATTAGAATATTTCATAAGATCAATAAAAAAGGATTTATAATATAGAAATGTCGAACTTCTGAAAAGTATGTTCATTTATGCACTCAATACTTGGTCGGGGCTCCTTTTGCACGAATCACTGCATCAATGCGGCGTGGCATGGAGGCGATCAGCCTGTGGCACTGCTGAGGTGTTATGGAAGACAAGGTTGCTTTGATAACGGCCTTCAGGCGAGTTGGCTGGCCAATCAAGCACAGTAATACCATGGTCAGCAAACCAGTTACTAGTAGTTTTGGCACTGTGGGCAAGTGCCAAGTCCTGCTGGAAAAGGAAATCAGCATCTCCATAAAGCTTGTCAGCAGACGGAAGCATGAGTGCTCTAAAATCTCCTGGTAGACGGCTGCATTGACTTAGGGCTTGATAAAACACAGTGGACCAACACCAGCAGATGACATGGCACCCCAAATCATCGCTGACTGTGGAAACTTCACACTGGACTTAAAGCAACTTGGATTCTGGGCCTCTTCACTCTTCCTCCAGACTGTGGGACCTTGGTATCCAAATGAAATGCAAAATTTACTTTCTTCTGAAAAGAGGACGTTGGACCACTGAGCAACGGTCCAGTTATTTTTCTCCTTAGCCCAGGTGAGACGCTTCTGACGTTGTCTCTGGTTCAGGAGTGGCTTGACACTAGGAATGTGATGCTTGGAGCCCATTTCCTGGACACGTCTGTGCGTGGTGGCTCTTGATGCACTGACTCCAACCTCAGTCCACTCCATGTGAAGCTCCCCCAAGTTCTTTAATCGGCTTTGCTTGACAATCCTCTTAAGGCTGCGGTCATAAATCTTGCTTGTGCACCTTTCCCTACCACACTTTTCCCTTCCAGTCAAATTTCCATGAATATGCTTTGATACAGCACTCTGCGAACAGCCAGCCCTTTCAGCAATAACCTGCTGCGGCTTATCCTCCTTGTGGAGGGTGTTAATGAGTGTCTTCTGGACAACTGTCAAGTCAGTAGTCTTCCCCTCGATTGTGGTTGTGTACTGAACCAGATTGAGAGATTCATGGTATTTATACTGCATCAATAGTGATTTACTCAAACTCGAAATGGAATATTCTAATATTTTGAGCTTATGCCGTAATTATCAAAATTAAAATTAAAAAATTCTTAAAACATTTTATTTTACATGTAATGATTCTAGAATATATACGTGTTTCACTTTCTGAAATAACTGACAAAGAATATTGAACTCTTCCACGATATTCTAATTTTTTTGAGATGCACCTGTATATATATAACTTAAAAGGCATACTGGTTCTGAGTAGACTTTCCAAATTAATTCGCATTTCCATCGGTTAGTTCCAACGATGCCTGAAACACTCTCCTTTGAACTGAACGCCGATGTTGTCAGCGAATGAACCTGTCGGGCGATGATTAACACGCTCCAATTTCTTGCAGCTTTAGAATCAACCGGCTGATAGATGTCTTCCGCCGTCTGTAAGAAAGCATACGAATCGAGTAGATATAGATGGATGGACATGGGTACGGCAAGCAAACAACTGCCGCGGGTCCTTGTCGGTGCTTTGCAAAACCATTCTGACAGTCCTTCTGGGAAGTCCGTCTGTTGGCTTTGATCAGCAGCGCTTGAAATCTACAGAGCTTCGAACTCTGAAACCGGAGCGAAAGTGTTAACGGTTGTTTAATCCCGAACCTCGTTAATGCTGCTTCACGAGAGGATGATTTTCAGCGTTGGTTGTCCGTGGAAGTTTCACCATTAAAAGATAACCCTGAAGCCAAAGTATGGAGATTGTTGGCATGGTGGCAAACCTCGCTTTCATTTCCTGCCGATGTGTAAAAAAAGGGAAATTAACTTTCTCCTGAAGAGCGTAAACTTAAGCTGCTGAAAGCCATTTTTCTTCACAACGAGCCACAGTCCGGAAAAGGGTTTATTTTTGTGCTGTGATGACATTAAGAACGTATAGCCAAAGTCTGCGTCAGGGTTCAGTTTTTTTTTCTAATTGCTTACCCAGAAAAAAATTATGAAAATTTGTGCAATTATGATTTCGAAATAATTTATTGAAAACATTGAAATATGAAACATTTTCTACGGGCTCCCTGACTAGGCATCAAGAGATGGCACGTAAAGTTTTTCTCAGGTTTTTCACAAAGTACATTTAATTCCGACATATTCCCTGGTGCATGTCTACTGTTCGATAAGCTAACCACTCCTACCCAGCTCATGTGCAATTGGCATTTTTAATTCATGAAACATATCGCGTCTTCTAGATACCGCCAAGGTTTAAACCTGGAATTACGATTAGTCAAGATACAATACACTCTACCTCGAGAGTTTTAAAAGCAGTATACGTGTTTATGCGACTGGTTATATTCATCCAAACAAAAAACGCATGTATCATGCGATATAACTAAGGGGAGACATCGAGAAACTAGGACCTGGAACTAAAGTTCAAATGCCCACCCTCTACCGAAACCACTATTTTTAACCTGCTCTGTTAGTTTAATCTGGGGACTCTAAATAAACACTGACTGGTGAGAAAATAAGGTTCTGATCATAGGCGGCTGGAGAGATTTTGCAAGCGTTACTAATTTAGAATCATCAAGATCTTCATACTCGTGTTGGTTAATGGGATTTATGCGTTAAGGGTCGAACAAACACTTTCACTCTCATGCTTCAAGTGAAACCTATTTTTTTTTCTTTTTTTCTGTGATTAGTTTGACTACATAGAAACAAAAAAAGCGTGTTATGATAGTCGGCACAAAAAACCAAGGTACAGAAATGATAGTGATTGTGATTTTCATGGCTCTTATCAAAGAAAATCCTTGGTTTTACTAATTTATAACTGTCCTTTATCCTTAATTTCAAATATTTATTAACTATTCAGTAGTGCCGACTTATTAGCAGCTGCCAGTAGAGCTACCTATAATCATTCCACTTTGTCTGTGTTAGTGCTGGACTGTCATCATACCCAACACGGTTGCTATTGAGATTTACTTATCATCAGGTCGTTACAAATGTTTTGTTGGTTTTTATATTATGCTAATTATAGATTCATTTTTTGAATGCTTGTGAGGGTGTATGCAGATAAGTTATATCGATTTGTAGCGTGCGCTTTGGCGTACATTATGCAAAAACCCACCTTTTCAAAAATCATAAAATGGATATTTGTTTCATGGTTCTGAGTGAAGCATGGACAGAAAGGTTTTTCATGCCATTTTGCTTCACGAGTTCAAGCCAGGCCTCAAAGAGAGCGAGACAACTCGTAACGTTAAGCAAGCATGGAGCGAGGACACGGCAAATAAGCGCACAGTACAACGATGGTTTGCAAAGTTTCGATCAGGAGATGTGAGCCTCGAAGATAAGGAACGTAGCGGACATCCTTCCAGCCGTGATGACGACTGTCTGAAAGCCTCAGTTGAAACAGATCCAACGAAAACAGTGCGAGAAATTGCTGTAGAGCTTTACGTAGGCACTGTAACTGTTTCCCGACATTTTGCCGTAACCGGCCAGGTGAAAAAGTCTGACAGGTGGGTACCTCACAAGTTGAATGAACAACAACAAAGTCGTAGATTTGAGATCTGCTCTTCGCTAGTCACAAGAAACAAAATGACCCATTTCTTGACCGAATCATTACGTGTGATAAAAAATGGATCCTTTACGACAATCGCAAACGGTCAGCACAGTGGATCGACATAGACAAGGCGCCTAACCACATTCCAAAATCCAGCCTCCACCCAAAGGAGGTCATTGTTACTGTCTGGTGGACTGCAACTGTTGTCATCTACTAACTTCTTGCAACCTGGCAAAGCCATCACAGCTGAAAGGTACTGTCGTGAATTAAACGTTGTTCATCAGAAACTCTCCCAACGACTGCCAGCATTGGTGAATCTAAGAGGCCCAATCCTGATCCACGACAATGATCGATCTCGTGTTGAAAAAGTAACTCTTCAGAAACTAAACCCGTTGAAGTACGAAGTTCTCCCACAGACGACCACCTTTTCAAACACCTCGACAGCTCCCTCCGTATGAAATCCGTCTCCAACCAAGCAGCAATGGAAACTTCCTTCCAACAGTTTATCGACTCCAGAAATCCAGATTTTTTCAAATAGTATAAATGCGCTTGTAACTCGTTGGCAGAGAAGTGTATTGATTATAATGGAGCTTACTTTGATTAATAAACTTCTCATTCAGCAACGATAAGAAATCTCATTGTTTCAGTTAAAAAAAAACTGATAAAACATTGGTAAGAACCTAATATAATGAAGAATCCATTCTTTTTATCATTACTGCGAATTTTTAACTGGTCCAATTGAGGCAGAAACGTGCTTCTTCGTCACTTTTTCTATAAAAGCATAAATATTTGCAAATGATCTTCATATGTCACTTTTTAAAAATAGTTTTTGTATTATTAGCTAGTTTAGTTGACACGTTTTTTTTCGGAAATTTTATAAGACTGCGATCTACACTGAAATAGGACTGACTGTTAGCATCCTACTACATATATCTTTAAAATTATCTAATCCAAAACACGAAGCATTCACATATTTGTTTCAAACTTTCTATATCGACATTGCTTTGTTTAATTTTTTCTCTTTCTTCACTTTTATTTAATGCTATATTTTGATACTGCAAACATATTATTAAGCGTATTTTCTAGACAAATGATATCTAAGACATAGAATCTCTCGCTCTCTCTCTCTCTCTCTCTCGTGGAGCTTGAAATCATGCTATTATTGAAGAAAAGAGTATTTTTCAAACTGGAAGTTTATTCAAAATTTTATAACTAGACAGAGTTATTTAGCATCCTCAAGCCAGTATTCACTAACCCGCACGAACCTTTTGAACTTGTATAACGCTAATGGATCACGTGGTGCGACTCGTTTTAATTTTCCAGTTTTACTTTTTAATTTTATGACAAGTCATTGTATTTTTCTGGGAATTGTGGTGCTATACAACGTTTACAATTAGATTTGAAAAAAAAACGTAACTGAATTTGGTTTTCTTTTGTGTGTGTGTGTGTGTGTGTGTGTGTGTGCTATTTTTAAGACATACAATAGAAATTTTATGACATTTGATAGGCTAATGGGTTTCGTTTCCTTACAATATTTAAAAAATACAATCAATAGTAATATCATGAATACACGTAATCGCTATTTTCTTCTCACTATACATAGGTCTACTTTCGTTTCTTTCTTTTTTCCTTTATTTGAATGTATCTTTTCTCGCAGCAGAGTGAGCTTCTTGTCTACTAAAACGGCTGTATAAAGATCTCACATCTTTTGGCGCCGTGTTATTTCCACATATACACATTTCCAAAAGAAGAATTTTCTTTTACAATCAAAAGTCTGCTGCATCACAACAACAAAAAGAAAGGAAAAGAGATTCTGGTTTATCTGCAAGAATGAGAAATCAGTTCAAAATTATACTGATTTTCAAAGTTTCTATCACGTCTTTCGAATCATTAATAACGCAGGATTTAGAAACCTAAAAAAAAAATCAGTTAAATTAATCAAACTATTTTTATTATTATTTTTTTACTTCTTGATTTTTGCATCTTCATTTGTTTTATTTTTCCTACCTGTCTCTAAAAGAAAAAAAAATAATAAATTTAAGAAAAGTAAGAAACAGACAGAACGAATTCAAGAGACTGAGAGGCGGGGTCAGACAAAGAGAAAGATGAAAGACGGTGTTTCCAACAAAGAGACCGACAAATGAATGAGACTCTGTATTTAGAGCTGTAGATAAGGGTCGTGTTTGAGGCGACCGACGCGCCACCAAATCAAAGAACGGACGCGTCTAAAACGATTGCATTAGTTACGGTACCCTGACGTCCCAGAAACAGTCGCAGTATCTTTGTCCGTTTTTACGTATTTATCTGTTTCTCGGTTATCAAAATCGTTTCTATTTGAATTTTTTAAAAAAACTTATCGGATAGCTGCCGGATTTGTGTGGATGCATTCCATCGTTGCTATAAAAGAGAAATTATTAAATAACTTCCATCGGCTTTCATCTGAAAGTATGCTGCTATTTTTCGTCTTGAAGACAGCTTCCACATTCTCTGAACGTCTTGCACAAACAAAATGATTTCCCATGGCTTCTTCTCTGTCATTCTCACAACGACATGATTTTGGTCTGTGCCTTTGATGCCGTCTTTTTTATCTCCACATCTAGACGCGAAATAATAAAAAAAATCGCCTGGTATCAATTTGCATTGAAAATCGGATTTCTGTCCGCCTGTACGTCAGCCATCGACAGAGCGGCCTACTCTGCCTGGATACGTATTCATTAGACATTCTTCCTCGATGAAGGCTAACGAGTTGCTGCTGTTGTTGCTTTTTTCCATTCCCGACCGGTAATTCTGTTAGAAAAATCAATTTCTCCACATAAAAAAATATTACGAATCTTATAATATATACAGCCTACGTTAGCTTTTTACATAGAAAATCTTTTCGAGCAATTCAAATGAGAAGCACAGGTGTCGACGTCATCGTCAGAATAATAATATTAGCTCAGTACTGCTATCGTCATCATCATATGTTCTTCAGACTTTGAGTTTTTCCTGACTCGTAAGGATTTGTCTTGGTTTGGTTAGGACAGGGTCCTTGAATCAAAACGTTAACCATGATAATTCATGATAAGCATAACTTTCCCCACGTCTCAAGGAAATCCCTACTAAAAATATTAAAAACACAACAAAAAGATTCTATTGAAATGTTTGGATATCTTCACACTAATTTTGATCGTCGATCATGCGAGCAGAATAAAACAATGGAAATAAGAGGTTGGCAATATACCTTAACAATAGCTTGTTTTATATGACGTGTGTGCGTTCTCCCATAGTCCGTGGGCCTGGACGACCTCATGTCATCATTTGATATCTAGTTGTTCGTCACTTGGCAATTGCTACCTGCTCTACAAGGAATATCTGGAAGTAAGACCATCGTATGTCTAATGAGCTGAAAACTGAAAATGGGGATAGGTACACATTTCCCATTAATACCTTTTTTACCATACCAAACCAAACCAAACCGAAGTTTAGTATGAACGGAAAGACATTTCAATTCTTTATGACATCACAATTGGTTTATATCTTCTTCTTCGATCACTCATTTCATAAGAGTGGGATGCGTTGCACCGTCGTTAAGTGCACTCTGGCCCAGTGCATCCGTCTTCAGTAGCGGTTTATTCTTCTGACTTTTCCTTGTCATAGGAGACTTGCCTCTGTCATAGCTATAGAGCGTCCCCCGCCCTTGGTTCGTCTGTCTGACTGCCTACACAGGCCACTCCCAACAGCAACTGGAGCAATGCCAGTGAAGTACCTTGCTCAAGGGTCACAGCAATGTGTCAGCAACGGAAATTGAACCCAGGACCCTTAGGTCCTGAAGCCAACACACCCACCACTGAGCCACATTTCCTGGCATTGGTTTATATAATATAAAGACTATATGATATAGTGTTTGTATTTAATATAATTTTAATTGGCTTATATGTATTAACATAAATAAAAAATAAAAACACGCGCATATCTAACTTAATATTAATTTTATGAAATAATATTTACAAGAAGCTGAGTTTCCGTCAAAAACACTGGTAGCAGTGTCCACCAGTCAGTCAGCTCGCACGTTTGAACTGTCATCAGCATCATTGTCTTCGTAAATGATGTCCAATAAGCCGGCCACTTCCATAGTTTTTTTCAATTTATCAATGTCGAGGACAGAATATCTACCAACTTTTGTGGCAGGATGTCACCTTCAGTCCAAGCATACTCATGATCTCTATTCGTGTCAACCTTCCACCCATATCCAGCTGGGGTTGAGATGTCGAGATATGCAAGATGCGCTTTTTTCCAAACATGGGTTTGTAGCTGACTATCAGAACGGGTATCTTCACTGATCATCGGGATGATGGCGAGAAACGGGTGGATCCCTCAAAGCTCGAAAGTAGCGGCCCAGATAATGATTGGTTCTGCAGACTTCTTCTCTTACCACTCAGACAGAAGAAACATGATCACGTTAGTATTGTTATTATTATTTGAAAATAAGGACATCAGTGTTTTTGGAGCTTCATTGATGGGCCTTTTACCAAGTATGTATCCAAAGTTCCATGTACTCATTCACAAAATTGAATTTTTTTTGTTGATATCGATGACAAACACCAGTTTCTTCAACTCGAGCAGAACCCTGAGAACAATCTCAGCGAACTCTATCGAATATCTAAGGAAGAGCAGTGAGTTACTGCAATACGGCAGGCAAATAAGCTCCGCGTCGACCGACCGCCACATACGGTTATGGCACGTGCGGAATTGGTTCACTTCTGTCACTTTGCTGGCGAGGATATGCTTACTACACGAAGTTGGTATCAAGCCCCGTCGATTTGTGCCTCCAGAAAGTTTTAGATAAACAAATAAGTAAGCTTGGTTTCTGCTGGTATCAGCTGCATAGGATTTCGCTTTAGATGCAATGGACGACAGTTTTTTTCTTCTTCGTAAACTGATGCCTACAGGGGGCGACGCTAATAACTAGAATGACCGTGCCACGATGGTTCTCTAAACTAATTCGGTTTCGACTAGGATTCGAACTCGATCTCTAGATTTTAGCAGGGTGGCCAGACAACAGTATTGTTTAGGATGAATGGTTAGTGGCCAGCCCAGAGATGAGCACTAGTACGTCACGGTGAACGATTCAGTGGCGAAATGGTTTTGTACTGGAAAGAATTCTTACAACTAACGCACCAACTTTGCACGGGTAATACGGATAATCCGACGGTGATGGGTATCTGCACTATAGCGCCGTTTCGTCTCCTGCAAGCAGGCCGTTGGTTGAAAATTTTAATCCAAAAATATGCTCGGTTTCACGCTGTCAGGGTGTCTATGGATTCTGTTTGTACCCACTTGAACACATTTCAAACGAAAATTATTTTCTCACGCTCGACGTTTCCAGACATTGTAAAACTTCTTCAGGCATCAAGAGAAGAGTGATAGAATATCCCACAACAGATATGCGGTGGATGGTTATGCCTTTGGGTTGCAGGATGAGACTGTGATCGACTGTTTATCGCACGCACGGAGTATTAAACATCAAACACCCTCCTGTGTCTTCGGAGTGCCGTGGCGTCGTTTCTTTCCTGAATATCGACTCGCGACAAACTGTAAAATCTATGCAAATTTATATGAACAGGAATAAATCTACAGTATTATAGTTCTAAATATCGCTGTTGTGTGGTTTTTCTTGAAGAGTATATATTAATAAGCTTCGTGTGCATCCTTGAAAGTATTTTCAAAATTCGATCTCTGAACAAATACGAATATTAAAAAGTAGTAAGGGTAACTAAAACGTCGGGGTTTTTAGCTAATTTATATCTGAATTGATGATAAAGAAAATGTTTACTTACTTTTAATATTTTTAGCTGAATAAATGCTTTTACTATCAGTGTAATGTGTTTACTTGTACATATTTTACGTGCCAATTTATGTTTGTTCTGCCGTCGTTATCAAACTTTTGTCGGCCAGTGTACGTACTAAACCGAGTGGATAACTACATTAAATTTAGGAAAAAGTAGTGAAAGAAAAGTAAACAGATATCTCGAAAATTCGCTTAACAGTTCTCATTTTTTTGGATGTTTCCCCTGTGTATATATATATTTTTTACTGTATTTTTGTTTGTTTTTTGAGAATACGTAACGTCACGCAGATGTCTTGATTTTGTGCGTCTTTCGCCGACACCGTGATTTAGCAGTACAATTTGGGAGAAACGATGGCAAACTTACGGGCATACCTTTTTGAAAACACAAAAAGAACGCAGGCAGAGGTGGAGCCAAGGTGGGAAAGTAGAGTAGAAGAAAGCTAGCGGTAGTTGGCTGGGTAATGACGCGCGTGCCCAGAACGACAGAAATTCGTCGTTTGAGAGAATTTCAGAACGCAGAGGACAAATGTCTTTTTCAATGGAACGCGACTGCGTTCTCAAAAAAAATATTCCCGTTTTTGAAATAACAGATTTAAAAAATTCATTACCCTAAAAATAGTTCGAATTTCCCCTATACTTGCGTTTTTTTTTCCTGTTTTTCTTTACAAGCCAAAATCCTTCCTGGTACTTGCACGTCGGTCATGCCAATTGTAAATTTAATAACGAGAGATAGACGGCGCGTCTCTGAGAACAGCAGATGTTTACTGTTGGTTTCCTAAGCGTACTTGAAAGGCCGGAGGGTATCATCTCAGACAACTTGTCGTTGCGTCTGACCCTCTTAAGTAATACGTCAACGGGGGTTTCCATAGTTGCTGCGCGTTCTCGTGTCGCTCGGGTCGGTCGTCTCGACTTAGATAAATACATTTCACTACACCTAACCACCAAACAGACTCCGCATGCTGATGTTACTACCGACCGAGTTGCTCAACGATTACTATTCCAACGAAGTGCATGACATTGGCTAGTAGCTCAGCTTTAGTTGTGTTAGTGCAATCTGTTTCCGGCCCATTCTGTCATCAGGTGGTTTTCTTCAGGGTACAGTTTCGGTTGCGCAACCAATCTTCTGATGAGCTTCCGTTATCTTCTCTTAGTCATTAGTATAGCGCGTCGAGCCATCCAGAATAAGACTGCAAATTTTAGGACGTTCAAGTTTTACAATTGTGGACGTTCCGGTAGCATCGCTAAAGCACGTCTACAGCAGCTTCAGCAAAGATTAAAAACAAATCAGTGAAGGCTACCCCGACATCAGTGTGCTTAATTATCTTCGAGCGAAGAAGATCTAGTTTACCTACCTATCGTCGTCAATGGGAAGTAAATTTCGAGGTGGACGGTGGCACGGTATTTTCCGTCCTTGGTTAGCGTCAGATTGGTAAAAGCTACGGAATCTCCGTCAGCTATCAGGGAAAGACACTACATCCACCTCTACTTGTTACACGGGACCAGGGCTCCTTTCTCTTTGACAGGAACTGGTTGCGTGCGTTCAAAGTCTTCTTAGATATTTTTCTCTGCGGTTCTGAATCACTCTCACTAGGAAACATGACAAGCTGCGCATCATTTTAGGCAGCTTCTCTTCGATCTTCGAATCTCGTTTGAGTTGTTTAGCAATGGTAAAAGCAAATAGTTGAAGCTGCACCTCTATCCCAAGTTTTCTGCAGTTGCGCAGACAACAGAGAGCTGGATTACAGAAGATATTGGCGTCACTGCTATTATTCATATACTATCGTCCACACTGGCTTCTCATCCCTGGCCACAGACGATTCTCAGTACAACGTCAGCGTGATCACACATCTATCCAGAAGGAACAGACCAAACAAACGTACAAAAGTCCAAGAGAAGAAATAGTTGAAAATTTGGAAAAAACGACTTTCATCAAGTTTGGTGTGAAGGAATTATATCAGTCTCACAAATGGAGATACTTGGAGCCTTTTCTAATTTTTTGAATCCAAACACGGTAGTAATGCCACAGTAAAAACTCCAAAGATAGGAGCTCTGTATGTATAAATTCTAATCCTCTATCTCTTCTATCCAAACGACTAGACACATCTTTCGATAATTATGCGATAAGTACATGAAAGACAGAACTACTTGAAAGTGCAAACAATTTTCAGTAAACATTGGATGCTCTCCTATTCCAGGTGAAGACGTAACGCTACAGAAGAAAAGAAATTGTCACCTGAAATGCAATACATAAGCAAAAGTTATCTGTATAAACTACTGAGATCTGAGAATTACTTAGTACTTCGTTTGGCGCTTAGAAATAATTTTTGTGCGACAATGCATCATCTGTAACCCCCACGTTGCATTTTCTCAGCAACTAAAGCATCAGGTTCTCTTGGTGCTCCAGTAGCATGAAGCCCGGTCCCAATGAAGAGACAAGATCACTTTCATTGCTGTAGCCTGCAGTGAGACAGCACGGCGCCAATATCCGCGCTTTCAGAACAAACTCTGCTGAGAAATCGTGGAAACATTTGGTGTTATTTTCTCAAATTCGATGTAGCTCATCATCTCTGATGCCAAATCCAAATGGCCTCGTGTTACTTGAAAAAATGTCAGTGAAATCTGTCTTGAGAATTATAGATGCCTTAGACATTAGGTTCGCGTCTTTCTGAAAGCCGAGTCTCTATGCTGTAGTGGTCCTGATCTTACGACGGAAAAACTTCTTTTAAATTATGCAAAGATGGTGGTGTTCTACATATTATTATGGCGTCACTTCATTCCGCTTTGAATAAAGGAGCAGAAAGATTTACAAGCACATTCACGGGGACAGTGAACAACGCTGGGAAGAGGAGAATTTGTAGCGCCCCATTACACCATAGATCGTATTCTGTTTGAGTTTCTCGACAGTCACCGGTTAAAATTAATGTTTTAGGGGTTTTCAAGCCGCCGAGAAGGGTCACAGCGGATGGTCTCAGTAACGCTCCTGAAAAGAAAAGGGGTTTGTTTATCTTTCTTCAGGGTTCGAACTAACCGCTGTTTTTGAAAGGGTCATTAGGACTGACTGAAACTTCGAAGATTAGCACTATCAGCCTTGCCATGAGACGTATGGTCCTTAACTTCAGGATTCCAAAACATCTCGGTTTAAAGACAATACTCATCAGGATCCATTGTAGATGAATATAAATTCGGTACGCCAGTGGTCGAACCCAACCCGCCTGAAAATGCCGTCATGCATGAATATGTACTGCATCGACTGACCATCAAACTACAGAACTATCTTTTATCTGATTCTCTGTCCATTATTATTATTATTATTATTATTATTATTATTATTATTATTATTACTATTATTATTATTATTATTATCGCTTAGGAAAAGAATTGTTATTTTACATGTTGAAAATGTCTATTACGTGTCGTAAATTGCATTGCAGCTTATCTAGGATATTTGCATAAAATTCATTTTGTCTCTAAATCGTGTTTGTAACATCTGCTCATCATTCAAGTCTAGAAGTGAGACGTTTACAAAGCTTAGTCAAGCAATTACGATGCAGCGTCGTAATTGTTTCTATGCAAATAACAGGATGACATACCTCTCTTCTTTCCTAATTCTGTAATTAAAATCTTACCGACAGACATTTTACCATGCTGGCCTACGCAGGGTCCCGGTGTAAAAATTACTGAGGAAATTTTAGCGGTATATAGACGAGAGGAAGTTCAAGAGCGCCGACCTTCACGCGAATCTACTTACTTTCCAAAAACTCTGAATATGCGTTTAAAACGAGAGGGTTGGTTATAATTTTCTCTACGCGAATAATTAATAAACAGTTTCGACATTGCAACACTAGACGTAATATCTTTTTTAGTGAAAAGAGGGAGATTATCACGAATACACCACCTCAAAGCTAGCAGAGATGACGAAGAACGTTAGCGGGACCCCTGTCGAACGTCTGTCCTATTTGGTCTAGCGGTGGTCGCAGCAGATTATCCTGGGAACAAGAATAAAGAAACTTCTCGCAAGTGAGCTAGTCATTCCTCTCTCTCTCTTTTGCTCAGCCAGTGCCGAGACGCTTATATGTCGCGAGATTATTTCCAACAGTTGTTGACAGGTGCGACATAAAGAGAAAATGAATTGCAGGTGGTACAGTCATTCTAAATATTGAAGTTATTCATCTACACCTTTATAATTAAATTTTAGTAAGATACCTCCATCATTTATTTATAACAAACTGTAGAGAATCTGGGGAGGCAAGCGCATACGTACCGGCCGTCCCTAGAGGTGGAAGGGTTTGATCCGCGTTGAGGGCCCACTTAATTCAGCAAATCTCCCATAATATGATCTCCTTTGTACCAATCTGTCAAATTGGAGTTTTTTTTCAATGCTAAACAGTGGTTATAGTAGGCACTTTCCATTTAGGAATGTCGTAAAAAGGCATCCACTGACTGGGCGTTGGCATTAGACCACCACTACACTGATCCTCGTTTACCGTTTCCCTGCGTTACGCTGTTTCGATTTTACGTCGTTTTTCATTTCAATTTTAATATTTTTCGAAAATACAGTTGATGTAGTTTTGTCCTTGCAAAGTACGAAAAAGAAATAAAGATATAATAACTCCTCGCTTAGAGTCGGACCCGAGTGCCTAGACGACTTTATAGGATTTAAGGGCGTTGTACCAAAGTAAAAGGGGGACATTCTTAACTTGGCCAGAGAAGAGTTGGATGCTGAAGATATTAATGGAGAGCTTGAGCCACACTGAAGAACCATTAGGAGAATAAACGACTACTCCCCGCCCAACAAAGGTTAACAACAAAACGGATGGCTGAAGCATTTCATCGTATTGAAACGGGAATGCAAATGTTTCCTGATGATGACCAAAAGCAGACGACGAAGCTCTAAAGTGAGTAGAAAGAGTCGATGATGTTCTCCTATGCTATCACGAGATGTTTAGAGAAAAGAAGAAAAAGCGTGCAGTCGACTCTTGGTGGGTTTTCTGTCGCAAAGAGGGAGGCAAATCGAATTTATATTCAGCAGAAAAGAGGAAAACATCGAAATCAGGCCCAGCAGGAGAGGAGAGGGAGAAGCAACTTCTAGGTCTTTGTGACTGTTGTCATATTCCCACCATCATCAGTAAGTACAGGTAACAGATACAAACTGTTTATTTTAGTTATTAAACCCTCCCAATTTACAGGTATCTATTACAACGCATGATATGTATTTTTAACATGCATATGTGTTGAATTTACACAAATAAAATTGGTTTTGAGGAATCATGCTCCTGAAGCCTAAATCCCTTATTTTAGTTATTTATTATGGGGAGAAATAGATTCACTTATCGTCGTTTCGCCGAACCCTGCTGCACATTTGAAGAACACAAAAACAACGTTAAAAGAAGACCCAGTGTATTCACACCCTGGGCGCGGACCGGCGCCGTGTGATGCAGGGTTTAAAATACCTGAATTCAAGCGCAATTAGGAAATAATTATTTCCTAGAATGTTAGTTTGCGTGCTTAAAAGAAAATAATGAGCAGAATATAAATACTGAAGATAATCCGTAAATGAAATATAGTTTATGCTAATTTGGACAGAACTTTTCTCCAGACAATCTCTTTCGCGCCTACACTTAGTTTAATGGATATCGGTAAATAAATTCAGCTTTAAGGCACGAACGTTGTTGCCTAGAACCGCCCTCGGCCATGAGATTGTGTTTGCCACTGATGGCATAACCTACCTATCCATGGCGAACAATCAGCCTTTCCGGTCGATCGCTCAAACGCACTGACATAACAATGCAAAGAAGATTAGTCGGGAAACATAAAAATCAATTGCCTGCCATGAGAAAAGGTCAGATCCCACAACAGTAATTACGCGGGATCTCTTTCCTCTTTCTTCGTCGCCAGTCGGGCGTGAAGATTAATGCTGTAAGCCCGACGATCCGTTTCGAGATTCATTTCATTCCCGACCTGCACGACACAAAGCGTTTGCTTACTCCGCAGACGCGTAAACGTACGTGAAACTTTCCTGATGAAAGGTCTCTGTGGCCATAAGGCGGGGCTAGGCCGGGAGCGGAGAAGCTGTTCCGTGAATTCACAACGAATGTTGTCTTTACCAAAGTCGTCACAAAACATCGGAATATAACGTGGACGCGTACATTTATTAGAAATTTACTGTAAGGAAGAACCTGTGTATTCTTCAAATTTCTGAGACATTTTGTGAAGAGCAGTCGAGATTGACATGTAGAAAGAAATATTAAATATTTTCATTTACAGATGTATCACTAAGATGAAGACAGCTACTTAGCAGGTGACACAAAATCCTAAGCATGTCCAATACACCAAAGTGCATCTTTGACCATAATCTCTTTCTAAAACATGTCAAATTCACCAGCATTTATATAATTCATTACTTTGCAATTTAATTTTCTGTGATAGTTGCAGTCCATACTCATGTAAGTCCTCATCTATAGGCTGGATCAAAGAAATACATTTAGGTGATCAATATATGATGAAAACATTATTGAAAATTACCTGCTCTGCATTTGGGTGAGCAGAACAATTGTCCAACAACAACAATCTTTCACTTGTCAGGTGCGCTAACATTTATATACTGATTTCCGACATCTGGAACAAAGTGGTTATCAGATGAGCAGCTCTTGTTTATTTGAACAGTAATGTACTGAGAAAGCTTTCGCTCTTAAAGGCACGAAATCAAACACTTTCCCAATAATAAGCAGTTTACACAGGTCAACAGTGACCAGCTACTTGAACTTTTTCATCCTAGATGCCACAAGCTTCTCGCTGGTCACCAGATGGTTATGTAGTAAACATCAAAAGAACAGTTCTGTTTTTGAAAACTACAAAAATGTTTCTACCTCACAATGGTGTCTTCTTCAGTCTGGTACAGATAAGGTCAGTGTCCAATGAATTCTGGATGATGCAAATTATAAATCATACAACCAATCATAACTTCAACAAACATTAATGAAAATGACGCTGTCCAGTGCCTTGAATTTTTCAAGGGTTTTTAAAACAGAGCACATAAAAATACAATCATTATTAACATGATTATGTGATCAAACACGGGAGGCTCTGAATTGAATGAAACTGAACACACACCTGTAATGAGCTACTGAGAACCCTCAACTTCATGTCAAGAACAGGTAAACATGCCAAAATTACAGTATGTCTCTTTCTGGTCTTGTCAAGCTTCTTTTTTAATTACAGAAACAGGTGACCAGTACCTTAATCTCCCTGTAAGCAGCATTTTGCTTACCATTGAGATCATGTATGGCAACAAAAGTGTTTTATCAGTAAGATGATGCTACTCAACTTTTTCATGAAGATTTATAGGTACCTTTGGATTAACACTTTACTGGAAGGTGGATAAGACAATGCAGACTAGTTGCATACTGCCACATTCTCCAGATATCACATGAACAGATTTTTTTTCTTGCTGGATGTGTTGGAGGACAAAGTACATGCCACAAATCCAGCTGCCATTTATGAACTTCAATAGAATATTGTTGATGCTTCAACAGCTATTCCAGTGAAACATTCTCCATTGTGTATAGCTGCATTTTCAGATAATGCAGTACTAATGTGGATCCTAATGGCAGACATTTTGAACACTTATTGTAGTGTATTTAAGGTATTTCATGTATAAAACAGATATTCTGTTAGCAATATGTCTTCATTTATTAGGCTACATGAAAAAGTGATATCATTTCTAGGACACCATGGTATGCAGTTTCAGTAAAAGTAATGCACAAAGAAATATTTTTCCTTTCCAATGCTTCCAGTAAAATTATATCAAACAGAACTGTCACTGTATTTCCTTCAGTGCTCAACCACAAATCCAAGTCAAGATAACAATGCACCTGAGAATTCTGGTACTGGAAGTTTGAATCATATAAGAGGTAAAAAAAATGTCACATATCTATGCCATAGACATGAAATTTAAAGCAAGAAAAACACAAACAAAATTATAAATTGTTTTCAATTACCTTTTATGCTACTGATAATTTATGAAGCATTTTTATTTTGGAATAAGCAGTTCATGGGTGGAGACCTCACCCAGTGAAGGATGTTGATAGTCATCTTGAAAAAACTCAAAGGGGGTATTAGTAGGATGATTAAAACTGTACATAATTTTAGTTACAGAGAAAGAATAGAAATACTATGGTAAACATCAATTTATTAATGCATAATGGTTCTTCCATTTCTGTTGTTCATGCAGTTGAAAGCAGTGATAAGCCTACATTAATCACAGACCTAAAGGAGACAGTTTATCTTATTATCTTTTATTTGAGTTCTACTATTTAGATGAAAAAAATTAACTTGCAAGATTTTAATCTAACTTGCATCCACTATTGATTTAAACAATGGCTTTCAATGTAAATACATAATTGAATCTTTATTCTCATTGAAGGATTCAGTTATAGTTTTTGATGGATTGCATCTGGTTTATTTTATTGAATGTTGGTTTTGTGGAAGTGCATACATTTGATAAAACTGTATACCTATAACAGAACACTACAATATGTACCTGTTAGATGGGAAACATTTGTCCTTTCTAACCCATATTGCTATGAATTGTGGGTATAAATTTTGTTAGGACAGCAGGAAGATGGTGGTCAGGTCTTCTACAGGCTACAAACTATAAGTTGTTCAGTATTCAGTTGTTCCTCATTTAAAACTGTTATTAAATACAGTTATTCCATTAATTGATCTTTCAAAATTCTATGATTTATCATATTTACGTTATCTTCATTAATGGAAATTTTATATTTTAATTTTCTTTGGTTAAAATAAAAAAAAAATTAGCATATAAGTGTTAGAAATCCATAGAAACAGAGAATGTTTTTCAAACCTTTTGTCAGATAAGGCATCTATCTACCTGGCTGGTGAATTTTTTATACACCCTCAATAGCAAACCAGATACCTATATAACAAATAAAATTATATCTAGAGTGTCCCATGTTTTCTTTCTTGTTGCTTTTAAAATATTTATAGAGTAATGAATCAGTAAACTTCAATAAGTGCACACTCTGCAATATGATGTTTTGAGTAAAAATATTATTTTAATAATGCATAAATGATAAATCAGAAACAAAAAATCCCTAAACATTCCATTAGTCTAGTCACGACATAATTATACTTAAAAAGTGATTAGATTGATGAAATAGCTTTGGACTCCACCATATTAAAAATGGCTGACACATTGCATCCCAAGATGTATAAATTACTTTGTTAAATTTTTTTTTTTTGTTTTATGGCCAATCAGAAAATAATGTGGATAACTACATGTTACAAAAAAAAAAACAACAACAGAACAGACAGACAGACAAGAAACAGAATCATCATTTTATCGTATTTAATTCTGCAACTAGAATTTTGGGTTTTTATGCCAGTTTAATACTGAAAATTAAAAACTCTAGGAATCAGCCACAGCCAGTAATATATTCCTAAATTACTGTAATTATATCTATCAGGCATCACGGAGAGCTAACAGTGGCCATGGTGTTTTTGTAATTGTGAGTGTACTATAAATGCAAGTACACAGTTGTAATTTTAAAAAAAACTGCATCTTTAAAAACTAATTAAACAAATACTTTAATCTTGTTTTCATTATCCCACCAAAATAGTAAGTTTTTATCTTATTCAGATATTTTTTCCTGATGGATATGTGAGCAGTTTTGGCAATTACATATTATTAATAAGCAAAATAGGCACACAAACTTTCATAACAGCCTAGCAATTCCTTTGTATATAGATTATTGGCTTCCATGAGGTTTACATATAATTTTCTAAAAAATTTTGCCATCAATAAAATATTGTCAACTTTTATATTTGCTTTGGAGATAATACGTTCTCTAAATATTATTAGTTGTAATTATTGATTTGATTTTCACATCTAGATTATCAGACACTTAATTTTTTGTGGGGGGCACCTTCATTTTGATGAACCTTGTAAAAAATATACAACTATAAGTTCAGCAAAGTTACAGAATTTGAAAGGTGTTCATTTAGAAATTAGACAGTTTGTAGTAGTATAGATAACAAAATCAACAACAATAAATTATAATGGCAGTTTTTCTGTACTGTAAAAAGACAACAAACTCCTCTTAAACTATACAGAAAGTGATACACTCAGTACATTTGTTCTTCATAAAAATTAGTATATTTATGGAGAATTAATAACAAATATAAATGACTCACATTCTGCAAGTATTTAAAAACAGATGGATAAGTTACAATGCTATTTTGTCAAAGAGTAAAATCATAGAAATAATAATAATAAAAATGATAAAGTTACAATGTCTTAAATATTTATAAAAATATTTCATAATAAAAAACAATAACAATATAACATTTATATTAATTATTTGAAAATTTCAAAAACAGTTATAAGCTTTTCAACTGCTATTGTAATAAAACAGGTATCACAATTGTTTCTAACTTGACTCACTATCTATGAATAAGTAACATTCAAATAAAACTGGGGGAACGATACAATTACAGCCATTCTATTATATTTCAGCTGTATTTCAATTGCAAACTCCTAGTATGATAGTATTAGTAGATCTGATATCTTGTTTTACCACAGAGGGCTTTAGAAAATGTCATTTAAATCAATGGTGATACAAATGAAGATAACTAAAACTAAAAGAATATGGTGGATAAAAGATTAAAAAGTAAATAAAACTTTACATCAGCTAATTCTAATCTATGTGTCTATCCAGATGATTTGTTCTAAAAGCTGTTGATATAAGTATATGTACTATGGAATGTATATGAAGAGTTAATTCAAACCACCACTAAGAAAATGACCTTTTTTCTCAGCAACATTTCATATTAACGACAAAAATATGAACTGAAAACCTAATATCATCCCTAGGTAGCTTCATGATCAGTTCTATAGGGCACCTTTAAAGTCTTAATACAGTTTTTTTTTAATGACAGCAGAAATATGTAGATAAATAATTTACTGGCTAAACTCCTTAAACAAAGGCTGCTTTGATATCACACCCCAGGTAAACTGCTCTATCAATGTGGTTATGGGAACTGAAAACTTCACTATCAGGTGACTTTTGATAATAGACCTGATAACTTTCTAGAATGTACTAAAATATATTTGTCAATTCATTAAAATCAATAAACCATTTTATTTGCATGAATATATAAAATAATTTTTTTATTAGGTTAATTTAGCCAGAAACATCAGTGAAGATTAACTAAAAAGTTATTTTGCACTACATACTAAGTATTATTCTTAACTTTATGAAAGAATACATTTACTTTAACAGTTATACTGCAGATCTGGTTTCTTTTAAAGAAAATCTGAACATAGCAAAATAGTTGAGCTTATTTTATAGTTTTAAATAGAAAATCTATAATTTTCCATAGAATTAGAATCCCTGTAAAATAAATTCCTGTAAACAAAAAAGTAAATGATAATCTTCTGACAGGCAGTGGTGTAAGGGCAGACACCTAGGAGATTCCAAAGGTCTGGGATATGCTTCAAACCCTTTTCTGAGATACCAAAAAATGCATTCTATAATACATCACTGGAGCAAACTTCCTTCAAAGCCCTTTAACAATTATCTTTCACATAAATTACTAATAGATAATCAATCAATATTACAAACAGATAACAGCATTCATTAAATGAAGCTAATATCCAGGAAACAAATAAAATATTAACAAGTGAGATGAACAGGAATTTGATCAGTGAAGTAAGTCATTGGTTAGTGATCTGGCCTCCACCTTTATAGGGAACATCTATGCAATGAACACTGATATATGCTTTTGGACCATGGGAGCCCATATAGGATTTTTGGCCTGTGGTTCACCAGATATAAAGTTACACCCTTGCTGACAGCATGAAAATAGTTAGTTCCAATACAAAACTGAATTTTTTAAATTGTTTATTTGTTGTTTTTACTTTTATAACATTAAGGAAGAGATTTCTGTAAATGCAACCCGCAAGGATGGCCTGCTGATTTGTTGCTAATCCCAGCCTCTCAGTATGTACTTCTATGGTCTACAATTTATTAACCCCTCCCCCACCCACTAAAATCAAAACAATAAAGATAAAGTCTTGTTTTTTTTAAAAAATATTCTTCTTTCAGCTTTCATGTTTGCCTTCCAAAACAATTAAGTTCAGTTCCCCAAACCTAATCTCAGCATCTGATGATAGTTCATGCCCTGGTTACTACTAGATTTTCGTGACCAGTTATATTTCAATTCAGTATTTTACAATCCATCTCTCGCCATGACGCCATTCTTTAAAAAAAAAGAAGAAGAAGAAAAAGGAGTTCTGGAGGATAATCTGACGCTTAAGCAATTTGCTAAATATGGGACAAGGGGAAGAGTGGGTAGGGGGGAGGGGTGATGAGGATGATTTGAAAATTCTTAAAGGAATTTTAAAAATTAACAATGAATACATAGTCGGCGAGATGGTGGAAGATTCGGAGGCTCTGTCAGGTGTCCCTAATTTAGATTAACTATCGGGGAAGATACCAACTCGTGCAAAACTCTACAATAAAAAATGTCGGTTCCTTCGAAAAGGCTGACAGAAGTCTCGACAATACGCGACGTTTTGAATTGAGAAGCAAAGTTCTAAGGATGCTCTATCGGAAGTGAATATACTGTTAGAATACAATTATGTGTTATTGAGATCGGCAACAGCTGAGAGAAGTCGGCGGACAGTCTAAACAACAGGGTGTTTGGTAATGATTGCCAAACAGCGCATTAGCCAAATCCGCACCCGAAAAGACTGCCAAAAGAGTTCATTTGAGTTAGGGATCAGCGAGGCCAATACTTTGGGCAGTCCTAACTCCGGACGAGGGGAATCTCACGAATTCAAGAGAAATTATTACGCCATGCTATTATGATGGGAACCCGAACTATTGATGATATACTGATTATCATCATTATTATTTTGTTCGCATGTGACATTATTCTTTACCTAATTTTTCTTTTCTGTTTCCTGAGAATAAATAAATAAGTTATCGGTTATTATGTTTAGAAAGAAAAAAAAAAGTGACAGACCTTTTGCTGTAATTCATGTAAGATGTGAGGATACTGCGTAATATGGTTAGAAATAGAAGCTGGATTCCGAAACTTAATTATCTCTTAAGCAGGAGAGCGGGATTAAAATGACACACATTGACACCCTCTCCTCGCGAGTTTTCTATTCTCCAAGAGTAAGTGGAAGGACAATTGCTTGGTGACACAACTCTTTAGGTTTTTGTCCAGCTAGAAGAGATTATTTATTTAACACCAAGAGTTTGCTTTACGTGATGTGGGTACGAACTGCGTCTTCGAAAGGCATCACTTTCTGTTTGCGCTTGTACCACTGATGATCGCCCCAAACACGAGCTCCTCGGGGATCGATGACAGCCTCTGGCACGTCTGTTATTGATTCGGAGGGGGAAAAGGGAAAGAATTGAAGAGAACGGACATGCCATTCTAGAATGAAATTTTAGTACTAGGAAATTTAAAGAAATTTTTTACATGATTAAAAAGGTAATAATAATGCATATAATGATCCAATGTTTTATATTTAATTTAGTAATGTATTATAATTATTACTTAGTAGCATAGAAAACGATTCTCTCTTATTTCTCTTTCTTTGGAAATTTGGAAATTGTTTACAGGGTGACCCAAAAAGATGTGTACACATTTTTTTTTATAGCAAGTCATTAAACAAAATTTTAGCTTCACATATCAGACACTTGAAACATGATACACTACAATGGATGTTCACCATCAGCATCCAGGCAGGCACTGATTACTGCATCTGACAACAAAGCGACAGGCAGCGGCCAACATTATCGCAGGAATAGTTGTTCATCAAAGACAGTTTCATTAAAGATTCACTAATCTGTACTGGTGTGGTCAGCACTGAATCGAGTTGCAGCAGTTTTGGCACTTTTGATTAAGGACCTGGTCGGATCAAATTTGAAACTTAGAGTTTTATTGAAATAGTTTGTTTTGCAAGTAAGAATTGAAGGCAGAGTGGTTTCATCTGACAAACTAGTTCTAAATGTGGTCTTGTTTTTGCTACAGTAGAGAAGATCCGTTATTCTTCCGCATTGCTGTGTGGGAGAACCAAGATATGCCTGGCTACCTGAAATAACAAATCACACATAGAGCCATCTGATCCCTTCATTTCTTTTACGCAAGCCCACTGATGGTTGACTTGTGTGATATTTTGAAGCTGAAGATGATCATCACCAAGTAGTTAATACTGAGTGAACTAATCTTACAATTCATCCATTTTTTCACCAACTATGCTTTTCAGTGTAGTGAACTTTTCCACAGAGAAGACCAAGCTGTCAAAACTATGTTGTGCACATTCTGTGAAATTTAGAACTTCAGCAGGTTTCAGAAGAGGATTTGTTGGTGGCAGATATTTAATTGCACAGTCTGTGGCAGCTAGCAAGAAAGTTTGACAGTTCTTTGCGATTTTCTTTTCTTCGTCAGGTAGCAAATCATATTGTCTCATGGAAGATCGAGTAGTGTAACCAATCATAACTCTCTCTGAGGAAGTTGCTGTTTCACCGTTCAGATCCAGCAAAACAATGTCATCCAAGTCTTTGTCCTTGTACGCAAAAAGTGACATACATTTACTCAGCAACGTTTGGAGAAGTATTTTCGGATGTTGTGAATTTTGGGTTCTTCTGACCGAAGCTGCTTATTCAGATCAGTAAACAGAGGCAATGCTAACTGATAAAACAGCAGGTAAACCTCTGTATTGGGATCAACGAAGTACACCTTTAGTCTTCTGAGGCGATTATCAAACCTAAGGTCTGGTTGACTGACAAAATAGCTTCGAAGACCTGTATACTGCTTCAAAACCAGAGTAATACACAAGTCCCTGTACTTCTGGTCACAGAATCCACAGTATTCTTTCAGAGATGCTTGGCATTTAGTGCTATTATCAAAATAATAAAAAATGTCCACCAGAAAATCGCTAATGCCAAATCCAGTTGCATCAGCAAACGTCCATGCAGCATAACCAGCAGTGCTGTGGATAATGTGGCTTGGGTATCCAAAGGTGTAGATACTCGGATTCTTGTCTTCAAAATGAGTGAACAGTCCCTTGTGTTTTCCTATATTGAGTGAGGCATTGTCTACATCCAGGCCAATGACGTTTTCCCATGGTATGCTATACTGCTCAGATGCACTGCTAACCTGTGCAACGATTCCTGTGGCCGAACAGTCCGAGACAAGGCACATGTGCCAAAAAAGAGAACTAACCTCGTCAGTTCGATTGATATCATATGCCCGCACAACTAGTGGATACATGCTCTCTGCCCCAGTGTTACTACTGCCGTCAATAGCCAGACTGAATGGGATTTGCTTAATGTACTGCAACACAGGATCAAGCCTTTCAGGAGCCATGGCATAGTTAACTATAGCTGTGGTTTTGGATGCAGCACAGCCATACTTCTTCGCAATCTCACTGTCGGGGAACATCTTGCGGAACAGTGGACCTGCATGTGCTGCAACTTCAAATGGCAAATTATGTTCCAGCAAATAGCCTGTGTAGAGAACTTCAGCTTTTGTTACTGGGTCTTGTGATTTCTCTTATATGAAATAGGATGTCATGGTTTTGCATCCATATGAGGACCTTACATTCTGTTTATGTGTTGTCCCGCCTATGTGTCTTTCCACATCTCTTTTCCCTTGATGTTGAATGGAGAAGCCTGAACTGCACACCTCGATATACAATAAGATTTTTTTTTAAATTAACTTTTATTAATAGTTTAATTTTGGTTACATTAAAAGTAAAAATAACATATCAAGCTATTAATTTGGGGAAAACTATATTTTATAAGAAAAATTAATGAAATATTTTTTTCAAAAGCTTTTCAAGACTGTGGATCTTGGAAAAAATTAACATATTAATGAATTCAATGCCATTAAACGCTAGTTAATAACAGAAATCAGTATATTAATAACAACAACTTGTGAACACAAGTAAGTTATCAGAGATAACATGTACTCTGGCTGTGCAGTACGCCTCGCCTGTATATACGGAAACGAAGCAGACGACTCTCCATCAAAACTACTAGTTTTGGAATTCACAAGCTTTGGTTTCTCTGCTGGTGGACTGGGTGGGGCCTTCGCCATTCGCCGCCATGGTCCTCCTAACACAAGTAACCGACGGGATAGAAAATTACCGTAAATTATTTCGTCTGCAAAATAATAAAGTATATTAGCGGGGTTTTATTCAGGTCCTGGCGGGTCAGCGACGGGTTTCCGTATCAGTTTGCGGGTCACTTGGAACCTATGATTAATATTAATTAACACCTGAGAGCTTCCGAATGAAACGCTTTAAGTTCAAAGACCAAATTCCTTTGTAAAGTGTGCATACATTTTTTGGGACACCCTGCATATAATATCCCTTGCTGTCTGAAAATTCTAAATGCGCCGTGCCTGTGTACATTATTTCAGGGTGACTTCAGGTTGGTTTATTAGAGAATAAAAACATTTCCGAACATCTGTGTTTTTTGTAGTGTTCCGTACATCCGGCAAGTACATGGCCAGTAAACATGCACGCAGGTAGAGCTCGTGTTTGGGGATGAATCTCGGCGGTTTGAGTTCTGTTAACATGGACGACCGGGGAGTCCAGGATGCGCTCCAGTTCGCCTTGAGAAAATTAAATGCAAACCTGGAAGTGGTGGAGGTTACGGAAGCTAAACAGCAGTTAAGTACCTACCCACCGCTCATTTGGCCTTGTACACGGTATCTAGATACACATGTTTTTAACGCGGTTAATTGGGAAGGAAAAAGGGACCTGTTTGTGTTAGGGATTCCTATGTTTTGAATATTTTGGAATAGAGCTATTTACCTTTTTAAAAACTTAAAATAGTTTAATTACCAGTGAGAATAGCAAATAAAATGTAAAAGTAGGACATCTCCATATCTGTCTTTTAATTTAATTTTTTTTTTAATATCTTAATAGTATCAAAATAAGAGTACAGTTAAATGAGTGGTACCCAAGCTTCCTTTTTCTTGCTTAATTCGTATGAAATCCATCCTTTCATAATGAATCACCACCCTGTTATAGTACTCATTGGTTTATTTACTTACACCTATAGTTTTAGTAGTGAAATGTTTTATTGAAATAATAGGAATTTGTTATTGTGGAAAATATCTTAATAATATTATTTCCCTATTTTAACAATGTTTTTTATTAGATTGTTGCTGGTATTAATTACTACATCACTGCAAAGGTGAGGACCAAAGGGCAGCCAAGTTTGAATCTAAGGTAAGAATTTTTATGTATAAAATCAGATGAGAAAAGTTTCTAAGTTTAAATTTTATTATAATTATTTTTTAAAAAATTTGAAGTAAATTACAAACTTGTACACATGTGATAATAACGATTTAAAGTTTCTTTTACCATTATGCAACAGCTATTAGTGTTTATGATAAAAGATTTGCTCTTTTAAATCTGCTTGTTAGAATTTCAGATTATTGATAGAGTTAGAGAAAGAGAGAGATGGAGAGAGATGTATATTCTCTCTCTTTAACAAACTATAGCTTGGAACCTGAAAACTAACCATGTAAGATATTGCAGTATGATCCTGGTTGTTGTCACTGGAGTCTATCTTTTAGACAGATTGAAATAATTTTTTTGTGAGGTTTTAAAGAATATTTAATTTGTAGATATGCATGGATTTTAACGATGTATACATTACCCAGCCATGATAATTTGCTTGTTACATTTGTGTGCTGCATAAAAGTGCAAGTTAAGGGGGAAGCAAAAAAGTGAATTTCTTTTTTATTATTTGGTTGAACCAACTTTCATAGTACAAAGAACCTCTACCATGTTTGGCATTGAATCAACAGGATTTTGCATTATGGTTCCTCTCCAGGTACTTCATTATCTGTGTGAATGCTTCCTTTAATTCTATCATATTTGCAGAACATGGTTTAATAATTTAATTGTTTTCTCCTGACAATTCACATGCTCAGTTGGACTAATACAAAACTTTGAGATACCAAAAAAAGTTCAAATACCTTGATTTTTTTTCTTTTCAGACTTGGCACATGAAAGGTCTGTGGCATGTAGCACTACCATTCTAAATAATATTGGCATTTAATCTCAGTATACCTTGTTGGTGCAGTATTTTGAGATGCATCTTTAAAATAGCAATACACCTGGCAGAATTGAGATGCCTTCTTTAATAAACTCCAATTCTGTTTTTTCCACCATGATAGATTGCAGCTCGTCATGCCGGTCCTTTAATGTGCTAGGCAGACATTGCAGTTAAATGGTCTCTGTTAGTCTTCTACAACCCCCAGATACAAACTGCTAAAATCTGGACTAGATAGAATACATGTTGCCAATACTCAAGGATCCTTCCTGGCATGTTGTCTGACCAGGTCTTTCAAGGTATTTTATTCCTGTTGGATAGATATGTGCTACACACACGCTGCAGCCAAGTTGAGGAACTGATGTTGGAGTGTTCTTTGGTTATTTCTATTGCATAGGCACTCTTGACAGAGAATGTGTACATTTGTCGTGGTGTCACTATCGAATACTTTCCTGCAATATTCATATTTGCAATAATATTGACCAAAAATGCATATTAAATATCAAGATCTTTGGAAAACTGTGATTGATTCTGTCCATAAGCATAAATATTATGAGATCTGTCTGTTTTTGCATAGTGATAGTGCACATTAGTCATCTGCCTACTTAAATGTCTAACATACATATAATTATGCCTGAAATATGTAAATTTCATTCTGGTACCGTAATTTATGAGTAGTAAAATTAATATGACAGGGCACTGTTTATAAATAAAATTTTAATGTAATTTTAACATTGTATATGTACTTGATATTTTGACCCAGTTCACATTTGTAAACAGAAATATTGAGAGATTTGCATGTTTTGCAAGGTGATATTATCATTTGTCTTCAAACAATACATTTCAAAATCTGTTCCCATATTAAGAAAAATAGAAAGACAGTTACATGAGAACTGTATCCTTTTTTAGACTCTTGGGTTACAAAGTAGGCCTACATAAAATTAACTTGACTAAAATATGGTTAGCATCTGGAAAGCCAATGAAATCTACTAAAATTTGTATGTAGTTGATATAATAACTGAGTCTGGGAAGTGTACTTGTGGTTGATATTCTAGTGTAACTTGATGACAGAATGGCTGCCTCTTTATCTTTTGACTTTAGTATTTATTTTATTTTTAGATACAAAAATGTCATTTTGTAGTATATGTAGCACCTGATAAGACTGAGTCACTGACCAAATCTCAGTGTGTAATGAGCATGAGTGGAAAGAAAAGAGTTGGTGGGTATGAGCAACAGTCTGTGACAGATGTGAAGAAAGCAGCAAGGTTTGCCACAGATGAAATCAATAAGGAATGTAACTGCCTATTCAGGTGGAGTATTCTAAAAATAGAAAATGTGCAAAGACAGGTAATTAAGAATTTAATCATTTCTCTATTATTATATGAATATTTTCAGGAACAATATTTACTAAATGTAACATAAATTGTTACATGCGTTTTTTTTTTTTCCCTGGGGAAAACTTAAAAAGAAAAGGCTTGTTTTTTTCTGTTAAAAATTATTTGTGCTTACAACATTTTCCTCTTATAATTGTTATTTATTTATAGCTTGCTTAATATATTTATGGATGAAGCTAACCCATCTATCTGAAAAATGGGGCTGATTGTTTCACTGTTTATGTAATAATCCTAAAGTTTAAGAACTATTGCTGATAAATGTGTTTATTCACATTCGCTTTGCATTTACTATAAACCATTTTATTTGGATATTTAAGAAACTTTGTTGTCTTATTAGATGACTATTTACTTTAGCTCTTGATGCACTACAGCATGTTAATAATTATTTCATTTGTAATTCTTGAGCTTATAGATGACCTGTGCATAGATGAGTAATATATCTAAATGGACCATTCCCCCTTCCCTCTAGTTGCTGAAAAGATGAGACTTGCTTTCAGTGGACCAAAAGATTCTTTTTGAAATACCATGATTCTGAACAAACATACACCCCACCAAGTTATTGCCAAATAATACTTTCTAATTATCTGCATTTTTATAGGAGCTTCCTGTTGCTGAGATAAATTTTCCTAACACAGTTCTTCATTGTTTCCATGCTTCTGCTTAATTTATGGTCATGTAAATGATTTAACTTTTTTTTTTTCAGGTTGCAGCAGGTTTTAGTTATAAGATGACACTGACACTTGGTGAGTCATCTTGTAGGAATACTGCCAAGAATTATGGAAAGACATAACTAGAATGTCCTCTAAAGTCAGATGGAATGGTATGTTTATAAGATTTTTTTAAAAGAGCAGCAAACTTATTTTTGTTTAGAAAGGATCAGAAAATCTGAAGTTTTGAGATGCATAAATTTAGGAATACCTACTAAAAAGAATGTGCTCTTAGTAAGAGAAACTTGTACATTTTATGTTAAAACTAAAGAGAAAAAGAAATTGTACTGCCAGTCAGCAAACAGTTAATCAGGAAAAGATTCTATCTTACACAACTGAACTACTAGTTAAATTTTTAAAAAAAGTAAAGTTTTAGGACTAACTTTAAAAATGCTTTTATTTATTTCAGAGACAGGTATGCCAAGTAACCATCTTTCCTCAACTGTTGTGGCAGATCGACAGTTTAAAATGCAATTCAAAGGTAATACTCTTTATTTTATTGGCTTATTTATTGTCTTTTTAACCCTCTTTTCATTTAGAGAACTTAATGTACATACTTCACTAAAATTGAAAGAAACCAGTGATCGCTGCTCAGAATGACTGTAATGATAAATATTTTAATGCTGACAAAGTAAATGTAAAATCGTTATCTCTCAGGATTTAAAAAAACATTTCATGTGTGCAAGAAACTTCTGAATTGCTCCTGATGATGTGAGACGAGGCGGTGGTAATTTACTTACGTTGCCATGGTGCTGACATCTACTGAGCTGCATGAGAGTATCACATTACAGATGACATGCTACAACTATAGTGCAGATAGTGAATCCTCTCTTAAGCAAAATAAATGATGTGCATCCCTTTTGATCAATAGAAACTAAAATTTTTATTAGAGGGTTAGGCATGACATTTATTTAAAGTTGTTTTGGAATGTAAGAACTATTCAGTATGGATAAATAATAAATAAATTGGGTGCATAATTTCAGATTTGGGATTATTGAAAAGAAAACATTAAGAATATCAAGCATGATATAGCACCTTAATAAATTTGAAAAAGAATTTATTCATCCCACTACTGCATGAAATCCCAATTAAATCACCTATATCTAACTGGTATACACTTGCTTTATTTTGAACATAAATATGTCTGAATTTTCTATATTGTTTTTAAATATGCTGCTGGTCTGGCCCTGGTGATCACATGACCAACATCAGCCAGTGGTGACTTCTACCCATGTTTGCATCACTTTTATACCATGTGAGACATAAACCTTGCAAGTTGCAAAAAAACTGTTCTATTAGGTGGAATTTTTTTAGGAATCAGACCAGTTGACCATAATTTAAAGTATTGAATACAAACATTTTAAAATAATCCATTTAATTAAAATAAAACCATTTGCTGATGTGTTTCCTTCCACTCTTACAGATTGCTGCCTGATGAATGAAGTAGATTTGGTATTCAACTATTGATTTTAATATGCATCAGTTAATAATGTAGTCTATTTTTGTTGTTAATAAAATTATCAAAAAAAAACACCCAAATAAAATGGAAGTTGTCTTTCAAAATATTTTTTTAAAAAAAAAAACTTAATTTTAAGGGATGGACTAAAATCAAGAACCCCAAAATTTGGTCTGAGAAATATCTGGCCACTGATCTGTAAAAATCAATGGTTCAGTGAAATGGCTTGAGGCTGCATAGATTTAATTCTTAAAATCAGCCAACATTTGGTAGATGCAATTTCATGTGGTGAAAGGCAGGTCTAGTGAGAGTAGTGTACTTTGTTCGCAGAATTGTTGTGGTGGCTGATTCATACCTGGAGATTTTTACTGAAAGCAAAAGTATTTTATTGATGCAAAATACTTGATGATTTAACCTGGAGGAACTTGCATACGACAAACATGGCAGAAGTTAGAATAAGGAGTCAGTAAAAAAAATCCCTTTTGGTGAGTGTTGTGACAAATGTTCTTCAGCTACATCACCCTGACAACATTTTGCTCAACTCTTTTGGGGTGCATAAAATGTGGATCTCATATAATTTAGATGTGTATAGATAATACAAACTTCCACTTCCGAAAAATCTGACACCTTTTTTTTTTTCATTGTTAGACATTGGAAGGAGGTCTAATAGGCTTCAAAAAAATTGGTTTAAAAATCAAACTGATAACCTTTCCTTTGCTGGGGGCCCTCTGTAAATGATAGCGGCTTAGGAAAAGCCAAAAACAGAACAAGGAACAGCACCAGTTCTCATTCCAATGATTCTGAAGAATGGGTGCTACAAACAAGTGTCCTCTACATATTGGCAAACAATCCAAATAGCAGCTGCCCTTTTTTTTGCTAGTACTTTTGGTCAACTCCCTAATTTTTGATAAATCCTGGTAGTACCCATTTTGAAAAGACACTCAGTAATTCTGTTTTAATATTCTTTCTGAATGTAGACTCAAAAATGTGAATGCTGAATGAAAGTTGTTGCAGTTTTTGCCATTTTATTATAAAACTCAGATCACAAAATGTCTTCCTTGAGTACCTTTCCAGGTACAGTTACTTGAGTTCGTGTTCCAGCCAAGTGGCAGGCCAGGTTATGTGTCAGTGCCGCCGGACATAGCAATGTGCTTGTAGAACTCTGCAAGTATGTCAACATCTGCTGCCTGGATTGTGTTGAACAGTAACTCTGCCACATGAATGCCTTCCACATCAGTCATGTTAGGCTGGAACAAGGCATCAGCGGCACCAGAACACTCCCCACTGTGTCACATCACCCGACCATCAGGAAACTGAAAAGCAACAACAACAATAAGCTGTTAGTTACTGCACTAAATGCTAAACTAGGAAACTTCACCATGGAAAACACTGACAGCTCAGTATATCAAATGTTTGGACATCTCTAAGGCAAATAAAAAAACATAATTTCAAAAGGCATTTAAACTTGTTGACAAAGTTAATAAAATAGGCATGCAATTTATTTCCATTTCCCAGGTTTAATACTAAATATGCTTGTCTGATCCCATCACCTTTTAATAAAGTATTAAAACATTCCACAAGAACACAATGATTAGAGGTGTCACGTGGTGAAGTTTTAAAGATTCTGCATTTCTGGCAGTCATCCTAACTCATGGGAACTACACTAAGCCTCTCTGCTGTTTAAAATAAGTACTATGTGGCTGAACAACACATTTAAGGTAGTCTCTTACAACCCAATTTGTATATTTTTTAATGCTGATAAATACAGGCAGTTTGGTGAGTTCTTTTTAAATCATTTCCAATAAAATATTGAAAATCTTTCTATTTGGGTGACAAAAAAATTAGCCTGGCTGGGTACGTACACCATGTTGAGGAGTAAATCTGGACTTTATTTCTGTCTAACCCCCTGATAGAAGAACTCCCCAACAATTTTCCGCTGTGGTTTCTGGAGCTAGTTGTTGTCCCTGTTCTATGCCATATACCATATAACAGCTTCTTCGCTGTGTGAATAGTCTCAGAATCAGCCGAGCAGTTGAAAGCGTAGCCTCAATGCAGCAGCAGTAATTAAAACTGATGTCAAGAGAAATGAACCAAACGAATTTTTTTAAAATAAAATTTAGAAAATTGCTGAGTTGGATTAAAACGAAATTCTAGAGGTATCAAAAAAAAAAAAGACTGGGAAAACAGAAACATCCACCACTACTATAAAGAGCTGCTATAAGATTTTTTTTTAAAAAAAGGTAATGCAAATCAGAGGGAGATAAGATGTAAAGTACTCTGAGCCAAGATTTACTTTGTACCATCTAAGGGACATAACTCAGCACAACTTAGAATAGTATAGAATTCGTAATATATTTGTTTCATCATTGTAAAAATTAAAAAAAAAAAAAAACAAAACATAAAACACATGAACTCCAAAACAAAACCCAAAGCCCACCTTAATTGGGTATTTTGCTGTATCTCCGCCAGTAATGTCCAGACTCCTGGTGAAATGTGAAATGGAAAAGTGCATATCCTTCATACACAGGGCAGATATGGGTGATACCATCTCCAGAATCAACCACAGCACTCGTAAGTCTGTTAAAACAACAACAATAAACCGAGCACTATTAATACCTGTCCAAATCCATTTTTTAAAGACGTTATGATACAATTCAGGTAAACACAAAACAATGCAATATTCAGGTTAAAGCTCTAGCAAGTAAACAAAATTTATACAAACAATAAATACAAATTTTAAACAATAGTATCTAAAAAACTCACATGAACATAAGCTATCAAGGTTTTAACTATCATTAATGAAGGAATAATACTTTCATTTTGTATCTGCGTATAAACACAACTATTTCAATAAAACTCTAAGTTTCAAATTTGATCCGACCAGGTCCTTAATCAAAAGTGCCAAAACTGCTGCAACTCGATTCAGTGCTGACCACACCAGTACAGATTAGTGAATCTTTAATGAAACAGTCTTTGGTTATTGTAAGAGTATATGTGCATGTACATGTGTATGTTGAGATATTTTGTTGATTAACAGAGCCTCTGGCATCATCACCTACTTATCAGAATATGGATCTGCATTTCAGACTTCAAAACTTGGGACCTATCTATTAGGGCCTACTATACTTATAAGTTTATAGAAGTGAGATATTTCCTGATTCTGCTTAATTATAATTGCTTCCCTTTGACGAAAATTGGTATCTTCTGTAGATACAGTGAATCGGCAATTCTACAGCATTTAATGAGGTTACCAACTGCAAATAGTGATAATCATTTTCCATTTTAAAAAGATGATTCAACATCATACTTTACTGGACCATTTCAGAAAAGTTTTGTTTTTTCTCAACCTATTAGGTGCTGCTGAATAATGCATCTAAAAAAAACAAAATTTCTGATTAAAATGCTAACTTTACACCAGAAAAAGCAATGATTAGTGTATATACATCAGACAGGAAATGTGAAGCCTTTCCTTCTGATACTAATACTTTTGGAATAAAGGGACTAAGGTGAAGCATTTGAAATAAGAGGATAAGGGAGCTGAACAAGCAGCAACAATGTAATGGATGAGAGAACCCTTGTACTCTTGATAGAAGTACATTTAATATTAAAGAAAAAACAAAACAACAGGAAGATTCCTCAGATCATTTGAAGGCAAAGTAACTGGAAATAACAGCGATCCAGCATGTCACAAAAGTCTTATTTTGGAAAGCTGAGAGCGAAAACAGAATAATGTGCGGAGATGGAAATAAAAGGGTTGAGTAAGAATCTGTAATCCAAGAAAAAAACAAGTCATAAACTGAAAGAAACAGAAAATACTGGAAATTCTCTTTAAAGAGAAACTGGCTTGAATCCACTGCAGTAAAAAAAAAAGCAGCTCCCTCTGATTCTCCATGGCAAATGCTGAGAGTCATTTTTTGGCTGAAATTTTTGTTATTGACTACGCAGTGAGAGAGTTGAAGTAGTAAGACAAAGCTACTATGCTGATTTTACACTATTTTAAATATGCAATATCACTCCTAGTTACAATTAGAGTTAAAATAAATTAAAATCACATATTATCAAATTTATGTAAAAAATAATTAGTCTCATATCAAATATTTCAAAGACTATATATTTTTGAGTTCTTCTGAAGTTATAATAGTAGTCATGTGAGAATCACCACAATCATACAGAAATCATTTTGCACAACTATGAAATAACCAAATGTCAGTGATACACAAAACTATACTGCCATGCAGAGATTGTGGTTTTGACTAAAGAGTTTTGGCATTGCCCATTCATGTTTGAAAAGCATCAAATATTTAAATTTACAAAAAATTGCCTTAGACAATATATTAAATCTGCTAATTGACAGTATTGCTTCAAATTGAAAAGTTTTAACCTCACACCAAGGTCCTCTGCCAATTCACATTAAAAAATTACTGACTCTATGATGGATATTGACAAGGTTTATGCATAATTCCATTTGTCTCAACACAAACGTACTTGTGATAGGACTTTGGATTGATCCTAATTTCTTTGAGAACATTATCAGTTCAAAGCCATGAGTGAGGCAGTTTCAGGTGGAGTTTAGTACTAATGAGTCTTCCAGCTTCCCTTTAGGACATTTACCCATTACAGCCCTTGAGAAAGTTATATGTTATAAATATATCTATGCACGTTTTGTATTATTTTGGAGATAATTTTATTTCATGAGATGTGATGATTAAAATTGATAAGAAAGAAATGATTAAGTCTTATAATGTAATTATTATTTTTAAATGTAGCTACTTCAGATGAAACAATTAAAATAAGGTAGATGGAAGTTAGTGTTTGCAGTTTATTTGAAATGTATATTATTATTTATAAGATGAATAAAGGCTGTAAAGACAGAACTGAGGGTATGACAGTGGAAGGGATGCATGAAATGAGGTCACATCATCTATGAATCAATCTAGTAAATCATGTGCAGTTGAACACCCAAAGGAACTTTGCTGTGCCAGCTTTCGTGTAGGTAGACATTTTTATTTTCTATTTATTAGTTGTACTTTTGTTTTAATTCTGGAATTTTCTTTTCATCATAACTCAGATTAATTTGGTTTGTGTTAAATAGTGGTTAAGTGTTTTATGCAATGGTCATTCATACCTTGATGCACTGGAGAAAAATTTGGAAACACTGTGGGTAAGGGTCTTAAAGTAGGTCAGGGACCAAAAGTAAATTGTACTAATATTAGATATAACATTCATAGTTTGTTGATAATAATTTTGATCTATAGCAAATTTTGAGTAGTACATGCACTACTGTCCAGAAGTTTGGAAGAAACTTTAAATATAGTGAAAATTGTTTATTTTTTGTCATAATAATCTAGGATTCACTTCATGGATATAAAAAATATATATTTACTAAATTTTTACCTAAATCTTTGTTTCATCAAAATAATTTATCCCCCTAGAAGGTCACAGATTTACTGGATAGTCACAGAAGAGTTGTTGAATTCTACTTACAATACAATTTTAAACTTTTAAAATTTCATCAAATAAAAATTGTAGTATGTACAAATGTTATGCATATAGTTTTAGGACAGTACAAGAACATGTATTCCTGATGGTTTCTTTTATGGAGAACTGGTAAAATGAATGTGCACACCACATCACATGATTGGATATTTTGTGATCTGTTAACCTGTTGTCAAGACCTATTGGACTTTCAATCATAAAAGCATAGAAAAGATGATATCATTAATGATTGAATAGAATAGTCTTCCTAGCTGTCTTATGGAATCAAAGTCAGTAAATATTTTTAAGAAATACTTGATAAGCATATGTATTTACAGGGGCTGTATATTAGTCATAGATTTCCTGTCAGTTTCATTCTAAGTTAAATGTAAATTTCCATCATGGCAACTGTATGTTTTCTATTGAAAATTTTGCAGTCATAATTCATTTTCACTATTGCGAAAGTCTGAAACATGGATGTACGTATTGTGAAAGATCATGATACTGGCAAAGCAAAGAACTATAATGCTTAGTATGGACTTCACCTGTGACCAAGTCATGTATATATTATCCATTTGCTTCTTCATACTGGTCCAAAGATAAGTACAAAATACTGCTGTGTTACCAGTAACAGACACTGATCATTTTCCTGGCTTTTCTGTATCAAAATATTTGTTTTAAGCAGCTTAGAGTCTGGATACGATATTAAATCTCCAGTTACTGTTCCCCATGATTTGCTATTAGCTTTAAACATTAAAATTTTGGGTGCAACTTAAAAGTTTTACAGAGCATTGTGTTATAACCCCCTGCCGCTGCCCCCACAGGCTTGTCTCCCACGGCAGGCACTCCTGGTTGTGTCATAGGCCTCTGTGGTAACTCGCACTTGCTTCAGTGGCTTCCTGTCGCTCCGCCACCCTCATGGAAGCACAGACAATACACACTGGCAAGAGATTGTCCATTTCATGATCAAAGTTAACTTCTACAGAATCAGTTCCTTGCATTATTCATTTTTGTTGATGACTAGAAAACCTACATAAATCAGTAAAGTATGAAATTAATAATAAATGTGAAAAAAACAAGCATTTTTGACATTTTAAACCCGTAAAAAGCAAACTTTTGAAAATCTGAAAATTTAACTGAGTTTTACTAGGTTTCACTGGTAATTGCCGGTAACTTTGCCGAGTTTTTTGAGTTTAGTTTTACCGAGTTTTTACTTTACCGAGTTTTAACTTTTTTTTTTACTGATGCAACACAGGGCCCAACATGTCAAACTTTGGCTGGGAAGTAATTAGATTTAAAACAAAGTTAATTTAAAAACAAATTGAAGATGTGAAACCAGAATATCTTCTACCTAGTTTTCATCTGTCTCTCTTTCTCTTCCTCCCTGTGCATCCTTTTAAACCTTTTCAAAAGAATCCAAAATAGAAACTCAATTTTCATTTGATAGCAACGATATGGAAAAGATAGTTGTATGCAATCAAACATCATTTGTACCACTGTAAATATTAAAATTCCATTATTTCTATATAAAGATCTAAACAAAAGTAACATTATAAAAACATCCTTAATTATTCTCTTGCCACTAATTGTTGGCTCATCTTAGAAAAGTCTATAAAATATTCCATGAATTATTAATTATCAGGAACAAAAGTGATGTGAAATTAATTAAAAGAGAATAAAGTGACCTTCATAACAGATTACCTGTTAGTCAAAGGATACAAAAATGTTCAGAAATTTATTACATTTTAAGCATTGAATCATGTGAAGGATCAAAGAATTAACAATAAAATATGAACCTTAGATTGACCAAAATGTCTTTAGAAAAGCATTTAAGATGAGAAATACTTCCACACAGAATGAATGGCAAACAAATGCCCAGTCTTTTGCATAGTAGAAAGTTATCTGACTTATCAAAGCACAGATTATTTTGAACCAATTATACAAACCATTTTTAAAAGAATTAATCCATTAATATTTTTCATTAGACAAACCTTTCCTACATTTACTACTCTATAACAATCCATTTACAGATTCCCAACCCAGTATGATGTTTAATTAGTCATGAACCTTTCTAACATATGAGCTGGAAATCATGACAAGCTGAGGTCTTTCTGTGTGCTCTTTACCATTTTAAATTTAAATGCTTCAATGAAATCCCTAGCAATATTTGATATACAAAATTGGAAAGCTTAATTTGCACTTATATCTCATAATAACTAAAATCCTTCATTTTTAAATCATTCTTGTAAACCACTTTTACACTTCTTCCAATCATTTAAATAATACAAGAACTTCAATCTTCAACTGTTTAATAATTCTGGTATTCTCTTCATCTGGCCCTGCCAAGTGACTGCAGTTTATCCCAGTTTAGACTGCACAGAGAAGTTACCTCCTTGTGTCCCTGATGTTTTTGTCACCAAAACAAAAAAGTGGCATCATTCACTACTATTATGTAGATCACCACTAAAAGGTGCATAAGAGATTTTACTATTCAGCTGAAAATGACCAGTGAAATTAATGAAATATTTTGTACTTATGGTAACATAGATTTAAATATAATATCCTATAACCCACATTAAAAAAAATGTGATAACAAGACATCAAAGACACTGGCTCAGAACAAAATGAATTGAGGTTTGCTGAACAGCTGGTAAACATCAAGACAATTGTTGTTGCTCAGGCTGCCCTCACAATGTCTCAGCATGTTCTCCATGATTCCGGGCAGCTTGTTCAAGTTATGAAATACCTGCAAGGATGTGCAATCCATCTCTGCTTCTTTTAAAAAATAAATATAATTCTTAATGCAGGTGCTAGTTCTACATCTACATACTAACAAATATTTGTTTCACACATACATCTTCAAACAATGTTTAGAAATAAAACATCTTCATTTAGACCAATTGTACATAATGATATAATATTTATTGAATTATGAGACCAAAAGCCAAGAGAAGTGACCCTGGTTTAAAATAAATAAATAAAAAAGAATGGGAATACGGGGGATACTTTCCATCATCTCCAAATCTGTCATTTCTAGAAAAACTCTTGAAAACTATTCATCCTTCAGTAAAAACTCCTAATTTTAGATTCTAGTGCTTGTATAGACTCTGATATAATAGATTAAAAATATTACAAAATACTTTTTTTGAAAAACAAAAGAGTTTTTCAAAATACTATCAAGTCTTAAATTCTCAGTATTAATATTTATTACATATTCCTTTCATAAAATAAACAGTTTCTTCTACCCTTCTGTAAATAAAACCAAATCACAATATTCCTTAAAAACAGGGTGGGTAGGAGGTATATTACTTATGTATTATAAAATTTGCTGTTAAAATAAAGCTAATCATTTTAGTGCCCCAGTTTGCAACAAATGTAGTCCACAAAGTCACAAATTTCCTAATTACCATCCTGGTATACATTTTCTGATTGCTGAACAAGCCCGAAATGCACCATCTGTTTGATGCAACTCAAAAACCCCATGTTGAATTTTGCTTTACTCAAAATGATAAACAGCAAAACCCAGAGATATTATCTAAACAACCCTAGTCAAACACAAATGATTACTGATTGTAAGATGCTTCTGTTATGTCTCATGGCCTGTTGATCCATGAGAACAGAAAGTTTTAGTTCTGTTAAGACAGTATTCCAAAACAAAATTTCAATCATATCATCAAACTTCTTTTTATCTTTTTTTCTTTTACCAATAATAATTTCAGGTTTCACTTTCTGTATTTTCTATTGTATATGTCAAATATCCTACATATGAGAAAATCAGGAAGTTCATTGACATACGAGTTAAACCCAACTATAGGTCAGAATAAAGAGAAACACTTATCTGCTGATTTTCATGCAAATAAGCTTATTCATATTATGCTGTTCATTGGCTATGAGTTCAAATACAGTGTGAAAGCTAATAAAAACAATTAAAATAACTGTAATAACAATGAAATAGAAATAACATATTTGTATATTATTATAAAATAAACAAATAAATGTGGTTGTGGTTTACTGAATAAAAAATGAAAGCACCCTACAAAGAAAATAATAAAGAAGATCACAGTGACAGAGTAAGTTTTGATGGTTAAAAGATAGATAAGTAAATCTTAAAAAATGAATATTTAAGAATTAAATATAATTGAGTCTAATTTGACTAAAATTTTGTTTCTACCATCATCAGAAATATGGAATTTTTTCATCAACAAAATTAGTACTAACGTTGTAAATATGGCTAATTGATTTCCTTTTCAAACAGCAGATGAATTTTAATTTGGTTTGGTTGTATTGAATTTGTCTTCTTTCATCCTGCTCAGCCATAGGCTGAAGTTGATGCATAAAGCAAGATCAGGAGATTGGGTAAAAATAGTAAATGATTAACAAGTTTAGTGAACTGGTTTAAGAATAATCTTCTGAAATTTCCATTGTTTTATAAAGGAAGGAAGGAAGGAATGGATGCATGGATGAATGAATGAGAAAGTAAGAGGACCAAAAAGAAGGAATTAGATAGCAAGCCCAGTAATGATTATAGCTTGTTTGTTCTAACTTTAAATAACATCATTTCCAGATCTGTGTTATAGAAAGCAGACCATTTGATGCTAACCACCACGGTTTTTGAATACGAAATATTTTTCAAATACACATTTTGTTAAATGATTGTTTCCAAAAAGATAAAAGGGACAAGAAGTTTTGAAACACTTATTTAAAGCTCCTTTCATGAAGAAAATAATTTTTTTAAAAAAATATTCAAACATTATTTTTAGTACCATCTTTATAAAGCATTCCATGTAACAAATGATAGTAAGAAAATTTAATAATTCTAATATAGACTGATTCTAATAAATTCCATAGTAGCTATAATATAAAATCTATGTTTAATTTTTGGCTGGTTTGTAGCTTTATAAATAACCCCCGCACTTTTGTGCTCCCTAGGTCAGGGTGGTTTGAACATATGCGGCCGCGGGCCGTCCTCAGTACCTTAAAATGTGGCCCGCGAGGTCATACTAAATTTTAAAAAATTTTTCCTTCTTTAAATAAATTTTTACACATTATAACAAAATTATATTTATGAATTTATTTTCGCATATATAGTAATTAATTTCCGTTAATTTTGAAGATTTTTCGTATTCATAAATCTCATTTTAATTTGAATTAGTATCAGTTTTCGTGTCATGGCGTCTAATGTATCAAAAAGGCGAAAAATTGACTCTGAACATCGTAAGTTTAATGCAGACTGGACATATAAATATTTATGCATCGAGGAAATGGTATTATTAAATGCCTTGATTGTCATCAAACTATCAGCTGCTCGAAAGAATATAATGTGAGTCGTCATTATAAAACGCATGCTAAAAAATATGACAATGTGATAGGAAAAGCTGCTAGACTGGTGCTTGTGCAACAATTAACTGATAAACTTACAGCACAGAAGAATATTTTTAAGAATTTTAAAATCATAACTCCTACTGCTAGTGCTCAGTATTTGGATGCCTCCTATCGTGTATCTTTATTATTGGCTAAAAAGGGTAAATCCTTTCGTACAGCAGTGATTGTTAAAGAATGTGCTATAGAAATGGCAAAATCACTTGGAGAAATGGAAGTTGCTGATAAATTTAAAAACGTTTCTCTATCACACACAGACGTTTCTAAGCTACTTAAGAGTATATATTGACTTACAACTGGAAAAAACTCTGAAAGACAAAATAGCTAATTGTGCATATTGGTCAGCTGCTCTTGATGAAAGTACAGACAACTGTGACATATGTCAACTATCTATTTTTATTAAATTATTGAATACAATTTTAATGTGACAACTGAACTCTTGGATCTGAAATCAATGTCTGGAAGAACTACAGGAAAAGATATATTTGAATCATTTGACATGGTAGTTGGAAATTTTATAAATGAAGATTTTAAATATGGAAAACTTTCTTCTGTCTGTACTGATGGAGCACCTGCTATGTGTGGCCAGAAAACTGGATTTGTGGGTGAGCTGAGAAAAAACAATATTTTAGTTCCAGTACACCACTGTATAATTCATCAAGAAGCTCTTTGTGCCAAGTCTGCCAGACTGCATCCTGTAATGAAGTCTATCACTAAAATGGTTAATTTTATTCGTGGTGGTGCTCGAGCTTTAACTCACAAAAATTCAGAAATTTCTTAGAAGAGGTAAATGCTGTTTATCCAGATTTGTCACTTTTCTGTGATGTAAGATGGCTAAGTGCTGGAGATTGTTTGAAGAGGTTCTTTGTATTGAGAAATGAAATTCTTGTTTTCTTTGAAAGTGAAATATCTGCTAACACTACTCAATTTGAGAATGACCTGAAAAATCCAGATTTCATATCTGCATTAGCTGTTTTGACTGACATTACCTCATACCTGAATGTTCTGAACAAACAAATTCAAGGAAGAAATCATGATATCTGTTATCTTGTGGGTAAAATTGATGCATTCAAATTGAAGTTGAACAAACTATTCATTCCACAATTAAAGGAAAACAATTTGACACACTTTCCAAGCTGCAAGGAAGTATTTGCTGATAAAGAAACTGACTTTTCAGATTACGTTTCCATACTTAGTGATATTTCTACTGAATTTGAAAAGAGATTTCAGGACTTCCAATAATTCAGGATGACCTTAAGATACTGAGCAATCCCTTTACTATAGAAGTGGATAAGGCACCTGCTCAACTGCAGTTGGAATTATGTGAGCTGAAAGAAGATTATTTTCTTCTTTCTCAAAACCTTGACAATCCATTAGAATTTTGGAAACTGGTAAATGCAGAATCATATCCTGAACTAAATAACTTTGCACTTCACATGCTTTCAATGTTTTCTTCAACCTATGTTTGTGAAAGCAGCTTCTCTCTTATGAACAAATAAAGTCAAAAGAGAGGAATCAGCTAGATGATGAAACACTAGCTTCATGTGTCAGAGTTGCACTAACTGACTTAGAAATTGATTTTGTAGAATTAGTTAAAAACAAAAAACCTCAAATTTCGCACTAGCCACTGTAGTAAATACAATTTTCTATTAGTATAAGTATTAATAAATATCTTTTTTAATCAAACTTTTTTGGAGAGTGGCCCTCACTTGCATAAACCTGATCAATAATGGCCCTTTGCTTATTTGAGTTCGACCACCCTGCCCTAGGTATATTTTTGATTTAATAAACTTGTTATTTTAAGAAACCATCCACAATGGATGACCTAATCTGCATAATAAAATGGGTCTAATTTCTTAATTTTCCTTAATTTTATAACCATTAGATATGTCTTTGTTTTTTTCTCTCTCTAAGAAGAGATAAGGAGGTTCTCACTGTACCTTCCAATAGTTGCACCCTTTCTCATGCAGGCATTTTTCATTACTTAAATACTGCTACTTCATTTCAGTCTCTGTATTCTTAACCACTTTGTAAATTTTAAAAAAATATTACTTGTTTACATATTTGTACTGTACAAAACCTATTGAAGGTCTAACAATCACAATATATATATATATATATATATATATATAATTCTTGTCCCATCACAAGTCAAAACTACCGAGTTAAAAGGTAATATCCTTAATTCATTTGTAAACCATTAGCCATTAGGTTTAATTTATCGTTGCATAAATGTCATCCTAATGAGAGAGAGAAAATTTAAGAAGTTAATAACTTATTTTTAAAAACAACAATAAAAATGGCCTTAGGAATTTCATGTCAGTTATGGTAAAAACAATAGTATGTAGTCCTATAAACCTTTAATAGAAACTTTTTAAAATATCTAATTAAAATAATACCCTAAAAGATTTTCAGCAAGGGTTCCAAGCTAAATATCTTGCCTAACAAAATTTCTATAAATTCTTGAAGACCTAAGCTAGTTGATAGCGAAATTGAAGTCGATGTTATTTATTTCAACATTTTGTCTTTTGAAAAATTCCATATTTAAAGATGAGTGTGTAGTACACTTTTACTGCAGGTAGAAAATAGTATGTAGTAATTAATAGAATATCACTGTCATATCAAAGAGCCTCTATTGAAGTGTCATAGGGTTTTGTTTATTGGTTCGCTGTTGTTAATATGCATAGATAAATGATGTTGAATGTATATATATTATTATTATTAAAAACTTTCCAGAATTTACTGGTGCTAATTTTGAAGACTGAAGTACTCTCCAAATAATTTACTTTAAAATGGTTAGTTAAGTGGAAAAAAATAATTAATGCTAGAGAAAATTATCATTATTAACTGACTAACTCTAAACTAGTACAATTTAAAAATAATGGTTAACCAAAATCTTAAATATAAAGAGTAATGTATTTCAACAGCAAGAAAAGTAAATAGAAAGGTGGAAATAATTAACCAAACTATAAAATATAAAAGTAAAGAAGTTTTAGTTATTTTGTGTCCACATCTGGTATATGATGTGCGAGTATAGTCTTTATTGACAAATGATACTGAGTTACTAGACTGTTTCCATGACTGGCAGAGGTACTAAGGTTGACTTTTTAGTAATTTAAGAGGTGATGTCTGGCCTAGAGCCGAGCTGGCTAGTGCGTATCCGGCCGAAGTCACTGTCCAGTTCTCGCCGCGTGCTCCCCCCAGACGTAGCCGTCCGAGTCCTTTAGCCGCTGGCCCCAGTGGGAGCGCGGATCGATTACGTCAGTCCCACTGCGGTAACAGTGGAGTTCTGGCTCCCGTCGCCAGCGTGTATTGTCCGCGCTTCCATTATGGCGGCGGAACGACAGGAAGCCGCGGGGGGGGGGGGGCGACGATGCCACTGTAAGTTACCGCAGAGGCCTGTGACATAACTGGGAGTGCCTACCGTGGGAGATAAACCTGCGGGGCGGCAGTTCATTGAAGGAGTGTGAGGGCGAAGTAGAGGAACAAGAAATGGAGCGGGAAGAGAACGTGGATGAAGCTGCTCTTAGTGCCAATGGGAATAGTGTTATCGATGCACTGTCAGAAAAATGGGGAGAGGAATCATGGAGTGAAATATATATATGAAAAGAGAGAGCAGTGTCCAGTCTCTCTATTTATAGAGTTGAACTATTCTCTCTCATGGAGGTGAAGGGGTCAAGGAGGATACTTGATTTCAGATGGCTGATTCAACCACAATAATGTATCCAAAACATGAAAACAACTAAACAAAACAAAGATTGTAAAGTTATTTGCCATCCCTCCCAGTCTTTCATATAAAGTCTCATGGAACCACCACAAGCTTTTACAGAACCCCACAGTTTGAAAAATCCTTGAGTCCTAAGTCACTTTAAATACATCAACATAACTTACAACCTTTTCCAGCTCCCCAGTCAACTCATTCACTTTGCACTCAGATGTGTTAGCCTCATCAAGCTTCTGGTTGATGACTCTGATTTTATCATCATTTTTTTCTCTGAAAAGAAACAAATCAAGAATATTAGAATGAAGTCTCTTTATTTTCATTTTTGCAAACTAAGGGTGAATTCATTCTCCTCAACACTGCACTCAAGCAAAAAAAAATTTTTTTATTACAATTGCTATAAACCATATAATTTTTAGATTTATTCAATTTCAACCATGTCTTTTAGTTTCCCTTTTCAACACAGTAAATATATAAGCAATTTCTAAGATCAATAATAGTAACAAAACCAAAGTGGTTATACACATAAACAACAGTAGCCAGACTTTATGCCACCGGATGTTATGCTGACAAACAGATAAAATGGACAGAAAATCATATTTTATACATTTTCTCGGGTGAAATATTTTTGTCGAATATTTTAAATATATTTTTTTAAACGTTTCAACTTCCCATTTCACTTCATTCATACAAACAGACAACAAGACCATAAATCCCTGTTATGTGTCTGCTAAAAATAATGACAGCCCATCATTGAAAGCTGATGGAACGGTGTGTCAACATGCTGATGTAATAGTAGCATTGTCCAGAGCCATTTGGAGACTAGCTGATGAAATAATGACATCACCCATCTTGCCGCTATTGATAGACAATTTGTTGTCTGCTAGGGTCACTCTGACTGCTGCTTGCTGGCTTGCATAGAAATTCTTCCTCATTCGGAGTCCACTCACTTTCCATGCTGGTTGGCACAACACAACAAAAGCATGGAGTTTGTTGAGACCAGCAAAGGTGGCAAGAAGCTTCTTTATAAAGGTTCCGCCTATGTTAATGACAGAGAAAAAGACGGAAAAGCAGAAAGGCTGCAGTGGGAGGCTGAAGACAATTAATGATGTCATTCAGAGTATTCCATCAGAACACACATCCACCAGATACAGCATGCATTTATGCTCTAAAATCTGTACACAAAATGAAGCTACGAGCTGGACAATCTGAGGAAGCTACTAGTGGCATCATACACAATTGTACAGAAAATTTCCCTCTGAGCACAGTTGGCTTGTTGCCTAAAAAGGAAACATTGGCACGAATAATTAGATTGTAGAGGACAACCCCTGATAGTGATGATATAAGCAAAAACCTAAAACTCACCAACAGAGGGGAACCATTTTTGGCATTTGAAAATGAAATGATCATACTAACATCATCTAAAAATCTATACTTCTTGTTCACCAAGCCTTTTTTTTTTTCCGATGGCACATTAGACAGTGCACTTTTAGGAACCCAACTGTACACAGTCCACGTTATTATTAAGGAAACCCACACTCTGCCCTTGGTGTACCGTGTAAAGAAGAACAAAAACGAGAACACAGACAACATCATATTCAGTTACACAAAGAACGTTTGAAACACAAATCCTGGGTCAATTACAAATGACTTTGAATGAGCAGTACTAAATAACAACAAAAGCATTTTCCAACCACCACGGATTTTGGATGCTTTTTCCACTTTGCGAAAAAATATTCAGTCTCTTGATCTGCAAGCATGGCATTTGGAACTGGAAAGCACTCAACTGATTAGAAGTATACAGGCACTTGCATTTGTTTCACCAAATGATGTCACTGACACATTTAATGCTCTGATGGCCTCTTTCGATAACGAAACAAATGAAAGAATAGCAGACTTTTTGGCCTATTTGGAGAGCACTTGGCTCAGTACTATTACTTGAGGGAGATCAAGGTAACCCACGTTTGAGATTGAAATGTCAAATGTCAAAAGCAGAGCTCCAGACAACCTGCCCCAAACCAATAATTCTCTGGAGAGCTGGCACCAAGCTTTCAACCAATGCATGGTGATTACACACCCATCAATTTGTAGACTAAATAAACAAGCCAGTAATGAAATTTTGACCAAGCAGGCTGCAATGGGATTGAACACAAGACCACAAGACAAAAGGTACAACCCCATTAATAACTGCCTGAAGACACTAGTTGCCAACTATGCCAATGAAGACAGACTTGCATATCTGAGGGTGACTGCTCATAATTTGTGACTGTTATGATTTTAATTCTCATGATTCACTGCACTAAATTTCAATCATTAATTTACTACATTTCTATGGTTGTTTTAGAACATTTGTGTTGATGTGTTTGTAATAAACTACTTATGTATTATTATATTATATTTCTTATTATTGTCAGCATAATGCCCATCGGTATATTATCCACACATGTAAGTAACACAAAACTTGAAAAACAAATTAAATTATTTTTTCTGGACACAGTCTGTATTATAAACTCGCTTTCACAGCTTACTTATGAAATGGTATTTTTTTGCTTTGCTTTGCTTAAGATATCCAGCCAGCATTCATCATCGTGTTTTTAATATTTTTTAATATGGGGAGATTTTAGAGCCAGATTTGGAGATTTTTTTACCATCTAAATATATTGGTAGCCTACTGATAAATATGGGGCAGTTAACATGTATCAAATGTGTAAAGGTTTTCAAGAACCAAGATCATTCTGAGGATAAATTTGTCACAAAAGCAGTGGGAAAGGCAAAGACCCATGCACAACTGTGCTGAACTATATACAGGTATTAAAACCTTTTTTATTTTTGTTTATATTATTATTTTAAAAAATGAACAATCTGCTTTTATGTTTACTCCACAATAAGTGTACAATAAATGTATTAAAAATCAGTTTCAGTATTTTACATGAGCAATTTCTTGCAATGTGTAGACATATTCTTTTTGTAAAATTAGCTTTGGTCCTTTGATTCTAAACTGTCTATCAAGATGCTCCCTCCATGGTTACTCAATAGGGTTTGCTGTAATCCATTCCAAATCTTCCAAGATGTAGTGCATATGCATACATTGTTATTCTATCCATCAATAAATGCAAGATCCAACTTACTTCCTACCAAATACCTGCTCAAATCATTGCTCCAAATCAACCATATTTGGATCAAATGTAACACAAACCTGTCTCCAACAACTGTATGTCCAAAAGTGAACTAGTAAAAGTTTTAGACTTGTCAGTGAAGATTATGAATGGCACATACACAAAGAGCATGCCAATATACACATTGCACCTGTTGAGGCAATGGCCTTTATGTACATCTGTCAGTAATGGTTTTGTCAAACAATTTTCCAGTATACCCATTTTATGCAGGAACCTTAACCCTGGCAGTGATGTTGGTGCTGCAACAGCTGAAGCAAAATGTTGGCAGTTGCTGCAATTCTGCTGAATGTAATACAAGCAGATTTGTGTTTAGTGATTACTTACACCTTCCTCCCTAAACACATTTGGTCAAATCACAATATGTATGAATGGCAAAAGCAGATGAGTAAATATCTTGGCTAACATGCATTTTTGGTAGCACAAACTAACCCATTTCTTGAAGCTCTGTTTTGGAAAGGTATTCTTATTGTTATTATTATGGCAAAGACCTGCATACTCTGTCTGTGAATATGAATGAATGAATGAGACAGATAATAACCAAAACTGCTTATGATTTATAAAATTATCAAAGTATTAAAATTATACTGAGAAATCAGTTGAACAGTAGCAAAACAGCAATATCAGAAATGTGTGGCATCATAATTACATAGCAAAATTTTAAGCATGGTTAAAACATTTACAAATTAGTTATCTTGTTCCAAAGTCTCTCTATTGTTGACAAATGTGTCCAACGTAGGAACCAATATCTAAAGTCCAAGAGAAGTTATGCATTTGATGCGTAGTAGCTCTGTGTGTAAGAAAGTTTGGATTTGATCATCACTAAAAGCAGTGGAAAAGAAAATGCCATCAAAATGTGAACTTTCCTAAATAATAATTGCTTGTGCAATTTCATTGTACCGAATACTGAAAAAGTAACATAATATTCCTGGTATACATATGTATGAAGTCTTTTTTGGTGGGTGTTGCTATTGTACTGGAATTTTTCAACTAGTGATGTTTCAGCAATGTTTCCTGACACTGATTTAAGCATAGTCCTGGAAAATTGTCTGCTAGTGTTAGTTCCATCAGTAAGATTATGCAAATGATTTGAAAACTGCTACAGTAGTCAATCAGAGCTAATCATCAGCTCCACTGGCCAAGATTTGTAATGGAATGCAGATCCAAAACAGTTCTGGATTATCCTGGGTGGCATAAAGTGTTCTGTAAAATTTGGATAAAAAACATTTTCAATGGTGCTAAAACCTATATAATTCTTTATACAAAACTTTGAAAATTTAAGGTATCTGTTCAGGCAAATTCACATTTTGGTGAATTAAAAAAAAGAAAAAGATTTTGAAGAAAGGATGGAGAGCCAATGACCAGGTTTTCGCTTACACCATGTATATCACCAATAAAGTATCAAAAGCACTCTATATGTAAAACTGGATCACCATAGCTTCAAGCTAGACAAATATGTGATAAATGTAGCTGAGGTATACATATACACATTTGTATCAGATTAAGGAGAACAAAATTCAAAGTTTAACAAAATCAGCAGCAGGACATTAAACAAAATAGAGATTTTCAAACAAAGCCTAGTCAAGGATTAGTCTAAAAATTTCCATTTGGTTTGAAGTTATGCCTTTTTTTCAAATATATATTATAGGAGTCAAACCATCCTCTGGTCATTTAGATCTCTCACACGTCTGTTAATATTCTAAACTGTCAAAATACAGAAACAGATTAACTAAGTTCATCACACACCTTACCATTCTTTTAATGATAAAATCTAGGTATATTTTCATTCTCTTTCTATAAAAAAAATCATTTACCAAGTGACAATACTTGGCTTGGGTTGTTTAATTTGTTAAAAATTAAAGATTTGTTAGTATGTCCACAGAAACACTACTCTAATATTTTTATCTTCAAATTGATACTCTCCAGCCAATTTTCTTATAAGTGAATCTCTCTTCTGAATATTCTCTTTATTTACCTGTTGAAAGAGAAGTTTTTATTTTTTTAACTTGTTATTCAGGAAAATCAATTAGTAAAAAACAAAAGAGGTTTTCTAACTTTACATTTAGTGCCAGTCAAACAACTTATTGTAAGTAAAATTTCATTTATTCGAGTCACCATCTCAATCTACAGACTAACACCAATGTGGAACCAGTCAGTATCATATACTAAAATATTGTCTTTGTTGAGCAACTACTGGTGAACAGAATTTCTCACAACATTCTCACTGTCCACTAGTCTCTGATGTTCTGAGGCTTATGTGATCCCACCATGCACAAACTTTACATTAATCAAGGTTACTACTAATCATCTTTATGGGTTAACTCTCACTCAACTCGAACTGTGTCCATTTGCCAAATAAGTTAAACCTTCTGTGTACTGTCTTCATTAACAGCTGCTGCCAGTTGCCCATGGCAAGGTCTATCTCAGAGTTGTTTCTCCACTTTTCACACAATTCATACAGCACTAATCATCAATGCATGTGTCCATACAGATTCATCACACAATGATGAATCTCAATCAGTAAAATCTACTCAGCTGTGAGATGCTCAAATTACTAATCTACTTAACATATGGATCAAGCATTTTAAACTGCTGTAATATGTTATCTCCAGGCGAATAAAAGAAATGAAACTTTCAGAATAGTAGCAGCATATAAAAAAGACATTTTGTGTATGATTTTGATTACCATATCACTCAACATTTTTCACACAAAATAAATAGGTATTATTAGGTCGTTACAAAAGTTTTGTTGGTTTTTATATTATATTAATTTGGGGTTCATTTTTTGCATGCTTGAGGTTTATATAGATAGGTTATATATTGTTTTGTAGCGTGTGCTTTGGCATACATTTGGCAAAGCCTACCTTCTTAAAAATCATACAATGGATATTTGTTTCGGGGTTCTTTGAATGAACAACAACAAAAATGTTGACTGGAAATCTGCTCTTCACTTGTCATGAGAAACAAAATCCATCACAGCTGAAAGGTACTGTCATGAATTAAATGCTGTTCATCAGAAAATTTCCCAACAGCAGCTGGCACTGTTGAATCGAAGAGGCCCAATCCTGCTCCACGACAATGCTCATCCTCATATTGCTAGTGACTCTTCAGAAATGAACATGTTGAGGTACAAAATTCTCACTCACCCAGACTATTTACCAGACCTTTCTCTCAACTTTTCAAGCAACTCGACAGCTTCCTTTGTATAAAATCCTCCAACCAAGCAGCAAATGAAACAGCCTTCCAACAGTTTATCAACTCCATAAATCCAGATTTTTTTCAAAATGTTATAAATGCATTTGCACAAGTGCACTGATTATAATAGAACTTACTTTGATTAATAAACTTCAGGTTCAGAAACGATACGAAGTCTCATTGTTGCAGTAAAAAAAAAACCAACAAAACTTTTGTAACAACTTAATACCTTTTGGGTGCCCATTGTATGTATATATATAGAGAGACTATATGCAAACTTGATGTACCTGGATGAAATGTTAATATTTTAGTTTTTCTTCTGATTTACTGGATAAAGATCCACAATGAGAAAATAATTTCTGGATCTCTAATATTGATTAAAATCAAATTGGACATTTGCTTGTAAGACATGTAAAAGCAACAAATATTTTCACATGTTATCAGAAATTTGAAAGCTACTGGGTAAGACAAATTTGTAATTTCGTGTGATTAAAGCTTGACTTTGGTTGGAATGTCATGCATTTGTTTTGTTTCAATCTACTCAAATCATAAACATTATCATAACAACAAACCAAAAAAATGTGTATAATAAATGGAAAGACATGGATCATTTTTGTGCTCTATCCTTAACACACAAAAAAAAACAGAATATGACAGATGCAGATTTTAAATATTAAATCATGAATAATCCAGCCTGGAAAATGTTAGTTTGGTTCATCCACAACTTAAAAGTGAAAACATTTCTGAATGAATACTGCCCATACTTGTCCTCAACAACTGTATAATGGAAGCTTCAAAGAGAAACCATTTATCCAATTCTTCATTTTTTTAATCGTCCTCTGCAGCATTTGACAATTATTTAAGCAACAGTTTAAATTTACTGAGATAAACCTGATATAGATAAGTTATTAACAAGAAATATTTTAGTTCTGGAGTAAGTAAAGTCTATTAATTTCTCAGAATTCAGTGGTCCTGTCCCTAACGATTTTCCTTTCAATACTCATTAGTAAATTTACTTTTTTTAAATTTCTTTTTAGAAGAGGGTATGACATATAGGGAAGGGTCTTATATTGAGAAGCATCAATAGAGCTAATGAAATTCAGGTAAAATCTAAAAGTTACCACATGGAGGCAGCAAACCAGAACAGGAACTTTGGGTATAGGTGAGACTCACTTTGGCTTCCTGTTCTAACTTGCCCAGATCTAGCAGCAGCTTGGATTCAGTTTTCTGCAAATATTTTGCCTTACTGATCAGTGTCTCTTGCTTGAGCTCAAGCTGAAAAATGACAAGGTGAAAACTCATGTAACTATACTTATCTTTAGGTAAAAAAAAAAAAAATTCAGAAAAAAAGAGAATAGTAGTTTTGAAACAGCAACATTCTGCTCAAACCTACAATCAAAGATACCACAGAGTCAGTTCTGCAAGTATAGGAAAGACCCTGTTTACATTAGAAGTATAGGACTATATTCTGTACTGTAAAGAAAAGATAAGAAAATCTAGAACAAGTTTATTCAAAACAGTTGAGTCTGCCTAGTTAAATTTGTTCACATTTGTGAAATCTAATAGGATAAGTTTGAGATTAAGAAGCAGGTTGTTTCTTATTGCCTCTCAGAGCAGCAATGTGTCAATCAGGACCAAATACTCTTTCTATGAAGAAACTAAAATAAGTCTTCCATCTCTGCTAACTTGCTCTGAAATTCATTCAACGTGCTTTGAAGTTTGTTGGTGGAACCTGCAATACAGAACAGAACATCAGCATAGCTTCTGAGGCAGCCTGACACAATCCTAACAGCATAAATAGCATTGGCAGGTTTGCTCGAGAACAAAACTCATACTCTGCAAAGCCGTAATTCTAACTTCCCACAACCTCAACATACTTTTACTTTACAAACAGGAGTTATGTAGAATGGAAGAAAGTTATTAACTACATTGCTTGCCATCTAGATGTCAAATACACACCTCAAATATGTACATTTTGTCTCTAAATACATACATTTATGGCAGCTGCTAAACTAATATGGCAAGTCACTGAACTTTATCACTAGAACACAATCTGAAATGAATTCCTTATTTGCAGTATATTTTCAGTGATAAAAGGAAAATGATTATTTTAAGTCAGCAGAGCAGGAAGCTTTAAACTCTCTTTAAACAAACCTCAGCTAGTCTGTTTTTTTACAAATATTTATACTGTTCCGCTTCCGGTATTTGTTCAGGTGGAGACTACTAAATAGCTACTAGCGCTACTAATGCCTAACCAATAACATCTCTTATTCAGCACATAATGTTACACAAACTGTCAGAGAAATTATTTATCATTATACAATCCTTATCAGAAATTTTAACATTTCAATTGTGCCACAATGAAAACACCTCTGTCCATAAATTATGCTCACCAGTGTATGTCTGGTAATTTTACTGGGGTCTTTAGACATTTTGCTAGTAAGGAGCTCATTACAAAACTTCCCCAGGTAAAGAGCTTTGGATGCAATGTAGAGGGGGGTTTTTTGAGTGGGGGGAACACTATTCAGGTTTTTAATCCAACCTCCAATCTGTTTATCTCAATTTGTATAAATCAAAGCACACGAGCACCAGGTAACTACAAGTTAAGATCTCTCCACTAATGTATACAAAAACCAGACGGTACCCGAAACAAATAGCCAACAAAACCACCCAAAAAAGTGGATAAAAGCACAAGAAATAACATGGAGACCAAAAACAAACAAAAAGTACCTTAAGCTCTTCGATTGCCTTTTCCAGCTGTTTCTTTTCACCAGATAATTTTTCTGAAAAGTAAATATAATAGTTTCTATTGCCACACTTTTTTTAAAGTTTGTGTGGTTTGGGAGAAATTTTTGCCTGCAGTAGGTAAAGCAAGTGTCCCATTTCACTTGTTAATACTAGTTTAGTAGCTATAACATCATAGGGCAGGAGTCTTTATTTTTCACACTGGCTGTATTTGGCTGGACCTCTTAACAAGATGAGGTGGATAATGCATATGGTTAATTACCCACAAACATTTGCCATTAAAAAATAATAATATTTACTAGGTTTGCCATCTGCTCACAAACCTTACGAGGAAGAGGAAAAGAGAAAGAAACTGCTTCTTGACAAAATAGTATTGCAGAAAATGTAAATCAAAAATTTAATTAATTTAGATTTTTGATTACTTGATATGATGAGTTGTTGTTTTTTTCCTTCTTATTTAGAAACAACAGTAATGAAACCATTCATTTTCAGTAAACTGTTCTACAAAATATTTTACTCAAAATTGATCAATCTAATTTTGGTCTAAACCCTTCATATTTTATATATATTAATTATACTGTACCCTAGTTTCAGGAAGAACACAACATTTTTTTAAATCTTTATAAAGAGCACTGCATGAAATATTGAGTTTCCATTCAATGAAAGCAAATGAAAATTGAATCCATCTCGGGCTAGTTTCTGCTTGTGCAATCTGCACATTGCCACATTTCCAGATGATATCTGTTAATAAACACCTGATATTTCATGCAGTGAACTCAAAGGTTTCTGAACAAATCAGATTTATAAAAGGAGTTGGTTGAGTTTGAAGCACAACAAATCTTACCAATGTCATTTGTTAGTTTATCGAGTTTGGCTTGTATGGACAGGAGATTGTCAAGCTTTTCCTGAAAAGAAAAATTATACAGAATAAAAATAGATACTGCAGATAATGTCAAATTATCGCTGCTAAACAAAATTTTTGGTCAGTGAAAAGTTCATGAGCTGACTCACCCAGGTAGGCTAATAAAAAGGGAGGGATGGATGGATGTTAAAAAGTGAGGAGGGCAATCTGCCAAAACTTTATTAAAAATAGAAAAATCTTTATCTTTCCACAAGATCCACTACAAACCATGCCTATAAATTTACTTACTATTTAAATCTACATTTCAAAAATCAGTTTACCATCAAGTTCTCCAATAAAATGCAGTTCTATTCAGATCTTTTTGATGTTGGAGTTATTCTCAGCAGCTGAGAGGTCATGCCAGCTATTAATAAACAAACTATTGAAACCATCAAAAATTAATTACTATATAATTTTTCTGACAGCCAGTTTAGATTAGAACTCATATTGTGCGAGTCCTAATATTACTGATAAATACAACAATTGTATGCAATATGATCTGACTCACACAGTATATTTGATGTGTATAAAAACCCCTTTCCTCAAATGTAAATCACATCTTTAAGTAGTTACACTCGCTTTAACAACATAACTTGACATGGTCATTAGTCACCAAATTCAATGAAACAACTGTGAGATTATAAACTACAAGAAATGCTGACAAAAGAGAATTTTGAAGACAGGAACATAAAAAGTTTGCTGAAACAATAAAATTAGATCCCTCAAGTGGTGATAAAAGCTCACATAAAAAGCACCGTAGATAAATTCTCATAACAATAAATTTTATTCAGTAATTTGAGAGGTAAATAAAATAAAGTTTAGGTTCAATTCTAATCTTGCTGTAAGGGCCACCAAAGGTGTCTGTGGGAATGAATTTACTCAAAATAATATATGGCAGCATCTGCTCACAGTATGAGGGAAAGATAGCAGAGTCTAAGTGGAGGCTTGAAACTTACCTCAACTGGCTGCACTTACCTTAACTGTTCCTATGGATTTTTCCAATTCTTTATGTTTAGCTTGGTCGGCTTCTAGATTTTCTTTTAGCTGTAAAAACAAATACACAATCACAGGAAATCAGTTTTTTAAAAATCAGATCAGTGTTTCTACAAAGTTAAATTAAACAATATCAAAAACCATGAAAAATATTTTTGTTTTAAATGAAAGAAAAATTAGTTTTGACTGTGCATGATAATGTTTATAACTTGTTCAGTCAATCTAATCTCTTTTCTTTCCAAGAACAGTAAAATCTACTGAAAAAACAAATGTTCGTCCATCCCTCTTCCTCTATTTCTTTCTTTTTCTCTCTTTCTAAAAGCATTAAAACTAACAAAAAAAATACCACACATCCACTAAACAACTCACCTCACATGCCTTATGCTTGTACTTCTTCAGATATTAGATATCACGCCTGTACAACTTCACATTGGCATCCTGAAAGATGTACAAAAAAATACATTAGCATAAAAAGGGCAAAGACAAGATTAAATTATTACGTTTAAATTGCCTTATCCTCAAGCAAACTTAGATTTCCTCAGTTTGAAAATGTTAGGTAATTAGAAATATAGAAAGTGGAAAACATTAGCATTATTATATGCAATAAGTTAAATGAAAATTGAAATTGAACGTAGTAAAACCAAGAGGGGCACAGGTATGTTAAACTATACAAACAGTTATGGTTCTGGTTCCTCTGTACAAATCACTACTCAGATCCATCCTGGAGTAGGCAGACCAGACACAGAATCCTCACCACTTTGTTTCATTGAATATTCAAAGACAATTCTAATAGAATGATCTGATGTGTCGGCAGTTATAGTCAAGAAAGAGTACAAAAGTCTGGAATGTCTGGTTTGAAGTAATAGCATTTTAAGAGAGACATGACAGAAAAATTCAAAATCTTCTTCAGGTGAAAAAGCATCTATTAACAGAATTAACTACCTCAGGCTGATGCTCAAGGTGATCATGCACAAGCAGGCAAGCACACACACAAATTAGATTGTGTTTTAAAATCTTGTTTTTAACAGTTGAGTGAACACTTTCTCTACCTTAACATCTCAACTTAGAGTTACAGGCCAGTTTGACTTAACTTTTGCTAAAACAGACAGAGAGAAATAAACCAGAGCCATACCAAATTAACACATAATGGATGTCTAAAAATAAAATGAAAAAAAAAAAAAACTTTTTTAATTCATAGTTGACAAAATCAGATTACTATTTACTATTAAACTAACAGTTTTGCATACTATTATACACTGGAACTTTATAATGTTAATTTTTGTTTGAGTTCCATCTTTGTATGGCAAAAAGTACCCTTCACTTTGCTTTCTTTTTTATTAAACAATAGTGCAATATTCACAGTTCGGTCAGTCTCATTTTCCAGAATATTCTCTTATCACTGCTTATGAGGCATAGGCTCAGTTTCATATATTCTTCTGTAGTTATGAGCATCTAACTATGCTATTCATTGTTGAATAGATATGTTGTTGAGTTTCTGTAAGTTGAGAACTAAAGAGCAGTGCTTGGCAACAAGGATTTAGACTTGTTTACAGGGAGAGGAAGCAGAAAGAAACTTATAGACACATCCAACAATCCAGCCAATCTGTTGCAGAATGTGTTGCATCTTTGTGCAAGAAATTCCATTACTGCAATTTCAGAAATACCGTGAATAATAATCTGTGATTGTCTTATCATGGAAATCTGTTCAACAATGATTTGCTAAAAGTCTCTTCAGGAGAAGCTGGACATCAAAAGGTGTACTGAAATTGTCATGGCATCAAGCATGCTGAGACAAATGTCATTTAAATTCAAGAAAAAACTAGAGCACAGAAATTAAATTTAGAAAATATTAAATGAACGTGTGTATTTTAAATAATACATATTTCAAAAACAAATAAGTAATTTTTCAAAAGTATTCTGCTAAAGGATAGTTAATATATAAGTTTTTGTTTGATTTTAGTTTCCTAACATAAGATTTTTAAATAAGTGGATATCTTGACAATTTTGAACCTAGTTAGACAGACATAAAAAAAGAAAAGAAATGAGGGTGTTACCTGCTCCTGCTTGATTTTCCTGATACAGTCTAAAGCCTTAACATAGCGTGTGGAAGCAAAATTGGCATCAAATTTATCCCTCAAGGCTTTTCCTTCACTAAGTGGACTACAAAAAAGCAGCGAACAAAAAATTAAAGTCTAGTTTAAATAATGGAGAAATTTTAAAAAATAAAATTTAACAATAAATGAATATATTTATATTTATAATGATCAAGTAATATTTCTTGCTTCAGAACAATCTTCTGTAAAGGGATAGTCTCTGTGCAAAAACTTAAAATCATTGATTTCCCAGAAGTCTAAAAAGAACTTCCACATTAAATTATTTTTATCAAAAAAATTACAGCAGCATATGGTTATCCATTAAAATTTGAAAATCAAGTATCTAGTGCTTTAAGTCAGTCAGATAGTGTTTCCAAAACATTATTTATCTTGTGCTAGCCATTTTCAGGTATTTAGAGAGTTTGGTTGCAGAAACTACATGGCCTAAAATAAATTATTTTCTCAAATACTATTGAGGATAGTACTTCACATTTAAGGACAATCCCCCACTTCAGGTCTCTTGTAGTTTACTACATTAAATTTTGAGACTGTAGTTATACATAGATTACACTGATAAGACCATCTATGAGAAGTTTGTTTCTCTTTTGTCTGGTCAACCTTGATTTTGCCTCACTTAACCATGTGGCTGGCAGTTAATAGTTATAGGTAATGTCAGGATTTTGGGAAAGTCCTGTTCAAAGTCAAAGTTAAAATTCGTGGAATTTTTTTCCTCAAATATGATTGTTATTAATTTGTATATTTACCATTCACACACTATACATTATGTATCCTGTCAGTCTGATTGTGAATTTCCCTTTTGTATGTGTTGTGGAGTTTTGATTTGTTTTTCTGTTAACAATGGATAAATTTACACCCCAAAATGCCACTGCCATCCCCTTGTTTCTTTTCAGTTATACTTAAATTTAAGATGTTTCATTCTGAATATATGTGAAGAATATAAACCAGTCATGCATGGAGCTCTGCGCAGCATCTGGCTCTTCAATTTGAGTTAATTTTCTTGAGATTTTAGTACATCATTCACAATGATGTGGAAGATACTACCTGCATGGTTTGGAAAGTAGTACGCAAGCAGATATGGAAGCATCTCAACATTAGAAATCTGCAAGGTGAAAGCATCCAGCATTAATGAGCACACACCAAAAGTGTAATGCTTTCTACAAGGGCCTAGTGCTGAAGTAGTCATTTAAAACAATTTATCCAAAATGGATTACTAATTAGTAACATCTTCAAATCATTTGTCCAAAACATTCAACTATTAGATCCTCAGTTAAGACATACTGTCTGTTTTTAACAGTAAGTTCTTTCACAAGTATTAGTTATAATAAAATTTAATTAAGTGCAATCAGTTTTTCTAACATTTAGAAAGGCAACTGCCAATTTAAAAAAAATTAATATGAAAAAAATAAATTTTATTTTCACTTACATCTGTATCACTTAATTATTTAAAAGAAGAAAATTTGAATTCATTCATAGTTAATTAGACTTGTATTTATGGAAATGCTTTGACTTTACCTTTGGAAACAATACACTGTTCAACATCACAATCATTCACCCAACATGAACATAAACAGTCCAGGTATTTTCTCTGCAAAGTTTGAATGATTCAATTCAAACTTATAAAAGTTTAACAAACCGCATTTGTATACAAGAAATTTAGAATTACTGCAGAGAATAAAGACAGGTTGTTGTCTTGGGCAGGATTCAATGTCAGGCACATGGATGTAGTTATCGCATGAACTCACTGAGAAATTTAGCAAAACTAGATTTGTTTTGACCTTTTATAAAGAAAATTAACTCATGCTTCTTTCTCTGTAAGTTAATGTTAAAATATTTTAACATTTTATGACTATGAAACATATAGGTATCTTTAATACCCCGCAACATATGTGCATTAACTGAGCAATTAATTTACCTACCAGTTTGAATCGTCCTGATGGAAGAATATCACCTTTTCCAACTGGCTTATAAACTACAAGAGCTGTAACCATCTAAAAATAAAATAAAATAAAGAAAAAATAAAATATGTATGTAAAGGAATAAATTATTTATTTCTACTGTTAGTTGTATAGCTTTTAGTTATTATACCAGCTCGGGGCCCAGAAAAAAAGGGAGGAGGAGGAGGAATTGTGTGAAAACATGACTAGTACAAACATTCCTGATCCAGCCTCACCAATGAAAAAAAAAAACCCCATAAATCTTCTGACTAGAAGTGAAGGAAAATCACAGAGGCCAGCAGACAAGGGTGACAGAATCCCTGCTACTGGCTACAACAGTATAACAAAAGTACCACCTTGTCATTGTCCATGGTAAGCTTAACTAAATCCTAAATACAATAATAATAGTAGTAATTTAAAATGGGAGATAAACTACACCGGAGAAGTCCTTCCCATGATAATTTGTACATATATTAGTGTGTTTGAGCATCATCATTGGTATACACAAGGCTACATAATCTCTGCTTTACAGAACGTGTATTTTAAACACAGATGAATCAAAAAATGCAGATTTCGGAGTTGGACAAATAAACAAAAACATCATTCATTGACAGAAATTCTATATCACAATTTATACAAGCAAAATTTCTCCATATTATCATTTTTATTTTTAGTATAGTTATGGCCTTTTCTGATGACCTCAGGAGACTCTCTGGTGGTTATATACTATGATTAATCATTATTTCTTTCAAAATGGTCAAGAAGGCAAAAAATTTATTATACAAAGCAACACCCATTTATGCCCTAATATGAATAAACTTGCTCTGAATAATTAAATGTAAATACTAAGAAAGTCACACAAATAATTTTTTTTTTAAATTTAGCTTAAAATTCCCTACAACCAGCTCTGTAACCTTGCTAATGCTTGTTTACAAATTTAGGAAAAGAAAAGCTGAATAAAATTCCAGCACACCGCAGGATTTCAAGAGCCGTACAAAATGAGTTATTAAGGGGATTTTTCTTATGCAAAAAAAAAATAAAAATAAAAATCAGTTGTGCAAGAACACTATCAAAATAAGTTTCTTGGTAAAGATGAGTCTCAAAGCAGGTTAAAATGTTTCACAAACCAAGGGGCAAAATAAATTAATGGCAATGATCAATGCATTTAGCAGTTACTTCACTTGAGTAGACAAAATTAAGTATTAATTTGATATTAATTAGTATAAACAATTTGTTGCTTAATCTTTCTCCCATTACCTACTTTTAAAAAAACATTCCAAAGCAAAAATTAATTTCATCATGTTGTATGGCAAAGATACTATTATTCATTTGGATACTAACAAAGATCATTATAATAGACATGCATGATGAGCTGAGGTTGTTTCAATTATGATGATTGCTTTACATGAAATATTATTGATTCTAACCAAGTTGACATTTGAAATCTGTGACAAACCTGCATAGTACCTCTCTGTCAATGTCACCACATTTCTGAGTAATGCTTTTATTTTCACCACCTGGTCCACAACATGTGATGATGCCATCTAGTGTCTGCATTTCAACTTTCTTTGGCTGAAAAGTTGAACATTGCTGTGAAATGAACATACCAATATCTACACAAGGGAAACAAGATTCATTGCGCACCATGATGACTATTTCTCACAAATACATACATATCATTTTCAGGAATACTTTCATTAATAGTAAATCCATGGAAAACATACTAGATTCACTTTTCATTATTCTGTTTAATTCACATGAATAATTCAAATGAAATGTTGCTAGCAATTCACATACCTTAAAAAGTATACAGTAGTCATGACCACCAGGCACAATTAATATAAATTCACCTCAAATGGTTCTTTACATTGCCTGGCCCTAACCCAATCGGTGGGAATGTCTACCTGATAGGATACAATCTTCAGGCTTTGCTATATTATTACAGCAAAATCTTTAAATGCTGAATTCGGAAATGTTTCCAAATTTTCTTATGTTCATGTAGAAGTAATTTTTATCCAGATCTATTACGATTTCTTTTTACATCAACAGAACTTTGATTTTGCAAGATTTTAATTTGATAATTACAGTAGACGGTAATACATGGGTTTATTAGATCACATTTTAAATTGTAGTCAGTACAGTACATTGTATTTCTGCATTATCATCCACCAAAATTTTGTGTAACATCTACAAAAGAGCATCATCTTGTAGGAAATTGGACAGTGACTGAAGTCAGTAGCGTATAGTATTTCTCAACTCGAAGCTCGCTGAAGGATATTTCTAAATTTAGGGTGGTCAGTTTACAATTATTCCTCTGACAGACAATGAAATCGGCCCCTTGTGGTGACTTCGCCATTGAGAAGCCATTGTTGTATTAGATTAACCTCGCTGTTGTGGCCGACTACTTAGAGCCAGTGAGTGCACTTACAGCCTCATAAAACTGGTTTTCAAAGTCGGAGCCCTAACCCAACAACTGTCTCGCTCTCCCATCGCCCGAAGAAGCTTTAATTCATCTCCTCTCACCGGTCTTCCCCCCGACACCTGTCCGACTGTACCGAGGAGCTCCAGAGCACGAGACACCAGACACCCAGTCACAGTCACTACCCTACCCGCTCTCCTAGTCGTCATTTAACATCATCATCTAATTACTCCGTTATTTAATTTCAGAAACCAACGAGATAATCTACTTGTAAGGAAAGACAGACAAACCTGAATAGAAAGAGACAGACACACACACATATCTCTCTTCATTCCATCGCTAGTCCCACCATCCGAGCAGACTACCTCTCACCTCAACTTGGCGCGATTTTTGAGCGGGAGACATCCCTGCGAAATGTGTCCTCTAAATGATATTTGTCCTATTTTGAAGGTAAATTTAAGTCAGAATGTTATTAATGATGGCTTAAAATGTACATACATTTAAACCAAAATATTAATCATTTAATTTACCGACATCCGAGGTCAGCCTTAAATTTTATGTTCAGTCCACATTTCGTTCCAAAATCATTTTGGCTAAAACCCTGTAGTTCCAGCACACGGGGGGACCGTTCGTTGTACCAGAAATTAGGCGATGAGAAACAGAATATCTTAATGCATTAAAACTTTCTTTTTTTTGTTTGCAAATATCAGTCTTCAGTGTCATTGCAGCGGGAATAGAGACTGATTCTGCTCAACCGAAACGATGGCGGCGGCAACGAAAATTGCATAGCTGTAAAACGAGACAATCATAATAATAATAATAATAATAATAATAATAATAATAATAATAATGTAGGTGCTACGAAGTCGCAGTGCTTGGTGGGTGGGTGTAGGAGATAGATCTTTAGGTAGGAGTCGATAGCTGGGAGATGGTTAGTGTTTGGGTCGTAGGGTTACAAGTAGGGTAAGTTATGCCATAGTGGTAGTTAGTGTAGGTAGGTTAGTGGGAGACAGGTTTTTATGTTTTTGAGAAAGTTGTGGTGTCGTTCGTTCGTCGTTGCACGAAAATTTGTTTCGTTCGATCTCGTATCCGGTCCTTGTTTACGAGCGGCATCGTAAGCGGGGGAGGGGCCGATCGAAAGCACAGGGTTAATCGATGGCGGCGTCCACTCCGCGTCGATCCGACGCACCCTCGAGGAATGGCGAACCTTTCCGCAGCGGGGGTGGGTCGGAGCCGCCGGAAGTTCCGAACGCGCAGGAACGTTTCCCACGTGCGAGATCGATCGTTACAAAAGGGTTAATCGCGATGAATCGGTGGCGGAATCAACGGCGGTTCTAACGACACCGACGGGGACTCGATGCGACCCACCCACGCGGAGAAAAAAAATTCTCTGTCCCGGGGGGGGAGGGAGTGGTGCCCTCGAATTCTGAAATTTGCGTAATGTTATGATTTCAACTT
>JACATO010000361.1:767500-770038 GCA_018389105.1 Nautilus pompilius
CGGGTTCGGGTTCGGGTTCGGGTTCGGGTTCGGGTTCGGGGTTTCGGGTTCGGGTTCGGGTTCGGGTTCGGGTTCGGGTTCGGGGTCGGGTTCGGGTTCGGGTTCGGGTTCGGGTTCGGGTTCGGGTTCGGGTTCGGGTTCGGGTTCGGGTTCGGGTTCGGGTTCGGGTCGGGTTCGGGTTCGGGTTCGGGTTCGGTTCGGGTTCGGGTTCGGGTTCGGGTTTCGGGTTCGGGTTCGGCGGGTTCGGGTTCGGGTTCGGGTTCGGGTTCGGGTTCGGCGGGTTCGGGTTCGGGTTCGGGTTCGGGTTCGGGTTCGGGTTTTCGGGTTCGGGTTCGGGTTTCGGGTTCGGGTTCGGGGGTTCGGGTTCGGGTTCGGGTTCGGGTTCGGGTTCGGGTTCGGTTCGGGTTCGGGTTCGGGTTCGGGTTCGGGTTCGGTTCGGGTTCGGGTTCGGGTTCGGGTTCGGGTTCGGGTTCGGGTTCGGGTTCGGGTTCGGGTTCGGGTTCGGGTTCGGGTTCGGGTTCGGGTTTCGGGTTCGGGTTCGGGTTCGGGTTCGGGTTCGGGTTCGGGTTCGGGTTCGGGTTCGGGTTCGGGTTCGGGGGCGGGTTTCGGGTTCGGGTTCGGGTTCGGGTTCGGGTTCGGGTTCGGGTTCGGGTTCGGGTTTCGGGTTCGGGTTCGGGTTCGGGTTCGGGTTCGGGTTCGGGGTTCGGGTTCGGGTTCGGGTTCGGGTTCGGGTTCGGGGTTCGGGTTCGGGTTCGGGTTCGGGTTCGGGTTCGGGTTCGGGTTCGGGTTCGGGTTCGGGTTCGGGTTCGGGTTCGGGTTCGGGGTTCGGGTTCGGGTTCGGGTTCGGGTTCGGGGTTCGGGTTCGGGTTCGGGTTGGGTTCGGGTTCGGGTTCGGGTTCGGGTTCGGGTTCGGGTTCGGGTTCGGGTTCGGGTTCGGGTTCGGGTTCGGGTTCGGGTTCGGTTCGGGTTCGGGTTCGGGTTCGGGTTCGGGTTCGGGTTCGGGTTCGGGTTCGGGTTCGGGTTCGGGTTCGGGTTCGGGTTCGGGTTCGGTTCGGGTTCGGGTTCGGGTTCGGGTTCGGGTTCGGGTTCGGGGTTCGGGGTCGGGTTCGGGTTTCGGGTTCGGTTCGGGTTCGGTTTCGGGTTCGGGTTCGGGTTCGGGTTCGGGTTTCGGGTTCGGGTTCGGGTTCGGGTTCGGGTTCGGGTTTCGGGTTCGGGTTCGGGTTCGGGTTCGGGTTCGGGTTCGGGTTCGGGTTCGGGTTCGGGTTCGGGTTCGGGTTCGGGGTCGGGTTCGGGTTCGGGTTCGGGTTCGGGTTCGGGTTCGGGTTCGGGTTCGGGGGGTTTCGGGTTCGGGTTCGGGTTCGGGTTCGGGTTCGGGTTCGGGTTCGGGTTCGGGTTCGGGTTCGGGTTCGGGTTCGGGTTCGGGTTCGGGTTCGGGTTCGGGGTCGGGTTCGGTTCGGGTTCGGGTTCGGGTTCGGGTTGGGTTCGGGTTCGGGTTCGGGTTCGGGTTCGGGTCGGGTTCGGGTTCGGGTTCGGGTTCGGGTTCGGGTTCGGGTTCGGGTTCGGGTTCGGGTTTCGGGTTTCGGGTTCGGGTTCGGGTTCGGGTTCGGGTTCGGGTTCGGGTTCGGGTTCGGGTTCGGGTTCGGGTTTCGGGTTCGGGTTCGGGGTTCGGGTTCGGGTTCGGGTTCGGGTTCGGGTTCGGGGTTCGGGTTCGGGTTCGGGTTCGGGTTCGGGTTCGGGTTCGGGTTCGGGGTTCGGGTTCGGGTTCGGGTTCGGGTAGTCGGGTTCGGGTTTCGGGTTCGGGTTCGGGTTCGGGTTCGGGTTCGGGTTCGGGTTCGGGTTCGGGTTCGGGTTCGGGTTCGGGTTCGGGTTCGGGTTCGGGTTCGGGTTCGGGTTCGGGTTTCGGGTTCGGGTTCGGGTTCGGGTTTCGGGTTTCGGGTTATCGGGTTTCGGGTTCGGGTTCGGGGTTCGGGTTCGGGTTCGGGTTCGGGTTCGGGTTCGGGTTTCGGGTTCGGGTTCGGGGTTCGGGTTCGGGTTCGGGTTCGGGTTCGGGGTTCGGGTTCGGGTTCGGCGGGTTCGGGTTCGGGTTCGGGTTCGGGGTTCGGGTTTTCGGGTTCGGGTTCGGGTTCGGGTTCGGGTTCGGGTTCGGGTTCGGGTTCGGGTTCGGGTTTCGGGTTCGGGTTCGGGTTCGGGTTCGGGTTCGGGTTTTCGGGGTTCGGGTTCGGGTTCGGGTTCGGGTTCGGGTTCGGGTTCGGGTTCGGGTCGGTTCGGGTTCGGGTTCGGGTTCGGGTTCGGGTTCGGGTTCGGGTTCGGGTTCGGGTCGGGTTCGGGTTCGGGTTCGGGTTCGGGTTCGGGTTCGGGTTCGGGTTCGGGTTCGGGTTCGGGTTCGGGTTCGGGTTCGGGTTCGGGTTCGGGTTCGGGTTCCGGGTTCCAGGTGTTCGGGTTCGGGTTCGGGGGTTCGGGGTTCGGGTTCGGGTTCGGGTTCGCGGGTTAAGGGGTTCGGGTTCGGGTTCGGGTTCGGGGTTCGGCGCCGCCGGGCGA
>JACATO010000362.1:600000-995000 GCA_018389105.1 Nautilus pompilius
TTTAAATTCCAACTGCCAAACCAGTTGAGAGGAAAATAAACAAAAGAGAGAGAAAAAAAAACCCACAAAACTTAATTGTTTCTGTCATAATATATAAAACACATTATTTGTCTTGAACCAGTAATCATTCTTACATAAACGTAATTAATAAAACAGAAGGATCACTACAGAGTAATTCATCAAAATTAACAACATTTTTATGATAAGTTTAATCCTTGTAATAACAAGCTTCCAGAACTGACCTAGTAGTGATTGGTTTTCATTTTCAATTGATCTTTTTTTTAACTATAGATATGAGCGCGCGCGCACGCATGCACACACACAAATGTGCGTGCATGTGTATGTTACAATGTGGGAAAGTTCTATAAATTATTGGTAAACAGAAACCAGATTCAGACTGCGCACACAGCTGCTTCATAAATGCAATGCTTTTGTTGCTGCCATTTATTATTTTTGTTTGTACTAACTTTAATTAGTATCGTGACTGTCATTAGTCTACAAATGAAAAAAGATAAAAACATCATTCAGGGTGCAGGTGCTCCTACCAAAGCTGGGAAACTTAATGAGACTGTGTGGGTTGCAATTATGATTCAGAAATATGAAGAAATAGTTTGTTTTTTTTTCTAGATATGTAGATGATACCTAAATAAAGTGATGTGTAACCTCTAAAGCCATTAATAAGTGGCAGCGGATAAAGCAGAAACTGATCAAACAAGTGCTTCTAGATCATCCCTGCCGAGAGTTGCCACATCAAACATGACAGCTCAATACTCTGGTGAGATTTTTTTTTCCTTATGAGAACTTGTGCTAACAATTGATGTCTGCAACCATGAACTCACATGAAAATAAACTAAACTCAAAAAGGTTCCAATGGCCAGCTTATTTGGTCAAAATCTGACACTACAGAAATAAAATATTTTAAAAAGTACACTATTTCATTTAAAAAGTTTTACACAATCTTAAAGTTCTTGAGACTTTATACTCAGCCAATAAATGATGTCTACTGACAGTGTTCTTCCATAACTTATCCTGCGGCAGTGGTTATCATTTCAGCTAATTTCACAGTTTATACACCAGCAGAGTTTCATTTGGCTTCTTGGTTGCTTGCCATTCAATCACTCATTATAAGTGTTTCCCTACAAAGTATTTAAACATCGATCACTCTGGGAATTACCTGTTATAGCTATAGCATGCTGATTCACCTTGGAGCTGTGTGGTTTTATGTTTGGCTAAATCATCTGTTGAATTTAACACAATTCTGCTAACACCATGATCTCACTGTGCATAACAGTAGCAAACTTTTCATTTTTAAATTGTTTAAAAGAAAAACAAACAAAAGTTACCAAATCTACGGTAAAGTGTTCTTTAATATAAGTCTCATTCTTCCATCCCTCCACAAATTTTCACATGTGCTTCTGTCCTTTAACCATGCTGCTAATTTTATCACCTCATTAAGAAAATGTTTCTGCACATGTTTATTAAAAATAAATTACCAGCCAATTTTTAACATTCACAGCATTGGGCAGACAGAACACTAAATAAGAAAAATCAGATCATCTTCTTGTGATATTTACATAACATTTTCTATCTTTTAATGTCAAGCAAATAGTGCACAAAAGTGCTCCAATGGTTGTCTAGGTCAGTCATTCAAGACGAACAAATGAGATTTTTGCTGAATGTGTATTATAGGCAATGGATTATTAAGTGCACAATTATCATTACATATTTGACATGGCTATATTCCATGGCCACATCCTTTTGAGTACAGAATGATGTATTGTGTATCCTTCCATCCTTTTTCTTCTGAACCGCATTGTCTCTGCAGGTTTCTTCCAGGTACTTTGTTTCCCCTCAATTCTAACGAAGATAAGAAGAGGTGGGGAAAAAAAAATCTACAAATCCCTTGAAGGCTTTGGATAGATTTCTGTCTTTATTATTTAAACAATATTACTCCTGAATTCATGGCACCACAGTAATTATATAGAGTAAGTATTGAAAGTAAGTCATTTAAAAACATTACGACATCTGAAATGATATATTGTTTTATCTAAAATAAGTCTTTAACTCAGTTCCATAAATATCCAGCTGCACATGCTAAGAGATTTTGGAAGATGCTTTATTAAATGTTGTAATAGAAAACCTACAGTGGAGACATCATCAACCAATGTCATATTCCTCTCTGCTCAAAAAAAAAAAAAAACAGCTTCCCCAGATACAAAACATAACCTAACAAAACCATCAGTACTACTAAAATCTAGATTCACCTACAACACAAAAGATGATCTCTTACTTTCCACACGTAGATAAAAGAATGAAAATTGTGAAAACAAAATTTCGGGTAGCATGTTTGTTCGTTTGTTTTCTCTTTAAATACATTTTCTGCATAGCCATAGATATCATACAGGTTGTAATCTTAGAAAAAAAAATAAAAGATGAAATTTTGAGACTTTTAAGCTTTTATTTAAATTTTTTAATGGGCCTAAAAAACAGTATTAATGACAAAAGCAGATACACTCTCAACCATAACCCTGACGTAAGTAATATGTATAATTAAAGAGTAACTGCAACTGAGAGATGAATATAATATGTACACATTGCATTAGTATTTGGTTTGCGAACTCTTTGCTTTATATGGAGCACAACACCTTGTTTTCATGTTACAATGCAAGTTATCAATGAATGGTTGGAATGTTGTTCCAAATATCCTGTAGCATTTTCCACAATTCATCCAAGGTGTTTGGTTGCCAGTTGAATTTCTTGGGAGTCGTACAACCCCGTATATCCTCAATGATGTTCATATTAGAACTTCATGCAGACCAATAAGTCTTTGTGAGGGTACCATCAGCCTCTTTACATTCCAGATAGTTTTTCATCACATTCAGTGTATGCTTGGGTGATTTTATGCAAATCCCCAACACCCTTGAGTGACATGCAGCCCCCAACTTATGATGATTCACTCCCGTGCTTCGCTGTAGCTGTTGTACGCTGACTGTTATAGTACTCCCCAGTTCACCATCAAACATACTGCTGTTGATAATTCCAAACAGTTCAAACTTTGGCTCAAGTGTAAAAAGCACCTTCTAGATTTGATCATCCTGTTGTTTCAACTGTGCTGCTCATTTTAGCCTTGGCGTTTGATTGCCTCTTTTTAGCAAAGGTTTTCGGGGCAACTACACTTCCATCAAAACCATTTCATGCTAATGTATCTTATTGTTCTTGAAAAACCATCAACACCCCTACTCGTAGCTAGGCCATTCAGATCTCCACTGGTTCATTATCTATCATGTAGAGAACTATCCTGAGGTACTTCATAGTGCTTTTTTTTATTTTAAGAGTTTAAGTTTTCTTCCTCCATTGCATCTATTCTCAAAAGTTCCAGTTAGTGTAGTTTTCAGTCTTGCATACTGCTCACTCTGAAACCTGAAGTTGGGCTGCAATCTGCTGCATGGAGTAGCCTTCATTAGCTAAGACTTTGATATGCTTGTGAATTTGCTATTTCCTTCCCAAGAGCCACAGTATTCACTACACTATAACACAATCCTCCTGCAGATGTGGTGCTTATTTTCCGATTGCTTGATTGCATGACAACAAATCAGTGTACTATATCAACACGCGATGACTGTACTATCTGGCATTTTACAGATGTGAGTCTATCACATCCTATTTGCATTTTATGCCCAGTTTTCATAGTGATTTCCGCCGTGCACACGTACACAAAATTATCATAAAATTTAAAAAAGCAGCCATTTTAAATCAAATGCCAATACTTACCGACCAATCAACAGTTGCTCTGAGTTCACGTTTTCTGTAGCCGTGTTCGGCATGGCTTGGATGAAGATAGTTTGTGTGATTGAAAGCACTTTTTGAGATTGCTTTTCTGGAAGGAAAAAACAAACTGCATCAGAAAGCTGAACACGACTGGTCAAGTAACTAATTGCTTTAGTAATTTTCTTTTTTTAAATTTATTTTATTCAAATGTAAAGACAAGAAAATAAATAAATAAATAAATAGTGATGTTAACTTAAACCTGTATTAGATACATCATTAAAAAAGAAAACCCTGATTAGCATATTATACTGCCATATGTTGTTAAAAGCCACAGAGAAAGCAAACTATTTGTATTTGTAAGTGATAATAATAGAGTTAATAAGGAACGTAAAAAATGTATGTTCGAGTATGCTCTCTTTTTTTGTCTTTTTAAAAAAATTTTAATCTTAATTATTATTTTTTTGTTAAAAAATATATATGATGGAAATTATGATTACAGACTCAAAACTAAACATTAAAAAAAATTTTTTTATGTGAGACCCAGATTCCAACAAGTTTTGTCATGTACGCACGCACGCATGCACAGTATTTTCCAGTAGTCACATGCTAGGATATGCTCTAATACATTGATATATATGGGGTTTTCATTGGTAAATCTACAATTTTGGCCTTTAGTGTATCTACTGTAAATGCACAACTATTTCTTTCACTAATAATTTAAAAAAAAAAAAAAACACGAGAATTGAAACAAGTTATTTACTCATAGAAATCTGAACATTAATCGTGGCCAAGAAAAAAAAAAGCCAAAAAATTGCGTATTTATTTGTCCACATCTAACTAAAAATAAGTTAGTTAGTTAGTTTAAAACAACAATAAAAAGGGGGGATACTGAACCTCACTGTTTTTTTTCCCTTTGCACAACTCTGACACATTACGTAGCAATGACAACTATCTGCCAATTCCCACTTCCTTCACTGGATTTCCCACTACCTAGGAAAAGCAGGAAAAGTTAAACATGGCGTTGGTGTTGCTTCTTTCGAGCTCTTCTATTCCGCAAAGTTATTTACTTTCAATTTGACAAAGTAGCAAACTTGGGTTTATTTAGGATCAAACATGAGCTGATTGTCTGTTGCACTTTTCATCATCACGATAGTGTGTTTGATTTTAATTTGGCCCAGCAAGTGCCAAACACACACCAATCCATTTTCCCCATCTAATAAATTTCACTCTCAAATTTGCTCTGTTGAAGCTGTGTACAAAACCATTCAAATCTGTTGGCAGACACACAAAAGCCAACATGAGCTCTATAAATTAGCCATGGATAAATATGTTACACGGGAGACCCTGTTCACTTACTACTGTTAATATTAATTTTGAGCACTGCGTTGTAAGCATTAAAATCAGGTGAAAGGAAATTGGTTTTCTCAGATTTTTAAAATTATTATTATTGTTTAACTTCAAACAGGTAAGAATTCAAAATGGAATACTGATTGTTTTCTTCTTATAAAAACAACTTAACAAATTAAGAATTGGTTCAATATGTAACTGTAAAAGCCAACAACATCAAACTAGTTCATTCTGCTTTTTAGCCAGAAAACTTGGTATATTGCTGGATTTTGATTTGGACACTGTAGTCAGTAAACCCTTCAGAGACAAAGCATCCGAAAAACCCCACAGTTCCCTGCCCACTAAACACCCCTTACATTGTCCGAATAAGCAGAAGCAAATTCAGATTAGCTGACGTTAGATTACTTCATAAAAAGTATGTAGAATTACAGCTGGTTCATTCTAACTGTTAGAAACATGTTCAAGAACCTTACCATGTTTTGCCAATTGGTTAGTTAGTTGATAGGACAGTTGAAGACTTTATGATTTGTTCTAGTCTAAAAGTCATAATTATTCCATGTGTCAGAAGAGTTCAACTTTTGCAACCATCCAATTAGTTAATTTTAGATACCAAAATGATTGAAGACTTTGGTGTTAACCTGAAAAATGGTTTACTAGCCACAACAGTCCCTAACCCTTGGTATATCACCTGGGATTGCATTTGCACTTCGAAAACCCTTCAAATCTGTATTACTTAGTATAAGTTGAAGATTGGAAGCTGTGACACACAGCCCCATTAATGTGTAACCCTTTGTAATGAGAAATATATATATCATTTCAACCCCAAATGTTTTTATTAGGAGTTTGTTGATTAAATATGAGTATACAACCAGTTCAACACAAATATTACTGTTTCTAGACTGAGCATTCTATTGGTATAAGGAAAGTAAACATTTGTGTGATATACAAGGTGGTTAACAAAGTAATAAGCAAACATTGAGTGGTTATCTGTGTGTATACGTTTCTATTTATTGACTTGAAGACTAACTTGTACAATGGATGGGACACAGAATGCATGGTGGAAGAGGTTTTCATGATTCTTTGAATGATCCAAGAATGGTTAGGGAATTTTTCATTTGAAATAAATTAACCAGTTTTGCATTTCAAAATGTTATCCCTTTCTTTTGGTTGTTAACATCAACGTAGCATCACATGTAGAGAACAGAAATAACAACAAAAGAAATCAGCTGTTTTGTTTTTTTTAATTTTATCTTAATTTATAATTTGATGCTAAAAAATATGAAAATTGTTAGAGATTATAGTGTATATAAAAATTTTGGATGTTTTTTTTAAAAGACAATCATGCTACAAAATAAGATAAATGCACTAATTCATGTTAGACATAATTCAGTTTTAAAAGTTACTGGATTATTACTTTAATTTTTCAGATATATATTTAATATAAGATTTCTAAATTTATCCCGTGAATGTCTATCAATAATAGTTTTTAAAAAGTTGGAAGTTTATTCACCACCAAAATCTCATTTAATAATATTAATTTCCCAGTTGTTACTATTAACAAAGATATTTTAAGTAATAAATCACAATATTTATTTGTTAAAGTGTGAAAATTGTATTTGATAGGATGTGGTACATCTAACAAAAATCAATTTCCCTCGCCAAATGCCACCTTAGGTAATAAATTCATTTGCTGTTATTTCATGTAGCATTCTTTAAAATCTAGTTTCTAATTTTTATCAAGAGGATAATTGGTGATCAGACTAATTCTGAAGTATATATAGTACAAAGTCATAGAACTCCTACTTCATTAAGAATGTAGCACACTGAAAAGTCTAGTGGTGTTGTACTTTAATAATTAAAGGGTATTATGACTAATTACAGTAACAAGTTTAGAAAATTTTATTACAGAAAGGACAGATCAATAGTTCAAGTTTTTTTTTGTTTTGTTTTCTGTAGCTAATAGCATTACAAGATTACCAGCTAAATCTTTCCGATCATCACTTAAATATTAAGCAGCATAAATTTCCTTTAACTGGCATTGTAGGTAGATTCATGGATTTTTTTTGCTCAGTATAAATGTTAAAGCTGAATCTTTAAAAAGTTTCAAAAACACGCTGAATGTCTTAGACAGTTTACATTACTTTCTAACTTACCTTATTTTACTGATTTTAATTACTTAAATCTGTTAAACATTTTTTTTAAAAAAAACAAAATTACTGCCTATATTTCCTGACCTGTCCTCTTGTTCCTTTAAAACATTCTCTTCAAATCCCTTAAGACAAACTGGATGAACCTGAAGCTTCTGATGTATAATTTCCCCTTCATTTGTAATATACTATATCATCAAACATGCAACCACAGTATTTGTTGTAAACTGATTCAAATCCATGCAGAGACTCTCCACTTTACCTAGGATTTTTTGTAATGTTATACCTATACCAGTGTTCTCAAAAGAATTTCACTAATTGTAAACACCTATAAAAAACCTGGTGCTCTCGAGCAGAGCAATTATATACGTCATACTCGAGCTTCATGCTGTGTTACAACCGTCTGCTGTCTTGCTGAATTCTAATCACTACTGTTCCCTACTCTCATTTAGAGAGAGCTTAGAATCACAGATTGATATCTATAAAATATTTTATCTACTTCTTATTATAATTTATATATAACAATAACTTCAATGCTTACTCATGATTTAGTTTGTTGTTATTATTTTTAATTACTAGAGTTAAATAATGTATATGGTATAAAATTTAATATTATCTATCTCAAGTGCTCTATTATTAGAATAAATTAGAGCTGTAAAAGAAACACTGACAAATTAGCATCAGTAGCCAGAGATATGAATGTACGAAAAACTCAAATCATCAAATTTTCAACATGAATTTGATAACACAAAATATTAGCATTGTATTCATCAAATTTCCTCACTTGCTATTTTCCTTGCACTTATGCAAATAATAGATCATCACAAGTTCAGAAACTTTTGCTACATCAGATTATCCAATTAAGCAGTGCACAGCCAGCCAGAATTAGATAAATATTTGCTTATAGTAAATCCACTACACAGATTAGCAACAAGACTTTATTTTTGTTCTGCTGAGTGCTTTACTTTCCCATAAACCTCTCAGTTCACTGAGACTTTTATTCCCTCCTACAACTCTCCAAGGCACTCATAGACATTTCGCAAAAATTGATAATCATGAATTCATTAGAGTATTTTGCTTATAATGAAATTTTCTTGGATTTTAAAACAGTTCTTATACTTACTACATGTGAAATTTCTATCTCAATAGCTATACCACATTGCTTACATAGCTTCCTCACAAATAATGTTCTCTGAGAGGGATCCCATCTTGTGGCTACTTCTCACACAACAACGTTGGTCTTAAAATTAAATGAACAGCCTTAATCACAAAATGAACATTATTGTATCATTTGTAATTGCGACCCATGAATGGACATAGATTGCTAGTTTCAGCCTGTTGCCTGCTCATTTTAGTATAAAGTTCTATTTGGACACATCCCTCACCACGTATTCTGAAGCATGGACCTATTATCAATGGTGCAAGATATGCAAATATTGTCAGGAAAAAAAGAAACATGCCCACTAAGCAATTTATGAGAAACTGCCAAAAATGTTGCAGTACACATAGTATGGTCATCATGACAATGCAAATATTGTGTTGGGGGGGGGCAATCCATACTGCTGAAGCAAAAGTCTTAACATACACTATTCCCTAATCTTGTTTCATGTGATTTCTGGCTATTCTTGTAGTAGTCCAATGAATTATGACTGATTTTTGTATCCTATCTATAGATTCAACATTAGAGAAAGCAAACCAAATTGCATAAGAATTATTTTTAAGAGGGCAAAAAACATCCCATGAGAGTAGCCAGTTGAGCATTTTATAGCATCAGTCTTGAATTAAATGAACAGCCATTGTATCTCATGCACAGTCTCTCTCTATTGATGTTATGCTAAATGCACAAAATTAGCAATTTTTTTTTTTGTTGTTGCATATTTAATGTTTTCAGCCACTTTTATTGCACTAATTTCACACAGTTGACAAGTGCAAGAGAAAAAAGTATAAACATCAAAGTACTTATTTGTAGTTTTCAGAGGTCTGGCTTAGGATTCCTCTGGTATTACACAATAACCATGTATTATTAAAGAAACAGTCAAATAGAAATCAATAAATAGAACTGACAGCAATTGGTTATTTCACTACACATTATAAGCCAGCCAAATTTCCCAACAATCAGCAGCTGTTTTAAGTCAATTCACTGAATGCCAATTTGCATAAATTAGGCATGGCAAAATGTGAGGAATGAATAATTGTGTAAATATAGTGTAACATGTGTGTATCAAAGTGTTTCAAAAGTTTTTTTTCTTTATGTGGAACTCGTGCAATCAATAGCATGAGATCAATCCCTGAAAATTTTGTAGTTACATTATGTCATACATCAGAAAATAAATGCCTATTAAAACAAGCACACATTAGCAACCACAACTTTTGACACAACAATAAAATAATTCATGAAAAACACAAGATATTTCAATGAAATAAGTCTTGAGGTAAAGTGTGCACGCATGCTCATTAAGTCACATCCTTACATAAAGTTATATACACTAGTAAATTGATTTTTTATACAGAATATGGGATAGTTCAATGATAAGTGATGATGGATCTAGTGATCCAGTAGCATGCAGGGTCTAATATAAGTAACAACCCAAGTTCAAATATCAGTCAAGACTAGCTCGGTTTGGCATCTCTCTCTAGCATGGTTTTTTCTCATTCTTCTTATCAGCCATTCTGGTTTCCTTTCATGTCTAAAAATGAAGAGTTCTAGTAAGAATTTCCATTCCTGAAAAGCAGGATTGGCAACACTCCCTATTGAATAACCATGGCACTGCACTCCTTCACCAGGGTTATCTCCCTTGTAGACATTGGTTGGTACAACACAACATTGGTAAGTCAACATTTATGGCATTCAATGAAAATTTTAAAATCCTTCCTGTTTTAACAGGTTATATTAATATGAAAGGATAGCTCCTTTGGCTAAACCTGTGCTAAGAAAGAAAGTTGAACATTGAGAAGCAAATGCACCCAAGGTGGTATACAGAAGGTTAGAATTCATTCATAAGTCAGTAATCATCAACAGACAAACACATGAAAAAAATCTTGCTGTAAATTTTCAGATTTGGTATAAATGGTAAATTTATCTATTTACTTACATTCTAAAATGTACCTGATGTCTTATAACAATTGAAAAAAAAATATGTAAAGAGAGAATAGTCTCCTTTTTGTACTTCTGTTATGCCAAAAAAACAAAAACATGCATTGTTTTTAATAAGAGTAATGTCTCAATCAAATTAAATGGACTTTGAAGGGACACACAGTAATATTTTAAAGAAGAAGCATTTGAATGAGAGTAAACAGGACAATTTTATAATCAATTACGTTTTACTTGAACAATTTAAGATTTACCAAAGGATGAAAATAAATGTTGATAAAGTCTGCATCATTTAGATATGAACAGAAAGATACTGGGGCACACTATTTACAGAAAAGGCAAGGTTAATGTAAGTTCATTATTTAGTTCTGATGCCATCTCACTCACTCCATAATTTAAGATAAGAATGGAAAAATGTTGGTGAAAAGTTCTTTACAGACATTAGAGGGTCGCTTCTACTTAAAATATTGTATTACTACTCAGAGTGATGACAAAAGTCCGAAATAGCCCAACTTGCTTTCCTTTCCGCTAATCACCAATAATGATCATAAGGAAAGCAATAAAAACATAATCACCAGAAGGTTTAATTATGCAGAAATTAACCTAACCATATAAAAGTCTTGACATTAGGATATGCTTTTAGTAATAGGACCATTGGTGAGCAAAATGAACAAACTGTGATAATTGTAAATTGCAACAGAGCAGACAACTAAAGAATATCATCAATACATTGCTTTACTCAAGGGGAATCAATAATGGCATCCTGCCACATTATATTAAGTAAATTAAATGAACACCGAAGACCATGCAGTTCTAACATGCATCACGATGTGATTCGACTGCATTTCTAAAATAACCAATCGTGAGTCATATATAATAAACCATTAACTAATTATCATCACATCAATACTTCAAAAACTGCCACTTTGAATTCTTGTGAAGAGGGATTAAGAAAACCTGTATAAATGAGATAACAGCACTATACACAACTATGACATACACAGATTTTGCTGGTCTTTGCAAAAGGAGAGCTATAGCATTGTACTTGTACATGTTTGAAAAGTACAGAAAATTTGATTCACTAAAATTCCCTTAAAAATACCAACACAGGCAAGTCAGTAGAATCTTTTAATCTAGCCGGAATGGTATCACCATAATAGTGTCCAAATGAGTTTCATCTGAATGTTCATAGTATTAAATGACTTCAGTATTAATTTTGTTGGGTTTTTTTTAATGTAACAAATGAATGCATAAAAATAATTTATCTAGCAACTCTTTTGGGCCCCTCAAGTATCTCATTCAAATGAGTGGAAAAGAGAGATACAAACTGGTTAATGATGCCTTTCATTAGAATGTTTCTATGATAGAAAGATAATCCCCCATGGTTGATCAGCCTGAGGACACCTTTGCAATTCACATGAGGTTATCTCTCAGCATGGACAACTATGCAAGGTTTTTCAAAAAGTAAAAGAAATTCATAAATAAAACAAGATATCACTTATTTGACTGCATCACCTCTCCATGTAGTCTTCATTCTGAAACACTAGCTAGTCCAAAATTTCAAGTTTCTTGATATTACCCTGGTAGAAACTTTTTGGTTGCTAACTGCACCACGCTGGACCTTGTGATCAGTGGCAATTCTTCAACCTTGGAGTACATCTCTTTCAGGAATCAAGAGAGGTGAAAACTGAACAGGGAATAATCCAAACCACAGAAAGGATATTTAGTCAGTCAGGGAGTCAAAGAGTGAGTGTGTGTGTGGGTGGGGCATGCGAGTAATAAATACTATAACTCAGCTTTTTTTTTACTAAAGTCACCTGTGAACTATAATGGTACTGAGTAATAATATAATGTCCAATCAGGATGATTCAATGTGTTTACAAGACTCAGACAAAGATGTATCTTATCTCCATTCCTTTTGAGTTAGTTAAGGATTGGCTTATGAAATAAGTAATAAATAAGTATGAAAATATTAGAATAAAATTTACTAGCATAAAAAAAAAATCTGGATTTTGCTAATGATATTGCCTTGAAGCAACCAGTGATAATTAAAAATGCAAAACAGACTACAGAAGAGAATTTGTCTGTTGGTCTGAGAATAACCCTACTCAATCATGAGCAGCTTTGGAACAGCCACATAAAAAAAAAAAAAAAAAAGCAAAAAGCACTTCAACGTAGATTTGGTCTGCCGTCACACTTATGCTATGCCACATTTTGTTTAATTGAGCAAGTATTTATCTGACTACACCACAAAAATAAGAATCTACCAAGCTTATGCAACTGAGCAGAAATTTTGGAAATGATGAAAGCAAGCAAGCAAGCAAGCTAAAGACATTTGATCAATATTGTCTAAAGTATCAGATAGCAACATGTCACAAATGAAGCAGTCTGCAGGCATACAGCAGACAACGTTACTAATGATGCACCATGTAATGATTTGGACATGTGATAAGATTGCTGAGATAACACCATGCTAAACAAGTCCGAGATTGATAACCCAATGAAGGATGTAGAATAAAAAATTGAGAAAAAACAATAGAAAGAACAGAAAGTGAAAACAATACAAGAGGTTTGAAACAAAGTGATGGCTTGAAATAGCATAAGCTAAGATTGGAATTTCCTAACTTAATATTTTCAGTACTTTGATACAAATCTTTGATTTTTGTAAATCAACAACCAATTATGAAATCTGATGACTTAAAAACTTCATGATTGGTTCATCTGAACTAATCAATATTCAACTAATTATCAGGTTTATTTTGACTACCAAACTTGAAAAAAAAACTTATTTGAGAAACAATTTCGGCAGAATACAATGGATAAAAATCCATCTTTACATCAATTATTAATGACTGATAGAAACAACAAAACATTGTAACGTCTTTAAAAAATTTTACAATTCTTTTCACACGTCTTGTAAATATGACACTCTCTTGGTTTGATTTCATACACCAATCAGTAAAGACAAAGTGAAAGTGGATTTTTTTCAATTTAACAATAAATTTCAATTTGGTCTTTAAGACTAGTTACTTCTGTCTGTCTGTCTGCATGTGTGTGGTTCATTTATGTAACAGCTTTCTATAGCAGATTAATATGAAAACCAGTCCTTGTTTCTTCGCATTAAGTTTCATTGTGACTACTACTATTTTTTTTCCATAATCATTTACATGCTAGATCATTTAGTTCTCCAACACCCACCATCAAAACACCACAAACAAACAACAGATTCCCATGACAATTTTCCCTACTCTCTCTGTATCAAACATGCCACATCAGCAATGAACACAGCAGTAAACTGAACACTGGCCTATATACTGCGATAGTTCAATCAGATGTGATGGGATGCACCCGGAGTAATTAATCTGTTTTTGGTAATCTTTCTGGATCACCTGCCATGACTATAAAAACCATTTGAAGAGAAGAAACCAAAAAAGCTGCTTCAATCCTAAAATTTAAAAACAGTAGTGATAACAGTTAACAGAACTCGTGTTTGGTCCATACCACCTCAGCAGCAGTGATAAACTAAAGAACCTATGTCAGTTTACAGTAGGCATTTTTTATTATGGACTATGTAAGTCACTGAAGCTGTGTCAAGCCCATAACCTGTTGGTTACTAAGTTTCAATGTCTGTGTTTTTTTTTTTAATCAGTAACTTATCCCACTGCATCAGTGAAAAGCATCTCTTAGATAATTTTTCTTTGCAACTGCACACCAACATGAGATTAGGCATACCATTATGTTATCTTAAGTAATGCATATTTATACTCGATACCTATGATTATTTATGAATGTGTAGTATGTAATTCTTTTTTTAAATCTCAAACTGATAAACATACATTTAAAAAAAAAAAATTAATCTAACAGTTAAAGTTTCCTTCTTGTACACCACCAGTCTGCAGATTTAATGCTAACATGTTATCAACAAATGTGTACTGTACTTTACCAGACGAGACGACACATTTCAATAAGACAGAAATAAAGGCTGGCAATGCAAGGTGGATCTCTCTCAGCAAATGAAGATGTCAGGAAAGTTTCACAAAATGTTACTCTTGAGTGAAACAAAAATCTTTCTAATGTTGATTTTTTAAAATTATTTCTTCTTACCACCACACCACCACCAGAATACCATTTTACTGTGGGCATCCATATAATTTTTTTCTTTTTTCTTAAATGTTACAAACCTCTAACAAACAATAAAGAACAGTAATGGAAGTTCCTTACTAAGTTCTTAGCTCAGCTGTTTACTTCACTGAGCTAGCGCACATTTATGTCTGCCCATAAACATCTTTCCCCTTTTAGTGAACTCATCAAACAATGCTTTCCACATCACTATTTAGCCGACATCAGATGAGAACCTTGCAAACTGTTGCCAACTTTTATGGAGGCTACAAATTTCCTAAATTGATCAAGTTCTAAGATGTCCTTGGGAAGCTAAAATCATCTCCCGAAAAGTTCAGTCTCTCTCTCTCTCTTTTTTGTTTTTAAATTAGAAAATGCTATTTAAAATTTTTAAATACCTGGATATTTTTTTAATCCAGGATTTGGGCAGGATTATGACGACAATTAACAAATTTTTACTTTCAAACATCATCATATATTACATTTAAAGTAAAAATCACAAAATCTAAGCAAGTGCAATCTCATTAATAAAATCAACTCTTCGTATCTCAGTTCAATTTTTTTTTTTAATGGAGACAATTTTAAAAACAAACAAAAAACACTGCACTAGATGATGCACTGATTTTGGCTTACACTATCAGTTATCTTGAGACCAAACATGAACACTTCCGATTCCAATACAGATATAAACAGGTTTCTAAACATGGTTAAATATTAGATATTCCTTGTACTACACAGAAATTAACCTACTTATTCTTCAATGTAGTGGTTCCCAAACTAGGGATAACAACAAGGGATGGAGTCAGTTGGTATCATGATTATTTCCCTGTAGCATTTAATTTTTTTGACTGTTGTTGTCTATATATATAGACAACATATATATATATAGTTGGTGAGTTGTTGTTGTGCAGACAGTACACTGGTGCAGCCTCACACACACACACACACTATATTTTCAGCATTACAGGCTGCACCAGTGTACTGCCTGCACAACACCAACTCACCAACACCATGAGATGCACCTTTGCCAAAAAAATAATCTAGGAGAGTCTGTGCCCATGACAGTGCTAGAAATTGGGGTTGTAAGAATTTATCAAGCGTGTTAATGGTGTCGTGCTGAGGAAAAGATTGGAAAACGTTGCTTTAATGTTAGCATAAAAAATAAAAATGACATCTCCATGTGATATTTATAATTATGTGCAGAGGGGAAAGTTGAAAGACTTATCAACATGTTTTAAAACATTCACTGTAGTTAACTATAAAACCACGCATTCACTGTTTTTTTTTTTTAAATTTAATGTTGTAGTTACTTATAGGGCAGGAAGTCTTAGGACACATGTAAAGCTTCCATCCTCCCAAAGCACCTATCCAATATATTCATCACAATAGACTGCACCTACAACTGTGTCGGGCAGGCCATTCCACACATCCACTACATTACTAAAGCATGGGACTTACAAAACCTAGCATACCACAATTCTTTTAAAATAACATTAAATGTCAGTTAAGTACCAGGTAATGAAGATAGGGGGTTCTTGGCTTTCAGTGCAATCATTAAAGAAGAGAATTGGGAGTGGGGACTGGACAAAAATCTAAATTTATATGCATTAAAATGAAGTGGTTTTTTTCCCCTTAGATGTCTAAATAAAATTAAACAGTTAAGGGCGGATAACTCATTAAAAACAATTTGTTTACATTTGACAGATTTTTATATATCAACAACATAACTATTTAAAAAAATTAATATGGCCTTCATTATATTAAATAATTTTCTGTGTGCAATAAAACATGTTATTACGATAGAATTGTTGTGTTTATCATCTTTGTAGAGTACTATGCACAGAAAAATACAAAAATAGAAAAAAAGAGTGGAGGACGACAATCCTCAGCAGAAGCAAGCCAAGTAAAACCCGAGCTGCTTCAAAAAAAAAAAAAAAAAAGAATAATAATAGAGAACATCTCACTATCACCTGCCATGGAGAGATGAGATGAGCACAGGAGGAGAGGTGCATGTGTGATTATGGAGAGGCTTGGTCTATTTTTTCTTTTCTTTTTATTGTGTTCTTAAAATAAATGTGATATTTTTGGAAAAGTTGTTGTTGATCACAAACATATGATGTATAGTAATGACTGCCTGCCTTTGACAGCATTTTCTAATTAAAAAACAAAGAAAACAAACACCCACACACACTAACGACTGTGTGGAATTTGGCAATTAATTAAGTGAAAATCAACATAGCAGACATTAACCCTGAGCTTCTGCAATGTTTGGATTTACAAATCTGTTCTGAAAATCTACCCTACGCTATCTATTGTTATTTATTTTATCGTGCCATTATTATTTATTTAAGTAGTGATGGATAATTCAGTCTTTTATTTTAGTTCCAGTAGAAACTTAAAGCAGAGTTTCTCACTTTAAATATGAAATATTTAAATGCACAGAGATATCAATATCTATCAAGCTTTGGATTAATTATGTAATCTTGAAAAATATCTGAATAAAAAATAATATTAATCTGAAACAAACAAGACCACAAAGAAATTGCAATGGTTAAGAAATATGCAGCTGAATAGTGTAAAAGTGATGAAATGTTTGGAGAGAAGGAAACCCACAGTGATGATAGCTATAGTTGGGCAGAGAGAGAGAGAATATCAACATTGGAGAAGGAAGCAGGATGTTGTGAAGAGCTGATCATGTGCCTTCAGAGCTACAGTGAAGAAAGAGTTTGAAGATGCCAAAGCATGGGCAATCAGTGACAGAACAAATGAGGAAAGAGTTGTGGTCCCAACAAGCTCACTCAGCCTCTTAGCAAAATTGAGAGAAAAGGGAAAAGGTCAAGAGATGATGGGTCACAGTTTTCTTGAGAAAGAGATTATGTAATCTTTAAAATATCTGATATTATAAAAAATTGCATACACACATTCAGAGGCAACAAAAATGGAAAGGGTGGGGAAGCACCAGAGGCACATTATTTACCAAATAAACAAACAAGGCCACAAAGAAAAACTGCAGCGAGTAATTCTCTTAACCAGTATGTATCATTAGGTATGGTGAAAACATTTATATCAGTTTTGTGCGGGACAGCTCACAAAGCAAAGAAGCTTATGCTAGCAAATTTATTGCGGAGCTAAGGTTAATTTTCTAAATGAAATATTCAGCCACCTGTGACTGACTGCCTGCCTGCCCTAGTTCCAGACTGTTCACATCATCTAAAGTGCCAAGTTTGTAATTCACACCAACCATGCACCTCAGTGATTTCTCATTTCCACATCATGGCTTACAACTTCCTCCCAGTAAGCCAAGCTCCACAACCAGCAAGACAAAGTGCTGCATGTACATCAAAAGTACAATACTATGGATTACTAGCTGCAAGTTGTTGCTTGCTGAACACAACATCAGGAAATTAAAATAAAAAAAAAAAAAGATGTCATAATCAAAATGCATCCAAATAACAAGAATTATAGAGTCGCATAGGTGATTTCATTGGAAATTCATTTGTGATTTCTGCACAGTGTTGATAAACTCCAATAATTTTGTCTGAATGTTCATCTTCAACAGCAGTATAGACATCCAGGAGTAATCAGATTTGTTAAGCTTCCCACTTTCTCCAGCAGTCTCCAAGCATTTAAATAATACTTTCCACGCCCCCTGCCTAAATCATAACAAATTAATTAAGAAACATTTCATAAATATCTAACATTAAACTCTAATAACCAAGCATATCATTAGATCAACAGGCAAATTTTGGAATAAAAATATATCAAATTTTAAAACTCCAACTTATGGCTGGTCAGTGGCTATTTATTTTAATTTGCTTATTCATTTATCTTTAAACTTACTGGAAGTACAGGGTGTTTTAACTACATGAAATAAAACAAAAAGTAACATTAAAGCCATATGCTTTAAGTTCTTATTTTCTTTCAAGGTTCAAACTGTTCACAATTGAGAAAGTTAACTATCTTGTGGCTTGTTAAACTGAAAGAAATAGGGGGCACACTACAACAAGGATACACCATCTGACAAATGCATTAGAAGTTGGCTAAAAAATTCACACATTTTTAAAAGTTTCAGTTAAATGTTAGAAGATAGTAAACCAGATATCAGTCTAGATAACCACTGTAGCTGTTGAAGAGAGTCTAGAGCATCCAGCCTCACAAGAACTCAAGATTCCCTTTCCAACAGCTCACAGAATGTTTAAAGTAAGACTGCATCAACAAGACACAGATTGAAGCAGTTATTAGTTATGTCATAACCCAACAGCTAAAGAATTTTTTTGGAGGTACTGGCAAATAGAAATTAACACTATCACTGAAACTGGCAAAAGTAGAAGTTTAAGAATTCATCACTACAGCATTTAAAAAAAGTTTAAGCATATGGCTTTGTAATACAATTTATTTTGTTATTTCTGTGCCATCTTATCTAGTTAAACAGATAGTAAATACTAAGCACTAATGTCATTCTTATATCTAAATCTGGTACAACTGAAGACTTAATAAATAGCAAGATCATCTTTTTGGCAAACCCCTGTCCTGACTATTAAGTCTAAGAACATCTTACAGCAGTGAGCTGGAAGAGGGAAGGTGTAATGTATCAGCTTTGGTGACCATGCACAAGTAGTTACCTAGGTATGATTTGGGGCTCTTGAGCAGTGATCAAGGTGTGAGCTAGTCAAAGTTACTCATGGAACTTCCATCACATGTACCCAGACAGACAACTCTTTAGAATGAGCAAATATGATATAATCTCAAAGCAGCTTCTAATAAAACTGAAAGCATTCCATTGGATAGAGAAACCCTCTAATGGGCTATCAAAATATTGGCTTTTAATGGCAGGATTTCAAGCATCCCCTTTAATTGACTTCACCTCAAGATTTGCCCTTTAATAGCATGATAGTTATTAAAAGCTAGCTTTTAATAACTATGTTCTTTTAATGGCATAACCATAAATGTACCCTTTCATGACATGACAGTAAGACATGGGTTTTAAAATGAAAAACTCAAGAGGCTTGCACAAACTCCAGGCTTCCACCACCTTTTCACACATTCTTTATCAATACAATTTCAAAAATGTCCTTTAATTAGACATGCATACACTCAACATTTCTCGACAGTGAAATAACTGTTGTACTGTTACATGCACCTTGTCACTGCTTCTCAAACATAAAATCCGGTCTCTCTCTAATTTGGAAAATAATTCTTTTTATTGGTTTAAAAGATTAATGGATTAGCCCATTTGCTTTTGTCAAAGCTGCTGAATTAATGGATTGGGAAGAAGAGAGAGAGTTGTGTGCAATAACTCTGAAAAAAAAAAAAACAATAAAAACTTTCTTAACTTATAATTAGTTGCCTGTAGCAAAGAGCAACTTTGATAATTAACAAGTTTGAGAATTCCAGATCTATGGACAGTAAACCCATGCTGATCTTCCTTAATACTGTATGGAAACTATCATTATTTGACCAAATTTGGTCAGGTTGTGTGGTTGAATCGATAGCAACATTGCAACTTCGTCAATGCTCTGTCAAGTTATTTTGGGGTTGTTCGGCCAAAAATAGGCATAAAATCTATTTTGAGAAAGGTAAGCAAGTGGAGATTGCTTTGGACTTTTTGTTTTTTTACTCTCACCTTTTCACGACGTGTTAATTTTACCTCATTCGTCTGCGATATAAATCAAGAAACATGATCAGATTCAGAAGTGTCCATACTAGGGAAAACACACACACACACACACACCCTCTGGAGACGGATTCTCTTTGGGTTTAGTTATTGTGACAAGAATAACGCAGATCAGCCTGAGGCTGGTGCAAAGCTTCTATGGCAACCCATTAAAGGTTCTAATAATATCTTCCAAGAACCAAAAATAGCTGTTGAAAAAAAAGAAAGAATTTTTCAGTTCAATATCTCAGGTCGAGTTTTTGTATGTGTGACCCAAGAGAAACATGATGATTAAGAAATGCAATTGTAATGTCTGTATGTGAAATCAATCGGGCATTAATCTTGTCGATAAATAACTAATCGACCAAAGTTTTCCTGTAGCGGGTTTTCTAGCCCATCAATGCCAAACTGACTAAGTGCATTCCATCGGGATGAAAACCTTGTATGGTAAAAGTTAAAACATCAGTTTCTTCCAGCTAATTATATGCAAAGTTTTCATTTCTAAACATTAATTACTGTAGATAAATAATCAATGGAAATATTAAAACTGACAGAAACACATTAATGCTAAAAACAAAAGGCAGAATACTGTATAATAATAAAAAAATTTAAATAAATAATTGTAACAAGTTTAATTTTAAAGGTTTAAATAATAATAGAAATTCTCTAGAATTTTTACTAAAATTTAATTCAAATAACCGAATAGCTCATAACAATACATAACCAAATATCAGTAACTATATATAACCGAACAGTCCATCCAAAAAGTACACAACTAAATAAAAGTAAACCCAATTATATGTAGTTATTTTAACAATATACATCATACATTTATAGCATAACTGTTTAATTAAAATTAACAGTTTCTAAACAGCCCTCCAAGTTTGTGCACAATTAACCATTTTCAGAGCAGTCACACCAAAAACATTCTGCATAGCTAAAATTTGCCAGCTCTTAGTAAATCTGCCCAGTAAGAAATTGATATCACAGAGAGATCAACCAATCTTGGTTCCACTTACACAAGCAAGCTATCATAGTAGCATTCATTTAAAAATGTGTTAAATCTAATCCTTCAGTATATAGAGGTTATACAAAAGTACGTAGAGGTTATACAAAAGTACGTAGGAGTCAAAGATAGTTATATTTTGGAGATGTTAAATTGAGAACACTAAGAATATTCAGATTCAAAACAAAAGAAACAACACACACACAAATGATAGGTAACAAAGGCATAGTTAAAGTTGTAGTCTCTGCAATTTCATAGTGAAACAATGTAAGAAGCAGTAAAACAATATGCATACACACGTTTGATCATTAACTGTTACATTAAATGTTTTTATTAAAAACGGCATATCTATATTAGAAGTCATGAGATCAATCACAATTTTATCAATAATGAAATGAAACTATGGTGCTTGAAAGAGTTCTCTCTTTTGGATTACTAAATGAATAGTAACTGCAGCATCTTCATGCAGATCTCTAATTATAATGAACTAGAAAGCAAGGTGAAAATGATGAAAGAACCTATATTTAAACATAGTTAAAATAAATATTGTATCTTAAAATAAAATGAAATAGAAGTTTGTAAACTTTTCTCTTTTTTCAACCTCTTTGGCTACTGCCAAAAAAAAAAAAAAAAATCAGTTTATATGGACAAACATTACGAGTAATTGTACAGAGCTTACTACTGTTCCTGATGATATATTTCTGTTCTTCACTGAATAGTAGTACAAAAGACCCATGGCTAATGTAGTATATCACATGACATGGTGTGCAATCACACAAGGCAGGCATCAGCCTGGTAGACTGCAAGTTGTTATAGTTCATCATGGGATGTGCTAAGGTACAGTCCATATTGCAACACAGCTATCAGTCAATGACAATGATTTTTCTCATGTCTTATTTTACCAGTCTAATCTTTGTAGATTTCCAACATATGCCCATGCTCCCCCACACCATTTCAATCAGAAGAGTCCTAGAAGAGTTTTGCACTATCTATGGTCAACAGATGCAATCACATTAACACAGATATCTGGCAGACTGAGAGATAATCTTCATGCTATTTATGCATTTTATTTCCATGCCAAGAAATGGGTGCACAAAAACACCAGAACCAGAATTAGAATGGATTGCCAAATGACTGCTTGGCTTCTCAAACCTGGAGCCTTGCATAAGCCACAATAGGATTTTATATACTTACCACAAGCAGCTATCACTCTTTAGCAAACCTAGAGAGCTCCTTAAATCCTGTTCTATGCCATACTTTATACCAAATTAAACTATCAATTTCAGTGGGTAGGGAAAGAAATGTTCAAAACACTACGATTAAAAAAATGTATTTATTTTATTATTATTTTTTACCAAAAGCTATTTTTATTTACAAACCTGCTGGAACTTTTGGGTCTGCATGCAGAGCTGATGTGATGTATGTAGATTGAGGGTGGAAGAGAACTATGAAGTAAACCAAAAACACAATGATGGAAATGGTGTTAAAACCAAAGGCAACTCTAATTTACTGCTTACAAAAGACATGCCAGCACATCATTAACTAGAACAGGTAAGATGTGTAGTTCCATTGTTACAAGTCAGTCAGCCAGCCAGAGTGTTTCGACTTGTCTGAACTCACCTGTGAAGCGTACGCGTAGAAGAACAAATACATTGTAAATTATGTTATAAATATTCAACGGGGACTAGGGCATGAACTTTAAAAAAAAAAAAAAAGAAAGGAGCACAAAGATCTTCATTGTTTGAAACAAAGCACGTAGCTCAAAGATATCTAGATGACAAATTTAGAATTTTAATCTAATTAATATGAAGTTCTACAGTTAATGATAAAATGGTATTGTCGATATATAGTATGCAATTTTGAAGAATAGCTCTGTTTATGGTTCATCTCTTTTATAATTTTAAATGTGTTAAATGCTAAAAATCTCTTTAGTTCATCTGACTTTAAATTTGAAGATAAGAAAAAAAATGGCATTTATAAGTTCTATATTTCATGAAATGTAAAGATAGTTTGTCCAATTCATAAAAATGAGTAAAAGGTGCTTAGCGATTAAAATAGTATATAAGTATCAGTAAGCACTTCCTGCCAGCACCTGCCTATTTCATCAGATGGGCCAATTTTTACAGGTTGAATGTAGAAAAGAAAAAAAAAAACGGACTGATTGACTGATTTGGTTTGACAACTCTGTCACTTACCGTGAAAAAAGATACTTCACAAAAAAAACGAGGATCCCCTCCATACGCCAATGCTTACAAGGGAGGTAACTCTGATAACAGCGTGTACTGCCATGGTTGTCTATTACAAGGCACTGCCAATTCTGCACATGGAGTCCAGCTTCAATTCTGACAGGAGATAAGTAGCATCAGAGTAACAAGCAAGATGATCCCAGAAATCACAGCACCGCTACATGGCAACAACAGAGAAAGACTAGCGGCTATTTTTGCAGTAAATAAGAGTCTTGGTTCAGCTAAACTAGATGTTTTAAAAATCGAGGTTTTTGCGCCAACAAGACCTACAATCCTGAACAAAATCATTACCTACAGTGTCGATAAAAACAACAAAATACATATTTTTTTTAAAATAAAAAACATTAGGTAGACACAACAATCAGCAGACTTATTGCCTGCTGCTATTTTTTTGTGGGCTGAATTGAGGGAAATATGAAAAAGAGAGAATGGTGCTGATCTTCCTTCATTCATGATGAAGCTATAGTGGCACATTTCCAGAACATGGTATCTCATAATACCTTCTCTGATTATTTTGATAAATTAACTGACACATTTCCAAAAATAAGCTATTATTTTGTTAAATCAAAAATTTGTTAAAATAAAGTCTACATCTGGGTTTTTTTTTTTTTTTTTAGCGGTATTTTCTTGTGAATGCAATCTGACAATTCATTCTACAATAACCAGCAAATGAAATAAAAATCTATAAACTTCCATTTTCCCAGTATCCAGACTCAAGAGCGGTAGTGGGTACAATGTTGAGCATATTACTCCCAACAAAATATCTAAATGCATGCTTTGTATAATGTGTAATGTATGTACCAGGTGTGGCCAAACCACAGCTGGCGAGAAAATATTGGCTGCGAAACTCTGCGTCTCATCATAAACCAGGGAAAAAAAACAAAAACAAAACTGCTGATACTCTAGAAATTGAGTGTCTTCCAGGTTAAAACAGTTAAGTCAAATGCTCAAGGTGCGTAAAGCTATTTGAGAATGTAAATCCTAATGCTAGAATTTGGCCAGGTATCAGTCAGCAGTGATGAGGAGAGGGAGCAGTGGATGGAAAGAGTTGGAAGAGGATTAAAGAAACTTTCATGTGGGCAGGGTCAGAGGATTGGAGAGTTGGATCTTGAAGACAAGCCTAACAGCATCTCTTTCTACTGTACTGTGAGGAGGCTTGTCAACCAGCAGTGTCTTGAATAGGTTTATGGAACTGTTGGTGCCTATCATTGCATTTCTTGAAAAAGAAAGAAAGAAAAGATCCTATCCATAACTGGAAGATGACAAATAGATGCAAGTTCTGATGTTTCTTACTGATATTATGAAACATCTACAAACTCTCAACTTAGTAGTGCAGGGGAAGAAGTTTAATAAAATAAGGCTTTTTCAAAGAGAGAAACCATCAAGAAAACATCAACCACTTTCCAAATCTCAAAAGGATAAACACATTCCCCTGATATTGAAGTAAAAGATCACAAATTTAAAGAATACAGAGATAAATTAGAAGAACCGCTTGATAATTTTCAAACCATAAGTTGAGATCCTACTCTGCCTTTTTTGTAAACTCATTCATGGTTGAAGTGGTCAACAATGGTTGTCCTATTCTTGAACCTCTGGTCGCAGAAACACATGCTGTATAAATGGAACTATTGGACTTCCAGGACCAGGGTCTAAAGATGATACATAAATCACAACCTACAATTGTATTCTGAAGTACTAGAAACAAAACATTAACTCAACTCAAGAAACTGGTACGCGACTCATTTCGATTTTCGGTACAACATACTGCTGTGTATCGCTGTACTCCTTAATAAAATCTGTAAGGTCAAACACTGTGCAGTCCTTACAAATTGATACCTGATAGAGCTACTCCATACAGCCTGATTTTCAGACTTACAGTCAGGATAGAGACTCACAAGACCTCTACCACTAGTAATTAGCCAAATAATTGTATCAATATCATCTTACTTAATGAATAATATCAAAATAGGTTTGTAAGGTTAATATTTAGTAAATAAATTGGCCATTTTATTGGAATGTCATTTTTTTTTGTTGCATACAATGCCATGTTTTAACAAAATATTTATTAAGAAAAATAAAGAGTTTAGAATTTCAAAAGTCTTTTTTCCCCCATTTTGTCTTTATATTTTGACTGTTTCTCATTTTTTGTCATTCAAATACAGAAAAATTAAGTAAATAATTTGCAAGATGTTGCCTTTGTTCATTATTAAACATGCTAGATAGTTAAAACAAAACTTTTCAATTGAGATTTAGAAATAGTTTGGTATATGTATTACTTTGATTTCTGCAGTTAACACAATTCCTCAATCTCAGACAGTACATTCTTCAACAAATTTTATTGCATACATCTCTCTCTTAGTAACATTTGCATTTTTTTTAAAAAAAAGTGTGTATGTAACAGTAATTAAAAAAGTATATAACGTTTGTGCAAGTCTTGCAGCTCTTGGACATGTGAGGAATATCATACGCAACTCTTAGGTTCAGTAAGTTTGGTCATCCCTGATATATACATATATCATATATGTATATAATTATTAATTACACACACACACACACACAAATCTGATCAGATTATAGAAGAGATATAATGCCTGTCTCCATTTATTCTTAGTGATCTGTTTGTACTTACTCTCATCTGTGGAACAAATCTGCAGTTGCTACCATTGTTATTGGGAAATTTTAGCTTGCAGCAAACAAAGCTTTGTTAATATAATCAAGGCTTGAAACTCCAAAATTTTAGAGGACAAGTCTTTCGCCTCCCCTTTCTTCCTTTTCTCTTTCATGGAACAGTGACTCTTATTTTTTGGTGTCTGCAGCAAGAATTTCTTTTAAGCTGCACAAATCATGGCAACCTGGGAATTTAAGGCTAAAACCAATAAGCTGTGCAGCTCAGAAGACATAAACAGAACCCCTAACTTCAGTTATCATCTGTGCAGAGAGACTTTCCCCAACAATAAAATAGTTTTCTTATCTGCTGCTCGGAAAAATTAGATTCTATATCATGAAGCATGATGGATGAAACATTCTACAGTAGCTGTTTCATAAGCTACAGTTGCTCTTGTACCAATAACTAAAATTCTTTTAAATTTAAATAAACTAGTACATGTTAAACAAAACCTTTTCATAGCTTAATTTTAAAGGCATTCCCATAAAATCATTGAAAGGCCCTGTCTCCATTTGGAAATCATGCAACCATTTTTCACTAAAACCAGAAAAGTCATTATTTGCTGTTTTATGACCAAGCCAGAAGGCTATCTTTACAAGACATTTACATGACATCTGACAGGTTTACTCCTTGGCAGTCATTAAAGAGTGAATACAGATGAGCTTTGACAAGCTTGTGTGCTGTTTTTCAGAGATCCTTCAACCTTTTGATCTTGTGTGTGTGTCTGTCTGTAGAGCTCCATATGAGAATGCTGGGATAACAATGGACTAGAAATAACTGCCCATCGAATAGAACCAATCAATGTCAAGAAGAGTTCAAGCAACCTTGGAAGCAAAGGGAAAATATACTAAATAGTAAGAATAGACTTTTTTTTTAATGTTATTAGTAAATCTCACTTTTGATGCTGGTTAGCTAAAAAAATATATAATTATATAAATTAATTACCATTCTGTTTTAATAGAGATTTTGAAATTTTGGACCATACTGTATATGTAAATATTCCACTTATTATTTACATTGATGATTAGTACTGAACCAGACCATAAATAGAATGAATGGTTGTCCAGTAATAGAGTACTAACTCTGCCATACCCCTCATGGTTTTTCTCACTCTTCTTTTATAGTCAGCTGCATATGGGGATTCTCCAGGCACTTAGATTTTCTCCCACATCTAAAAAATGAAGACCCCCTGGTATGGATTTCCCTACCTAATATGAAAGTACCGAGCCCCATGTGACACAGAACCAACAATGCTTTTGAGAGGAAAGCTGCATCACTGTGCCCCATCAACAAGGTTCTCCCCCATTGAAGAGACATGCACACGACCATCCCAGTTCAAAAAAACAGTTTTCTTTGATTCAAAAGTAAAAAAAAAAAAAGTTGACTTCAGGTTTTCTTGTTTCAAACTTGCTTTTTATTCCATATAAATGGATATTTGTAATAAAGCTCAACAGCATTGACTCAGGGGTTAACCTGTGCCAATCTGTTACATTTACTCCAAAGAAAAATGACAAAAATGCATGGATTTGGTATGAAGAATGTAGTAAAATTCACTTCAAGTGGTAAACCTTTATAGAATTTTGGGATGACTTGAGTAGTTTACACAAGATTAATAAATTTATATTTTTGACTATTTATAATTTGCATTGTTTTCTGTGAAATTTAGCAACATCTAACAATGGTCTATAGAATAAAATATGCTAATAAATTAAGGCTCCTAAAATTCATGAAGTAATGGACATTGTTTAGGATCAGAAAATAATAGATATAATCAACTTTCAGCATTATCTATCTCATCAGTAATTGGTCACAAAGTTTAGAAATATAAGCAACACAAGACAATTCCTTATTTTGTTTTGTCCAAATATTTATATACCAGATGTCAGTATGAAAGTTTTGGACAACTGATGAAATGAGGATGGTCAAGAACTGTATTAGGGCTGAGAAGGCAGGCCCATGCACATCTCTCAAAGTAGTTACATAAAGGTCCTGAAGAATTGACCCAGCAGGCATATCATTGTAAGTGGGTCCTCCTAAAGGATCAATGCTGCAGGCATTGCACTAACACAGGTGAATCCTGATCAAACAAGCCTGCAAAACGTAAAGCATATTTTGGTAGATAACACACATCCCTTATGGATGCTGTGGTCCACAATACAATCCATTTCCTCTCTGAAACAGCATATCATGTACTTTTATGTCCAAGGAAAGACAACAAGAAATAATACTACAAACTGGAGGCAAACTAATGAAGCATATCAAGTATTCTCAATTTTCATTATCAAATTGTAGTTCCTTAAAGTACTGACAAGCTTCTCTTAACTAGTAACTTAAAGAACCTTCTCACTTACTATAACCAGAGGAAAACTCTCTCAGATTCATCGCAATCCTCTTGCTTCACTGAATACATTGGAGAAAATATAAAATATTCTAACAAGATGCTACCACACATCTCATATAAACAAAACAGTTAATTTTCCACCATAAATTTTTTTTTTTGTCTTCTTTTAAGACTCATTGTTTGTCCTCTATTTTAGTCAATATCAGAAGATATTAGGGGAAAATGCAACTCAGAAACCGATACAATGGATTTATGATTTGGTAGATCAGTTCCAGTTCTTTTATCATTTACAATATCCGACACCACCAAGTGTAGTAGAGTCTGCATATGACCACATACTAATAGAACTGTTCTAACTGCTATATTTAGGTTAAATAACCCAAACCGTCCCTGCAGTTTATCAAATCAATAAATTTTTCACAGGCTTATAAAACTTCAAAACTTATTTCCATCATTACAATAATGCAGCTTGGATCAATTCATTAAAACGTTATTACCAACTGTCGCATTGCGCTGGGTTTTTTGTTTAGTAACCTGACACCTGGCTATCTCACTGCAAATTTACAGGACTAACTAGAATAGGTGCGGTTTAAGGAAGATTACTGTAAAAAAAAAAAAAAAATGGTCGCACCAAAATTAAAGCTAATTAAACATGCAAATCTGAGCAAACTTATTTAGCCGGCTTCTTTACAGCAGCTATGCATTCAATAAGTTGGAGAACCTTCCAACAATGCAATGCTACAAGAACTCAAGATCAAGATCTGACCATTGCCAACAGTTAGTTGTATATATGTATACTGATGAGTGCCAGTTTCCTCTCAGAGTTTCTGCACCATCTTAAGCACTGTACTTCAATTACTAAGTCCTTTCACCAATCCATTACTCACCGAGTTAGATTACCACACCCCATTTATATCCTTTGCAAAATTAAAATTACTTTTCCTAATTTATCAATTCTATTTAAAACTATCCTTCAAAAATATACTAACGATTTTGGCATAAACTCTAACAGTTATAGATGCAAAACCTATGGTAGAAGTTATGAGTTTAAAATAAAGATGTTAGGTAAGAACCAAGATTAAGTAAACTGTCCAGTGAGTGTGACTAAACTACCATGACACATTCACATTTTGAATAGATTTATTACCCTATTCCAAGCAGAAAGTGTGTTGCTTGTTTTAATTTCAAACAGTCAACATACTTTTTAGTTGCTATGTTAAAATCATGATTTTTATAGCTAGACAGTGGTGATTTTATGCGAGATATTTTTGTTATGTATAATATATATATATATAATCGACACACCAACAGAACACTTGTGTTTTAAATATCTTGTATTTCCAGCTAGTTCATTCAAGATATTATCAATACAGTAAAAACCCGATCTAACAAACTAACAGGGGTGGGGGTGTGTGTGCCTGTTAATGCCAGGAGTCTGTTAAATCCAGACGTTTACATATGCTATGTGCAAAAGATTTTTTGCACAGCTTAATGTGGACTTTTGTCGGGAGACTAGACAGCGCCCATTGCTTCCGAAGTCCATTAAATCGAGGTTTTACTGTATGAGTTTTATTTGCAGCATCTGATCTAAACATCAGCACAGCTAAATTTGTTTACTGTTCAGATGTATACTGCATGCTAAGTATTTTTTTTTAAAACATTTCTTAAATTATCATCAACATACCCCTTAGTTGTTGCATCGTAATTTTATCTTAGGATAAAATTCATAACTATGTAGAACTTTAATTTTTACTGTTTCATTAAAAGCTTTTAATTTTGCACCAATGTTATCTAAAAATTCAGACCTGTTTTGTATATAAATTTTAAATATATTTTTAAAGCATTAAATGTTATTTTAAACTTTGCATTTGAACTTGTTCCTGAATGAACCATTGTGCTCTCATTTCCACTTAATAATTTATTACTCCCATAGTAACATGTATTTAATGCATTAGGTAAAACATTAACTCTGAGTTCAGTGTATGAAATCTGATTAAATCTTTTGATAAAAATAAACTCATTTAAATTAGTATTATAAATATATTTTGGCTAAAATGGAATTGTGGCAGTAATTATCTGTTGTATTAAATTATCTACATATGTTTTGTTAACTCCATCATTAGAATTAACAGAATATTAATATTTATAATTCTGTGATTATCTAAATTTAAATCTCCAACCATTAAACTTGAACCATCTCATTTTTGAAAGTTTGATGTATTTAAACAAGAAAATACTAATGAACTATCTTTGACTGAACTAAAGTAATTTACACACATTTAATACTTAACATTAAATTTAAAGTTTGGTGATTCCATAGGAGACTTCAGTAATTCTATGGACAGTTTTAGCTGATTATGTACAGAGTTCAACCATTTTTTTTAAATAATTTGTTTTGCTATTCTTTAGTTACATAATTGCATGTAATGGTTCTTCAATCAGAGAATAACAGTTTGGTTAATTTTTCAATTGATTTTTTAAAATATTCCCTTTTTTCTTTTAATCTTTAACTTGCTTGATAATATGGTTATCATAGATGATGTTAAACTAAGTGTACCAGTGATAATTGATGTGACTGGAAGTGGAGAAGAGACAGACAGACAGACATAAATGTCACGAGACAACAATGCTAAATTGTTTTCTTCTTTTTTCACTTATATAAACTTTTCATCCTGAATCTCTCTTCCTAAACATGGTCTTAAGTGTTATTTTATTCGCTAAGTTTTCTATCTACATACCTTGAAGTTTAATCTCTTTTATAACTTCTAATTTATTTATTTAATAAGCTTAAAATAAGTCTTTGAAAAAAATTCAAACTGCTTGCTAAAAGCATAAAAGAGACTAAGACGTTAAAATTCAGTCATAAACTTTAAACTTAACTGACCAAAAACAACAGTTTCTATTTAAATTTCAGATGCAGGATGAAAAATATTAGTTGGAGGCATCAAACCAAAAGAATCAAAATAAAAGTTTTATTAACTTTATACCAGGTCCAGTAGGTACTATGATTTCTGACTGAATTTAAATTTAACACACCACATTGTCTTATTGGATTTATCAGGAAGACTATCTCACAATAAAACCTCTTAATGTTTTATGATATATCGAAGTTTGTTGGGTCTTCTGATTTAATAATTAAAGAATAGCGCCCAATTATAGAGATACTTCTAAATGGTGAATTAGCTTCAAGTATTAAACCTTCACCAACAAATCTAGGTTTCTTCTTTCAACACTTAAAAGGATAAGTGAATACCTATAATTTTGTTTAGATATACAAGCCGCTACCATAGCTGAGGTTCAAACCTTTACCCACAGTTTTGTCCGCCAACTGCTTTGGTTTGGAATGATGTCATAGCACTGTCTACAAATTTTGGTAGATGTTCTGTTTTTTATAAAAACTACTACTATCAGAAAAGAGTTTAGTTAAACTCTTTAAAACAGATCAAATAGGAACAGGTAAAAACTCCCCCTTCCTGATGTGCTTCATTTGTGACAGACTTAGTTTTAAGTCAAAACCTTATTCAACATCAAAGTAATTTCCCCAACTGCTCTCATCAATTTTTGATTTTGATGATCCCTAAATGAAAGAATCCATTTCTCATAGGTTCTCAGTTATTTAGTAAAATGTTTTATCAGATAAATTTTTTTAAAAAAAAACACCAATGTTCAGTTTTATTACCATTATAATTCTATCTGACAAATGACTACAAAAGCCTAAGTAATTGTAGGACAGTTCTTGGTTAAAAGCAATCTTAAGTTTTACATCAAATAAGCTATTATTTTTTAGCCTTTCTGATTGATTCTTTTAACTGCAAGAAACACAGACCAGGATTTATTAAACTCAATAGGCATAACTTTATCACCAGAAAACATAACTGTCCCAAAAAAATTTACATTTAACGTTTACTATTTCTGTATAAATTTCACTAAAACGATTTCTTCTAAAATCCAGATTTAGATCAAGTGCAGGATATCTATCACTATTTAGAGGAACATATGCCTTGGTTATTGAACAGTTATTAAATACTGAAAGGTGTATTTCTTTATCTTCTTCTTCTTCAGCAGTTTAAAATGCTCATCTCAGCTGTTTTGTTTTTGCTAAAATAGTCAACTTTCAATCAAAATTAGTACTTTGTGGAAATGCCGTCAAATAAAATTGTCTATTAGCATAACCAATATTACAGGCCACATTTATTTAAGCATCTTAAACTTTAGATGCTGCTCATCAAACAATACAGCATATTTATATATAACACTATCTTCATCAAATTAGCTCTTCCAGTATCAACTCTCTTTGCTATAAAAACTGCATCATCATCTCCCTTCCTCATCAAACAACTTATTTCTTCATTTCACATACCATTTTTAAATAGTTTTCACAAAACCAAAAAATGTGGACACAAAGCTTCATTCATGTCTTTATACCAACATTTGAATTAATCTTTGGTACTTACTAAAATTATCTGGATAAAGTAGTTTCAATTTCTTTACCACCTAAAATACAAATAATCTAAGTAAATGTAAAATGCTGTTATTTGTCAAACTTATATTATTAGCATCATAATTTATATCATCAGTTTTTACAAGTTCTTTAAACAACACCCCAGCTTATGTAGCATGTACATTTTGATTTTGATTTGTAGTATCGATTTCTGTACCAGAATTTAGATTCGTCCTAATAATAGACAGATACGAGGTGTAGTCAAAAAGTATCCGACCTTTGGCCAAAAAAAAACAATATTAAAAAAACTCACCATTTTGATTTAGTCTCCTGCATAGTATTCGCCTTGGGAGTCTACACACTTCTGCCAGCGTTCCTGCCACTGCTGGAAACATTTCTGGAAATCACTTTTTGGGATGCTGTAGAGCTGTGCCGTCGAATTTTGCTTACTGTCCTCTGTTGACTCAAATCTTCTCCCTTTGTGTTTTTTTTTTAGCTTTGGGAATAGCCAAAAGTCACACGGAGCCATGTCTGGGGAGTAGGAAGCCTGACGAACAAGTGGTGTGTTATGCTTGGCGAGGAATGCTTGGACGACATGGGCGGAATGAGCGGGTGCGTTGTCATGGTGGAGTTGCCAGTTCTTTGCTGCACACAGCTTCACGAAGGCGACAAAGAACCCCCAGGTAGTATTCTTGTTAATTGTCTGACCTTGTGGTGCATATTCATAGTGCACAATACCTCTGTAGTCAAAAAAACAGGTCATCATCAGTTTAACATTGCTGCGCACCTGTCTTGCTTTCTTTGGTCTTGGCGAGGATGGATGCTTTCATTGGGATGATTGCAATTTTGTTTCAGGGTCATAACCGTACACCCATGTCTCATCACCAGTGATGATAGTGTTCATGAAGTTTTGATCTTGGCTAGCACACTCCAGTGTGTCCTGGGAGATTTCCTTTCTGTTTTCTTTCTGCTGGTCAGACAGCAACTTTGTTACGAATTTGGCCGACACCCTCCTCATGCACAAATCTTCTGTTATAATTGACTGAACTGACCCATGGCTGATTCCAACTTCGGCAACAATCTCCTCAATAGTCACACGACAGTCTTCATAGACTATTCCTTGAACCTTTGCAGTCATTTCTGCTAGTTGATGGTCTGCCACAACGTGGCTCACTGTCCACTGAGGTACGGCCATCTTTGAACCGGTTGTACCACTCCTTTATTTGTGTTTTTCCCATAGCATCATCTCAAAAGGCCTTCTGAATCTTCTCGATAGTCTGGGCTTGCGTATCACCAAGTTTTTGGCAGAATTTGATACAGTATCTTTGCTCAATGCAATCAGTCATCTCGACTCAAAAAGAAAAATCGCACATCTGTACTCAACGAGTCACTGCAGGTGACTGGTGCAACCTACAGACACGAAAATTTTAGCGCATGCTCAGGAAGGATGCGGCCACCTAATACCCATGCAGAATTTGCTCACGCATTATTATTTTGTTCAAACAAATTCAAGGTCAGATACTTTTTGACTACACCTCGTACTCAAAAAATTTGTTAATTATTGATGAAAATATAAATTAAATCTGCTAGGTCAGCATATTCCAGATACAGAATTTTGTAAAAACAACAACAAAAAACCCCAAGTTCATTGTGTAGCAACTTTTGCTGATTTTCTGAAAGCCTTTCCACATTTTTATTTGCTTTAAACTACTTTACTGCAAGTCTTTTAGTTCCCAATTAAAACACTTGACTTGAATAAGAGATTTAAGCTGTAAAATACTTTTTTTTTTAGTTTACATTTAAAAGATAAGCTTTATTAACTTTACTTTCAGCAGTGTCTCCAATAGTTTTGCTGTTTCTTGTTTCTCTTAAGTATTTCATTTTCTTTTGTTTTAAAATCCAACTTTCTTTTAAATTTTTCTCAAATGCAATCTAACTGGCATAGCTTCTTTTTAGAGATCTATACAATTTCCATCTTGATCTGTAATTCAGATTTGAATGCTTAGATTTCTAATAACTGGTATATAAACTACCTTTTTTGTTGTTTTAAATTATTTTATATCTACACTAAACATCTGGGAAAAAATAAGTGTGTTTGAGAGAGTTATGTCCATTAATGTATGATAATTTTGTCCCTGAACATTGATTTAATAAGATAAACTGATAAAATATTTACCGAATCAACTCTTTTCATTATAACCAGATAGTCTCAGTGTAATTCCTAATGAAGTTCTTAAACAATTCTCTACAGTAAAATCCGTTAGAACTAATAACAATGACAGATCTGAGAATACCACTATTAGCTTTAATGTTAATGTATTATCATTTATTCTTTGAAGCTCAATGATTGTTATTTTTCACCTGTCTTTGAATTTCATTACTAATTTGAGAGTTTGTATAAACCTGTATCTAAAGTCATGTTCCAAATGACTCCATTATCAGCACTATATAGAAATATTACTTGTACTATTAACAATTGAAAAAGAGTAATGTGTTTCAAATTAATCAGATCAATTTCAAATTGTTTTGTAGAATTTAAATTTAAAGTTGGATAAATTTATGTCTTAAAATTTGTAGGTTTTGATGATTAAACTAAAAAAAAAATAATCTATCCTCAGTCGCATTCATTTAATTAAAAACATTTCTAGTTTATTCAGATGCTAACGGTTAACTAAGTCTAACTAGTTTGAATACAAGGGTAAAAAGTTTACTCTTGTCACTTGTGAACCCAACACAATCATCAAAATATGGTTCTCATTCTCTGTAGTCTAAACTGACAATCCAGCTGAAACTTTTAAAATCTTTTTTTTTTTTTTTGGGCTTTATTAATTCCATTTTTTATCTTAGCTCAAGAGAAATATTTGTTCCACTCATTTATAATTTTTACACAAACAATTTATTTTGGGCAGCAGCAGCAGCAGCCAATGTTCTGATAAATAGCTGCACTTTATATTAAAATTGAAACATAATTTTTTATCTTCATTAAAAGAAAAAAAAAATAGTAAAGATTTAGTTGAAACTGCAATAAAGGGTGATGTTGTTAATGACACCCACCACATACTAGTTAAAAAGTCACAAACCTGTCAGACAAATAGCGAGTAATTGCAATTGAGGAATGTATATGATGTACACACAATGCAATATTACAGGAAATATACAAACACAAAATACATACATTGTACAACGCATTAGTATGTCAGCTTTTTGCTTTATATAGGATAGGACATGACACCTTTACAGGTTATCAATGTATGACTTGAAATTTTATTCCAAATATCCTGCAGCAGTTTCCACAATTCCTCCAAGGCACTTGGTTGCCTGACTTTCTCTGCAGCCATATCATCCCACATATCCATATTGATATTCATATCAGGACTTCTGCAGACCAAAAAATCTGTGTTCCATTCACATTGGCTATATACTTGAGCTCAAGAAGATACATTCCTGCCCAATAAGACATCTTCCTGAAAGAATGCCGCAATAGATACAAACCTGCCTGCACCTGTCAGTTTACCTTTGGGTTTATGCACATGACTGATCCAAACCCATGCTTCACTGTAGAACATTGACTATTATACTGCTCCCTAGTCTGCCTTCAAACAAACTGCTGTCGATTATTGCCAAACAGTTCAAACTTGACTTATCCTTAAAAAGCACCTTCTTTCAAATTTGGTCATCTCACTGCTCCAATTTTGCTTTGTCATTTGGTTCTCTCCTCAGCAGAGGTTTTCAGGCAGCTATGCATTCATTGAGACCATTTTTTGCCAATGTGTATTTTATTGTTCTTGAAAAAACATTAACTGTAATTGCAGCTAGGTCATTCACAAGATTTATACTGGCTAGAAAACAAACCACATAGTACTTAACATTACTTTTGGAGAGTTTGGGCTTTCTTTCCTTGACTATGTCTTTTGTCAACAGTACTAGTTTCATGTATCCTCCTCAGTCTTGCATACAGCTTCTTCTCAGTCATAAAGTTGGGCTGCAATCTGTCACATGGAGTAGCTAGCATTCACTAGCTAAGAGTTTGATTTCTATATGCTCATCACATATTTCGTTCCCAAAAGCCACAGTGTTTACCACATCATTAGTGCCTATACTTTTATAATCCTTCCGCAGACATAGCATTTTCTGATTGCTTGCATGACAACCAATCACAGTTCACTACATATACACATGGCTACACTATGAAACATTTAATTTCTTCACAAGGTGCAATTCTTTCATGTGTTATCTGCATTTTATATCCAACTTGATTTTTTGGTTTTGTTTCCATAACTATTTCCAATACCATATAATAAAAAGCAAAACAGCTGTAAAGAGATTTAATGAAACCTTCCAAGATAATATATGAAAAAGCTTATAGCAAACAATAGTAATTGGATAAGCAAGCATTGTAGAGATATTAATGAATGAGTATAACAACAAAGAATAGATTTATTGGCACATCACCAAAAGAAGCAAGTTCAAAAAAAGAAAGAAATGCTGATTTAAAGCTAATGATTTAGTATGAATATATTGTTATAAAAAACATTTTGAAAATCGATAAACTAAAAATTGTGCATATTTAAAATTGTATTTATTAATAACAATGGTCATTTGACACAAATTAGAAGTTTTAGATGAAGAAATATTAGGATCATTTTTTGAGCAAAAAGTTACAAAAATACAAACATGTTCCACTAATTTTCCTCATTGAAACATGAACATTAAAGAGAGGTGGCATTGTGTGTATATATATATATACACACATACACACCAGAGGCGTAGCAAGGGTTCTCAGCGCCCTTGGGCAAAGACCCTTTTGGCACCCCCACCTCTGAAATGTTTTGATTATTTGTTTGTGACTCATTACCCACTTAATGACAATCACAAAGAATTAATCACTGCCAAGAGCTAATTTAAAGTCACAATATAACATCTCACAATATCACAACTGTAAACCTGGAACTAATGAGGTATTGCCTACTAGGTTTACTTACATAATTTGTTAAATTGTAAACCATTTTGATATTTATTTCATCCAGTATCGTTCAAAGTCACACAGCCAGAGTAATCTTTCAAGCATGCAGAATGTAGTCACTTGTGGTGTACATGTATTATGAAACAGATTGATGAAATACTACTTATGTTTACAAATAAATTTTATTAGTTTACAAAACTGCATATACTTAACTAGATCTCATAGAGGTAGCATTCTGGTATTCAATATTACATTATATACGAACCTTTCATGTTTTTGCTGCTGCAAATGAATCAATTAAACTATCAAAATTTAAGGTATTGAGTACATCTTTTTCAATACTTAATATTGCCAAGTTACTTAGTCGTTCTTGAGTCATTGAAGTTCTTGAGTATGTCATAATTAATTTCAGCTTGCTGAAAGACCTTTCACAACTACTGTGGAAATTTCATGGGCAGAGGTGGCTAGTTATTAATTGACATTATAATTTATAGGCCAGAGGAAATTTTGCGCCCCTTAAGACCTGCGCTCAGGGATGACTGCCCCACATCACCTCCCACCCTTGATACGCCTCTGATATATGCTTCTGAACATTTAGCTATCAAATCAATGCTGCAGATAAAATAAAACACTTGAAAAGACAAAACTTTGATGAAAAGTGCTTAAAGGCTCAGCCAAACAACAACAAAAATAGTACAAGAAAAGAATGAGACTTGAACCCACTTTTGAAGACTGACAGATTTTGCCAACACAACAGTGCACTGTGAGAAGATTTTCTAAACTATTAAAGATAGAAGCCAAATTCAGACTGCAAGCACAAATTTAACTGAGTTAAATTGTCTTTCACTCACTCTCTCCATCAAATCCATGCAACATTTACAACCCGTAATTTCATATCATCTATTTATTTACTTATTCTGTGTTTTTTTTTCAAGTTGGAACTTTGTTTACCCTAGGATGAACATTCATCCTATTCAAAATATTACAGAAATGTATTTTGTTTTTCTTTCTTTTTTTTTTTTTTAGTTTAACAACAAAAAATCAGAACAAAACAAACCAAGGTGGCTATCAACAAAGGAAAAAAAAAAATCACAGAAGCTTCCAATAACAAAATCTTTTAAAGGTCTATAATGTGCTATAGAAACAATTTAATATGACAAAAACAAAACAACAAAAAAAGTATCTCGTTTCTTTTTTTTTTTTTGGAGAGCAGAGAAATGAAATTAAAGCTGCAATAAAGGAAAAGATATGAAATATTTTATCATAGAAATTCTACGATTTGTAACTTTAAATCAGCGGAGAATCTAGCCTGAATCATTACGTCATTCAATAAAAATTTGTAACCAGAGTTCCAAATGATTTAAAGGCTGAGAATTTTCTCTTCCTGACAGAAGTACACTATATCACTATCTTATGCATCAGGTGGTCTTGCTAATATATGCAACCTGTCAGTCTCCCCTTAAATGGGAATAAAGACCCTCTATATTATAATTAACATTAGATATAATGAAAAATTTTTTAATCTATAGGAAGAACACCTGTTTTCATCAACTGTTTTCTTAGTTGTATAGTATAAAAGACCACTCATTTGGTACAAGATTCTATTTTTCACAGTTCACAGAAAAAAGGAGAGAAAAGGCATTTAATAGTATACTGGTTGACAGGGGTAGGCTGTAAATACCAACCAAAAATATAAAGCCAACATAATTATGAGTGCCTATACACAAAAAAAAATTAATTAAATATAGGGAAATTCTTCTTATCAACTATGGGTAAACTGTATAATTTGCTGGGTTGCCAATTTGATTATATATGGTTTCTGAAATATTTGTTTTTTAGGGTAAAAAGACATCTTTATACTGTTTGTTCAGTACATGTAAATGTACAGCTTTAAATATATTAAAACTGATCAGAATCAGATAATACATTTGGGAGGGAGTTTCCATACACAGATTTTTTTAATCTACACCTTTAATGTTTTATGGATTTATTTTTTGGGAAAGATATTAGGTTTCACACTTTACTTTTTTTTCTCTTTCAATTTAGCCGAAAAGTACAGTATTTTCTATGCTTCTGAAAACAGTGAGTTGTCCAGTACAAATCTATAAAGAACTTTGTTGTTCATCGTGTGGCTGTGATTATCTTGTAAGTTCTGCATTTCAGGTAGCTCTTATTTGCAGTTAACCCAAAATATTCCAGCAGACTAAAGCTGAGGGGGGCTCGCAGACGCTGCTTCAGAACAAGGAAATACAACTTTCATTCTGCAAGACAGAAACGGGATTCCGACAAAAGGTAAAATCTGTTAGCAAAATGTATTGAGCTAATACTGTCAGTCTCCAACTACAAGTAAAATGAACAGCTATCTAAGACTGTAGGAAATCAAAAGGGAAGAGAATCATTTTATTTCCTGTTTGTTTGTTGTTTTTTTTTGGTAAATGTACAGCCAACTCATTCTGTGGGGGGGGGGGGTGAGAGACAAATCCTAATCAAAGAAAACCACAGGAAGAAGTTTGGAGACCAGAAGTAAAAGCACATTAATCTATAAATACCTTCTAATGACAAAGTCCTCTAAGTAACTGTCTATGGGCTGCTACAAAAAGATGCAGCACTTCACAGGCTTCTGTCCTTTCATTTAATGCAACATCTTGCCAGAGATTAAACCCTTTGAACTAAGTGTGCTCTCCAAGGACAGTGTTTTCAGTCTGGAAATAGGATTATTGGGCCTATTACAAAGTATGGGAGAACAGGACAAATGTTAAAGAGCATGCATGGTTTTCTCAGATAGATACTCCTTGCTGGCTTTGGTTTAAAAGGAACAATAGCACAAACTAGTCTTCAGAAAACATCAATAATTTTGAAAAACTTTTCATGAAGGTAAAACATTTTATTTATCAAAAAAAAAAAAAAAAAAAAAGATATACCATTATTAAGACTTGAAAAATTAATTGCTAAGTCAGCTTTAACATATACCCCTGCTAGGAGTTTGAGTTTTAACAAAAATAAAATTACTATTATGTAATGATAGAAGTCAGTCAGAACCTGTTACATCGTTTCTATTTATGACTTGGTTTCAATGCTAAAAAATCACTAACTATAAAATTCTGTGGGATATAATTAGCTAACTATCCTCATATCAATACTTCAGAAACTTTCCTGCATCTTTGCGTTCTTTCGAAGAAATAGTAGAAAAGGTTAGTGTAGAGTAATACCAAGCCAAATGTATAGAGTCAAACAAACACTGTTATACTTGCTACAGTACTGTACACAACTTTAAGATATTATATTATTAGTTTGAAAGACCACTTTGTATAAATTATTCAAACTCTTGAAACAAATTGATAGAACAAAAGATTTTTAAGGTATAATCAGCTAAGTCTATGCAAAAATACATTTCTCAAGGTATTCTGGGGAATTAGAGTTTCCAAAGAATTTTTCTGAATAAAACATACAAGTGCCCCTTGTCTTCTGATTCACACCTCTTTATTAAACTATACATTCAAGTTTCCCTCTTCTATGTGCATCGGACATCAAAATTTTCTTATACTCAAAATGTAATTCTGTCCACATCCCTCTTGTTTCACTGGTAGTTTTCCTCTAGTAGATATTGTTTCATCAGTTTCTCTTATGTGAAAGCCCTTGGGGAATTGGGGCTGGTTTGTGACAAGTTTGTTTGACCAGGATGTAATGGTGCATGAACTTAGAGCAAAAGATAATGGACAGTGGAGAGTAAATTGAGAGAGAGAGAGAGAGAGAGATGAAGACAGGGAGCAAGCGAGCGAGAGAGAGAGAGAGAGAATAAGGAATTATTTCTGCAGCTATAGTCATATTTGCAGAAATATTTGGTGGTATTCATTAAATATTTTGTGCTCTGAATACACATGAAAGTGTCTTCCAATTTATTAAACAAGCTGAGTCTGAAATTTCCCCAGAATCTGTTTCATGTGATTTTTAAAAATGCAGCACTCACTGCAATAAAAAATACCTTTCCCGATGTTCATCTCAACAGATACTTTTTTCATTTTAATCAAAATATGAAAAAATATTTGTGAATTGCAGCTGTCCTACAGGTAAAATAATAATGCTAGTTTTGCGTTTGAGTGCAAAAAATCATCACCACACTCACATTCGTACCTATCGTAGACTTGGACAAGATCATAGATATATTGGTGGAAGAACTTCCAGAAGAACTGCAGCCATGCTGCTTGCTTAGTTTGAAGATTATGTAGGCCACCCAGCTTCATGAGGAAATGGAAGATGTCTTGCAGTATTTGTTTTTCCCAAAAATGTGGTCATTGTACAATAGGTCTTCAACACAGACAGAACCAACAATCACAGAGGGGCTTGACACTGAAGGATACAAGCTGAATTAGGAATGATAAACCCAAAAATATGGAGATGCATAGATGGCTTCTGTAGAATGCATCACTGGCACAATGTATATGTATGTGTAGATATATATATATATTACAAATAATTAGTGGCAGGTCATAACCCATAACAAAAATTGAAAAAAATATTGTGATGCAGATGAGCGTAGATTCAAATTTACTAGAGATTATAACAGTAGGAACATTATAACATAGCTTCAAGGACTAGCAAACAATTACAGTGTGGAGTAACATTTTAGACTTAAATTTATATATTATTGTATTAGCTTAAATTTGTGTAAAATTAATTTTAAAATAAAATAAAATTCTGTCACTTTGAAATTCATTTATTTATTTAAATTCAAATATATTTCCACTATTTTTAAAGTGATTCCAGAAGTGTCGCAAAAAATGGCACACTACAAATATTATACATAGTAACCCTCATGGCGATTAGTCTTTGCGCTGAACCAGCTACAGCAAATAGTCCTAGACCCAAGCTCTTGTCAAATGAGTCATTATGTTCAACTGCTGGTAAGGGTCAATTTTTGCTGTTCTGCATAGCATTCATCTTTACTTTAACTTCCACCATGTTGAATAGCAGCAGCAAAAGAAAAATCATCAAAAAGGTAATGCATGGTTTTATCATAATAGTTTGTCACCATGAAAGTTGTATTTTTTTATCTGACTATGGAGGCTGATAAAATCTTATTACTTGGATTTAGCATAAGCCGCATGCTCATAATACTACGTGTTCCTGCCATTAACTTTGGAAAGTACAAGTGCTTGTGATGGATGTGGTAAACAGATGAACGGGCCACTGAGTGTACTGGTAAAATCTGAAAGTGCTTTATAAACAAAAAGTTTTCTATTGCTTTTCTTAACAGAGCGGAACATGAACCATTATTCTGCAATCACCCATTAACTGAACAAAAACAAAACCATGAATATCCATCCATCCTAGTTAAGACTTACAGGTGTAAAGTACTGATAAAATCAAGTTTTCTGCAGACTCTCGTTTGGGCAAATAATCAAGAGAGTTCCAGACAATTTTATTATAAATTAATGGATGATCAAAGCAGATTATTTCCTAGCTAGCTGCTTTGGAGAAGTGAGTTTGCAGAACTAGTAAATTTCTGCTATAAAATAGCTGAAAATAAAAAATCCTCACATTTTTCAGGTGGAAAACAAAGATCAAAGAAACAAATATTGCCGTACTACAAGAGTATTAATGAGAAAGTAGCTATTTTTATCAATAAAATCCAGCTTTGTAAAGCATAAAGAGCTAAAGGAGACCATTAGTTCAGAAAATATTGGCCCATATACGCGGTACTTCATTAGAGTAGTGTCTATATATAGGTACACTTTAAAAATGCACAGAGACAGCTTCAAGGTAGAAACAAAATTAAATAAATTGAAGAAAACAGTAATCACTTATGAAAAAACAAATCATCCTTACATCTATTAGCAATAAGAGGGGGTTTTTTATCTCTAGTATTTAAAGATCAACCTGGCTATTTTATTTTCTGTACTGCTAGAATCTTTGAGTTTTGGCTACCTGTTGCCAGACAATGTGGCTCAGTGGTGAGTGTGTTGGCTTCAGGACCTATGGGTCCTGGGTTCAATTCCCGCTGCTGGCGCATTGTTGTGACCCTTGAGCGGGGCACGCTCTATAGCCACGACAGAGGCGAGTCTCCTATGACAAGGAAAAGTCAGAAGAATAAACCACTGCTGAAGACGGATGCACTGGGCCAGAGTGCCGCATAACGACGGTGCAACACATCCCACTCTTATGAAATGAGTGATCAAAGGAGGAGGCAGCGGCTACCAGTTGAAACATCCTCAGATCGAAATGCAACATCAAGATTTTCCCCTCCCCCGCAATACATTTTTTTTCAAGTGCTTGGGAGAATAACAAGTCTAGTACGACCACCAGGTGCAGCCTTTTAACGATAGTTAAAACTGGTGACCCTCAGAATCACATCATCAAATGCCTTTTTTTATCATGACATTTAGATGGATTTTAACCAGCAAGGGGATCTCTATTATCTGGCTGTCAGGCCATCTTATCTAAGTTTATACAGTACAGAGATATAAACTATAAGCTATAAAAAAAAATAACATGAACAATCTCCTCCATTTACCACTGATACACATTTAGTGTAATGCCAACTTCACAAAATTTTGACTCCACACTACCTATCCAACGCTAAAAAATGTGTGCAAAATAAGATAAAAAATTAAAACATCCAGACATTTTTTTTAATCATCTTTCAGTCTATCGTGAAATTTATCAAAACCCCATTTAACTGGCATCTACCACTTCTCTAAAACCTGTCATACAGTTTACATTTCTAAAGCTGTAGCAGACCCAGCCACAATGAATTAAACAGGTGTTTTATACTACTAGAGCTAGAACCAAAAGAACCCTACCATATGTCAGTATTTACTGAATTTAAAAGTTCAGATGATTTTCTCTCCTAAGTGCCTCAATCTAATGTGGCATCCTAATGGCTACAGAGATTCTGTAGCTACAGAGAGAAATTAAAACTGGCAATAAAAATTTTATTACTACATTTTATTCTGTCAAAATAAATGATAATATTTAAGAAAAGCAGCATGAATAATCAACAGAAACAAAATTGGCAATATATAGAGAAAATTATAACATTTTTTTCATATATACAGGGTATCCCAAAAAACATGCATACATATACTACAACACAGGCATTTCATCTCTCAATGTTAAGATGTTCTGTTTGAAAGATCACAATACCTTGCAATGCAATAGCTTTCCCAGACAGTTTTCAGTGTACAGCCATTTTTTTTTTTTTAATGAAGTTGAATGTCCACTACGCTCTCCAGATTTCTTCCCACCACCATATTTTTTTGTTTTGTTTTGTAGAACATGTTGAAGACAAAGGGTACAAATCAAAAACTAGCTACTAACCACAAACTCCAACAGCTATTCTGGTGAAAATGTGCTGCTGCTGTCTCCCTCTTCCCATGTACTCAGACACTACATGCCTGCATGGATGCTGATGGTAGAAGACACTTTGAACTACTATTGGAATACATTATGTTTGAGATATGCTGTGTGTAAAGAAAAAATTCTGAATAGCAAAATCTTTGTTTACTAGGCTATAGAAAAAAAGAGTATACATCTTTTTGAGACACCTTGTATGTGTCACTAGTCACCTTGCCAAAATCCTTTTCTTTTTTTTTTTAAAAAAAAGATAAGTTTAATTTAGTTGCATGTTTTGCTACAGAACCCACTCACTGTAATATCTGTAATTGAGTTAGTACTTTCTGTCACAAGTAGAATGCTATGTTGTGTGTGTTTTCAGTATCTCAAGATATCTTAGACAGCTGATGCTGACACTATGATTTCAACCTGGAATCTCCTGTTGCTAACCCATGCAAGCTACCAACTCGAGATTTCTGGTTCAAATCCCAACGTGTCAAACCAGAGATATGAGAGAGAGAGAGAGAGAACATATCTAATTTAGTTATTAAGCTAAGCAGGGACAAAGGGCTATAATGGTTTACACAAATTAATTTACAGAAAGAGAACATTATGGCTTATATAGGATATCTACCAATAATTAATTTTTTTTTCAAATAATTAATATAATTCTAAGCTTAATTAATATTACCAAAATCAAAGAGGCTGATAAAAATGTGTTCTTATAACAGATGATTATTTCAGGCAGCTAATTAGAAAGTGAGGGAGGTATATTATTTGAAGGAAAAATAAGTATCACTGTGACCAGATGAAATTTTAACTATTCGGTTTACATAAGATAAATTGTTCAAACCACAGCACAGAAACCTCACAGGTTTCCAGATACAACTGCCATTTATACAAAAGGCAAATACTTCCACAGAATTGCTATTTTGCTTTAATTTCAGATTTTCCTGCATATCTGAGAGCATGAATTTTTCAAGATCTCATTTTCATTTTAGATCTTTTGTGAACTTTATGTAGCAAAAGTCCAGATTTCAAGATATTTCATATTTGTAACCACGGGGCATCCACAATGATAATTTTGTTCCAAAGCAGCTTGTAGTAGCTGACTGTAAATAGTAAATCAATGTCAAATATTATCAAAAAACAGAAGTATAAAAGATTTAATAGATGGTTATAAATAATGTTACTTTTAAGTGTTTTACGCAAGACAAAAACACAACATCATTGCATCTATTAAATCTCTGTACAGGTATGATATTTCATTTAGAACACCCTTCATTAATCATCCAGGTAAGGAATACAATTAAATGTGCATTAATCTATCATGGACATAATCTGCATTACACATCAAAAGTCAAATTTATCCATGATGACATGTTAGAAGATACATTGTGGCAGCCTAGCTATGCGTTTAACCACCAGTAAAGTTGATTTATCATGTTAAGGTCTACAAGGGAGACAACCCTGAATGTTAGGTAGTGTAGATAATCCTGCACCATAAGAAATCTGGCACTTCAGACATCTACAAGAAGTCTTATTTAAACTCATGATTTTTTAAATGTGAGTGCCTAGTATAAATTTACATGGCTGGCTAATGAAAGAAAGATGCCTGAGAGGTTCACCAAACTGGGCCAGTCCTACCAGAATTTTGAAGTTGGGCCCTCCTCAACCTAGAAGTCTAGTGGTCTATCAAACCAGAAGTTAATATCTATATTGCTTGCATACATGCTATATACAAGAGAGAAAACCATGCTGAAAATGAGCATAAAAGTGTGCCCCTGCCAAGGCAACCAACCCTCCACACCACAGACTTTATCTTGGTTTAATGTGTTGCATTTCTGTAGATTCCGCTTAATGCAGCACATTAAATCAGAACAAAATGGAAAAATCCCTACAGAATTCTCTCTCTCTCTCAATGTCATCAAATAAATCTTCTCATATAGGCCAAATATAATACTCCAGCAAAACATGAGATACATTGAAAGTGGTCAAATCCATATTAAATTTTTTTACTAGCCAGTCTTTCCTATGAAATATGTGTTTCATATTTCTCCAGAATTAGTTCATGACGACTATTTCTTTCTTAATTCTGTGTCATGGCTCAGCATGCATACAATAATAGGAACAAGGTCAAGATGCTTCCTCATTCCAAGACTTCTGACTTTGTTTCATTTATAACACACATTTTTTGCAAGTTAACAGCATGCACAAAGGAAAATGGGAATGCTTGTAAATAAACCTGTTGGATAAAAAAACTTAAGTTAAATTCCTTTCTAATGTCCCACTAGTTGAAACCTACAGTGCATTACCACAAAAGGCATGTTGCTGGCACCGTGGACATGTCAGCTATCATTTCCATCATTAAACCCTTAGTCTACACCAGTAATTCACTGAAGTGTGTTATTTTCAAACATATGGAAAGGCAGGCTAGTGCTGAGCACAAAGGCAATGGTTACTTGGTACATCCTCAACATTTGTAGCACATCTGCCATATTGAGTTAGCGTGACAACTTTTGCAATGTGAAACAACTTCTGGAAAAACTCTGGTGATAATTCTGTCACAGAAGCCCAGCAAATCAAATGTAATGGCCTTGAATTTGTTGATGCAAGTCTCTTTAATGCGTGCTCACTGGAGAAAAACAACTTATCCAGTCTTGTGATAATGAAACAAGGTTGAGACAGATTCACGAAAGGTAATTTTATTCAATGTGAAACCATTAAAAAAACAGAAGAAAATAATCTGGCTTAAGCAAATTGCACAACATTGTCCAAAGTATCTTATACAGCAAAAAATGCAGCTTTACCTTCTTTCATTTGCAACACAGAAAGCTAAAGTTAAGGAAGGCGGTGTTCACAGGAACTTTAATAATTTTAACTCCAAGAATGAACAGATTTTACTTTGTATAGAACAATGTTTTTATATGTAATATCAGTAAATGTATCGCACATTTTATTATTCTAAATATGCCAAAGAGAGATAATCATTGCTGTGCTGTGCATAGATGATTAGTTTTCAAAGGGAAACTCAGACACTGTACAGCATTTGGTATTTCCTTTTTTTTTTTTTGTTTTATCCTTTTTAAACAGTTTAAATCTGAATCAAGAACAGCGCAGCAACACAAGACAATTGCCTACAGAATATTGGAGAACATTTCTTGTTATTTCTTATGCACGTTTGATAAGTGGTGCGTTTAGCAGTGTTGGTATTGAAACCAAAGCATGAATAGTAGTGGCATTTGTTTAAATTTCATGGACTCCCATGGGCCTTTAAGAAAACACACACAAGGAAAAGAAAAATGTTTAATACTCTTGGTTCTAATAAAAACAGACTATTTAGGCTAATAATTGTAAGTATGATACAGGTGAATTACTAAAGTTTCTATCTAAAGCAGATAAAAAAAAAAACTTCCTACACTGTTACTTGCATGCAATTCTAAACAAATTTCTGAAGAGTTAACGTAGACAGTAATTATGTTTGTATGCAAAGCCAGCATTTTTCTTTTGTTGGTAGAATCTTATAAGGAAGTCCTAAAATCTTAAAACATCCAACTCTTTCACTAATGGAGATAAGTTTATAAAACTGATTTCAAACAGCATCTAAATTACATTATATTGATTTATTATGCACTAATCGTATTATACGATAAATGGATAAGTTTTATTAATGTCATGTAAATGGTTACCATTATTTTTAAGTGCATTGCATTTGCCGATTCTTAATATAGTTCATGTTTATGAACACATCTTCCTTATCTAGTGATAAAAGATTCCATTATTTGACTTATATGAATGCCCTTCTGCCATATAAAAACCTCCCATGGCAGATGATGCTACCTAACAAAAAGAACAGTTAAATTAACTTGAAGTTTTTGCCAACAGGGATAAAACTTTTTTTTTTTTGTTTTCCATTTACCAGTCTCTACAAGGGAGACTATCCTGCTAAGGGAGAATAGTGCTAGAGTTATTTGTTAGAGAACATTATCCTACATTAGAATAGCCCAGAAAGATAAACCTTGAAAAAACAAATGCCAATCAAATCTTGAGGCAGAGTTAGAAAATAAATCCAAACTATCAGGGAAGAAATGAAAGGTAATTATTTCAAAATGACCACTGGCATACAATTCAAACTGCTCAGATGGCAGGAACAATAAAGTAGCAATGGGATGAATTCCTTTAAATTAAAAACCTATTATCATATTTCTCAGCATGAACTACACAAGAGGCCATGTCAATGTCCATCTTCATGATAGTTTTGGCAGTTCTTCTGAACTTATATTGATGATCCCAAGAATGTAAACATGAACTCTCACACAGCCAGTGCACCTATACAACCATAAAATCTTCAATTTATTATTCAATGTGTACAAGTATTGAAATATCTGTAAAATCTACAAATTATAAAAATCTCAAAGTTTAGCTTCAGAGCATGCAACAGTAATATTACTATTGTATAAATTATTGAGTATTGGACAAGATAACAGTATTTCAAAAAAAAATTTTTTTTGAAGACAAACTAGGCTATATACTCTGTTTCATCACACCATCAGAATTTTATCAACATAACTGTTTAAAATATATATAATTTCTCAAATAAAATGTTCTACAATCAATATTACATGCAAGATCATTCTTGTTTCTAGTTTGTTTACCTGGTACTTTTATACAATCAATTATCAAATAATAAGTATACTATCAACAAAAGATGAGCATTATAAATTCAAAGTTAGATGATACATTTGGCATTTAATTTAAGATAATGGGTTCACAACTTACTACTTGTATGGTTGCCTTGGTAGCCTTGGAAGCTCACTGAACATGCAAAAAAACATTTTGGCACATTCTCCTTAACCATTCATTAAAACTGAGTAATTTTCTTTTTTTAATTTGTTGATAACATTCATTTGCAAGCAATGTCCGGTTTGTTTACATTTTTTCCTCACATTTTCTCAATTTTAAAAAAAATTTGCAAATCACAAAAGTTGGTAGGATTCACTAAAAATTTAGTAAATATATAAAATCTTCCTATGAAATTTAATTTGACAAGCTATGACCAAACTGCATTCCAAATGTAAAGGGATTCTGATGAAAAACAAGAAAATTACGGATGCTAAAAAAAAAATGATAAAACAGTTTCCACTGAACCTGTACTTTCTCCACTTACGTTCACTGTTATTCATCGTATTACTGAATATCCATATATGATTCAAGTAGACATTGAAACACTAAGAAATATTACTTGTGAAAATTCATTTTGCAATCAGAGAAAACCCCTTAACCATTAGCAATTTTGGTCAGATCTTGTGCTGTTTTGATGTTCAAAATTTGAGGATCTAAAACCAGTTGTAAATAATCAAACCTCTTCTATTTTTTTATTAATTATTTCCCATTCTCCTATATACCAAAATTTGCACATTTTTCATTTGTTACCATATATATTTTTTTCTCATTATGAGTGTGTTGACTAAATATACCAAATATCAGTGCTTCTAAGTTGGTCAGGTGGTGTGAGATAGGTCAAAACTGTCAAGGTATGCAGAGGGTAAGCCATAAATTGTGATAAAATACTCCTCTTCACAACCCAGAGACTTTAAATTAGAAAAATGGGAGGGAAGGGAAAGAATCCAAACATGCCATAATTCTTTTTAAATCAAACTTGGAAAAGATTATCAGGAATATTCAAATTCAAAAAAAAAAAAATCCCAATCAAACATTACCACTATGTGCACACACGTGTGGAGATACTTTCGAAATACAGCATCATTAATAACCAATCATGAAGCCAATGCCTTGGGGATCAAGTAGACAAAGAACTTTCTTTGCAACAGCTATTGTTGGAATTATAAATATAATTTAATATTTGTGATCCTGAGGTAGTTGAACAAAACAGGTTACAATGTATATAAAATGCATGCATTCTTACAGTGATGGCTATAATTGTGCACTCACCAATTCTGATAGAGGTACAGTTAACTCATATACACATGCACACGAGTGCAAGCACATTTCTAAACTTTAGATTTTCAGCCCGCTGCCTCCTTTACAGCTTCACAACACTTTGTTTGGCAAGTCTGCTGTATTTTATGCTTAGCACTTGTGTTTTATTTATTAGGAAATATTTACGTGACTACCACGTTCAGTTTCAGGTTTTCCAACTCCATCCATAGCTTAATAATGGATGAGACAGAGACAGTCAGCTGTGAAGTGAGCTACACTTCGTTGCTACTTGGTGCAGAGCTGTTTGCACTAAAAAAAACAACAAAAAAACAAATCAAATTGATCAATTAATAGTTTTGCTGAAACTAGTATCGATTATATATGGAAAATGCCACTGAGCAAGGCTTCTGGAAATGCATTTTTCTAATTATAATCAATTTTTTAAAAAAAAATTTTTTTTTTAACCTTTGATAACCATCTGTGTGCACAAATAATATTCCATCATAGATACTTATACTCTCTTTTTGATAACAAACTTCAAATATTTGGGGAAGGAAGATAGCAATATACACGATGCTGAAGGGGTAAATGTAGAGCACTCTCTCTCTCTCTCAAACACGTGCATACAATGGTAGCCATAATTGTGGATGAAATATTTTGCATTTCAATACAATTCATTGGTGTATATTTAGTGGGGACATTGTTCAAACGACACCCGACCAGATACCATTATGGCAATTCTATTTCCACTAGGTTTCATCTGAACATCCCCTAATAGTTACAGATATATAAGAACGTGACTTAGGAAATCTATACATGTATACAAAAAAGACTCTAATTTCACTGAAATATCCTCCTTTGTGGTCAAATTATTCTATTGGTAATTCTATCACTGATGTCTAAAGTATGTGGAATCCAAAACCGGCAATGTAGCTAAAATGATACAGGGATAACATTGAATAATTGCTATCACAGAAGATCATGTGCAAATTTTATATACATGTTAAAAAAATACATAAATTTACTACATTCTGTATCCCCTTATTGTTGACAATATATATATATATAACAATAAATATTGTGTGGACATATCAACAAAATAACAAGATAAAAGTATACGAATTGCTTAATGAGTAATTTGAAAGAGACAAGACGTAAAAATTAATGCTTGTTAAAAATAGAAAACCACACAAGAACGTGTCTTTGGATCAATCAATAATATCTGATGTTCAGTATGGCTCCTTTAGCTTTAAACTTTCACCTCCTGCTATCGAGGAATGAACAGTGCATGCACTATTAGCTAAAAACCTGTAATGTAACAGAAACATCAAGTTGTAGGTGATGTAGTTCTTGTGTGACAGGTTTATTGGCTGTCCATTGACCCTGAAACATTTGACAAGTCAGGCAGTAGCTGAAAAATTGCTTATATACAGTAACATGTCTCTGTTATATAAGTAGTGGCACCTAGAAATGAGACAGCTCAAAATATTCAAATAAAGATATTAACAAGCACGATGAAAGTAATTTCATCAAAAGGTATAGAGATATAGAAGATAAAAGGCAGCATCGAGAATAAAAAGGGGATAGAGAAGAAAATGTAAAACTGTCCAGAAATGATAAACAATACTTAAGGATTGTATGCTTAAGGAATAAAGGAAAGTCCAGGAAGCAACAGGTTAATAAACTTACTTCAGAAAAGTACAGGAATGGCTAAGTGAATATGGTCTTAAAGGAAGTGTGTTTAACTATGCAGAAGAAATAAAACCAAAAAGAAATAGATGGGCGAAGAAATTAAAAACCTAGACATCTGATGTCTGGAGATTGTTATTTGCTGATAAGTCAAAATTCAAAAATTCTTTCAAGAAAGTGACAATAGTTCCTCTACAGGGGAGCATCCCAGTTTGTCCAATTTTTTGCCAAGTTTCTTTTACAGTCTAAATACTATGAAAATTTGAAGAAAAAAGAAAAAGGAAAGAAAGAAATGGATAATCGTGACTTGGATCAAAATGCTGATGCTGACTGATATGTCTAAAGCTCCCCCAACCCTTGTTTAAAGTGAAGGTGGTGCAAATATCTCCCTCCCTCTTTCCAGCAAAAACTAAGATTAAGCAATACGAAAGCACCTAGCAACCTGTTTCTTGACATCTACAATATTATACTCAGCCGGAAAATCTAGCATTAACATCTTCTCCTCGATAATATTTGAAATTGGAGATCTAATAGTTCCAAATTATTCACCTATTTTTAAAAAAAGGTGTGTTTTAAGTGGTAACTGTATTTGTAGAAGTTCATATTCAATCTTTATTTCTTTCATCAAGCTACAGGTGCGATAAAAAGAGAGGAAATTAATCTTTTTAATTGTGCAATTTATATATAGACAGCAAGTTATTTTTGTTTGACATCCCACTGACCTTTTTTTTCAAAAAGTGGAAAAGGACAAATCAAGCACTGTTGTCGCAAAGTTAGTTCCAAATGTGCATGAATGAGGAGAAAGAGAAAATTATGTATATCTCGTTCCACATAGTCAAAGTTATCTCTTAGTACCATTAGTAAAGAAACAGTAGGCATTCAGGTATCATTCACTATAACTGGTTTACCAAATAAGAGTTTTTATTTTTTTAAAACAAAAAACTAATAGTGTGTTCCAACAAGACAGAGAGAGAGAGAGAGCGAGCAAGTGCATGTTTTGCTCATTCTAAACAGCTCATCTGAGCCACCTGTGAATTTTCCCAGCTTCCCGTTTCATTGGGCCTGAATTTCTCAAAAAGATTAACTGAATGGGATCAATAACAAATACGAGCAGCCAGATATCTGCTGGTGGAATACACCTCACATTTATTGAGTTCACAGAGTGCAAGGCATATTCATGTAAAACTATTTATTAAACTTACTTTAAAATAAATGTGCAAGCTAAGTATCAAATTCAGGGGAAAAATTGAAAATATTTGTGAATGTAATCAATAGCAACAAGTTATGTAATGTTTAAAAGGCTTTCAAATGGCTACTCAATGTATCATGATAGCCAGGAGTAGCCATTACAACCATTTTTCTAATTGTATTCACATAGTTAAGAGCTTGCAAGACAAACTCTGGGTGATAACATGCTAAAACTTCCACAGAAATAGGATTCAAGTCAAATTCAACTGAGAGTTTGTTCAGAAAATGCAATTCTTATAAAATCTCCAGGCTATGTCATGTTAGCAGCTGAAGCCATAACGGCCATGTGAAGGGCTTGTGCAACTATTCAGCAACACATCAAAAGGCAAAAAGGCTTAACTTGGGGGGGGGGACATGCAATTGGCATATACTGTCTCAATGCTGTGGCTGAACTAAAGTTTTCAGGAGTCAGTTGAATTAAAAGGAAAAAAGGCATCTCTCAGAAATTTTGGTGTCTACTGTTAAAGCTTATAAGCATGAAAACTATACTGAGATTAAGTAGCTGATTCACCATGTCATTTTCAACCTGTTCACATGGAGTGGATGTTGCCTGAGTATAGATAATATACTTGATCTCTCCACCTCCATACTGAAATCAAAACCTGCAAGCGGGAAAGATGTTTCCAGCTGTGTTGAACTATAGGAGTGTTTCTCCAAATTATCATTAACCACTCAGCAGCTTTAAAAAGGTTGGAATTAAAAACGTGTATATTTTGAGAATAGTGACTGCCCCTACCAACAAATGCCCAAAACCTTTATACTAAAGGCATTCTTCAAATGAAACCCAGAGATTGGATACCATTATGGTGATGTTATTTCAGCTCAGTTTCATTTGAATGTCTGGTATGTACCAGTAGTTCCTCAAAATTCATGAAACGCTCTTGGTGTTTCACAAAAAGTTACAATTTTCACCAAAAACATTTTCTTCTTTTGGAAAAAAAAAAAAAAAAAAACTAACAACAAAACAACAGTTACACTTTCTTCTCCTCTTAACTACTACTTAACAATTCAAGATGTTACCTGTAACTGAGACATAAGGGTGCTTGTCCTAAGAAAAGCTGCCCATTAAGCCAACAGAAAGAAAAGCAAAGCAGAAGCCAAAAGAATGTCAAATTTTGTGAAACACAATGTATTCCAATAATCATTTAAAAAATTTTTAATATTTATGCTAAGAGAATTCGGGGTTGGCTCAAAAGTTTGTTCTCTCTCTCTCTCTCTCTCTATCTCTAAGACAAATTTAGAAAATTGGAAGTTCAAAACTTGGTTATTCTTATAAATTTGAATTTCGCATGTCAAAAGCAAATGTCACTTCAATTATTTTGGGAAAGTATAATTGTAAATGTAGGCCAAAGCTGTTATTAGGAGTAAGAGCATCCATAATGTTGTATGCCAGTCTCTACAATAAAGGTAGCCATGGTGTGGGGAGCGTTAGGGCTACAGCTATCCATTATAAAGCGCTGCCAATCCTACACCATATGGGCCCTGCCACTTCCAACTTGGGCAAGGAAATCCCTAGTAGAACTCTTCATTTTTAGATGTGAAAGGAAACCAACACCATTGGCTGGTGAAGCACCAAACCAAGCCAATACTGGTTGGAAATCAAACGAGCTCTGAGCCGTTGGTCCAATGCCTAACCACTAAATCGTTGACTGCATCAATTCATGAAAACGTGTTATTTTAAAAATGCAGATTGAGTGGCAGTATGTACATCACAGCTTTTTTTTTCTTTTTTCTTTTCATATTTTCTTTTACACATTGAAGAAAATTGTTGAAACAAACATTTCTAAGTGCATTTACTGAACCCAGATAAGCCACGGTTTTGCTATGCTGTGATCTTGTCGATCCAAAATTCAAAAATTCAACATAAAAAGAGAGGAACAGAGAAAGGACTACCGCAGCAAAATAAACTGACAGAGTAATGACGGACATGATCTTCTTTTGTAAACAAGCATGAAAAACCAGATTATTATTTATGCCAATCCCATAAGCCAGTTGCTAACTAATAAATGCCATGACATATCTAAACAAACAAACCCCAGCAATGGATGGAGTTTCAAAACTAAATGACAAAGTCAGTTCACCCCATAACAGCAATCTCTTGAAACTGTCTTTGGAGAGGGCTACCAAAAAATTTATGAAGTATTCAGTTTCATTACTATGGAACAGAGGCTAGTCTTTTTTGGACCAGTGGCTAATTAATGATAGTTAAGACAAACTGAATTAAAAAAACTAACTAACAATAAGTATATAAAGCCCAAAGAAAGTGTTGTCCACAGACAAACTGGAAACAAAGAATGATTTTTCTGCACAGATCAACCTGACCAGATCTGGGGAAAAAACAAACAGTTTTTGTATATTCAGATAGGACCATGAAGAAAACTATTTTCTTTAGGTAAGCACTTTGTGAACCACACCTCCCCTACTTTTGGGAAGAAGAAATGGAACTTCATATCAACAATGATGTATGCATTTTTAACTCATTTGTACATACATACATACATATATATATATATATATATATATGTATATAGCTTCAAAGGACAGATATGAAATTAATCTACATACTGCATGCATGTAAACCAAATAATAACAATCGGAAATTTCTCAGAAAATAAAGTTAAATGAGAATACATTTTTAAAATAAAGACTTTTCTTTTTTTACTGATTCCTATACCACAGTTTATCAAAAGGCTGAAAATTGGAGATAGGTTTAACCAAAACCCAGGCCAAACGTAGCTTGTTTGTTTATTATTATCATCAATTTAAGACAACATGCTGTCACCAAAGTTGTTTGACTTTGGTGTCTCCTAGTTTCTTCCAGGTATACTCCTGCTGCGTATTTGTTGATTTTTTTTTTAAATTGAAAGGTAGAGGCTAAATTAAAATGCATGCAACATTTTGTACCATGATGACAGAAGAAATTTAAAGGCCAGAGTCAAATGAAAATAGTTAGGAAAGAAAGAAAAATTTGACAATAAATTCTATCACATTTCAGGTGTAACACTCTTGTGGCAGATGGTAAAGATCAAAGAATGCTACTGTTTTTAACCTAAAGAAGAAAAAAACAGAAAATTAGTGCAATAACTGCAAGGAAAAATTAGGAAAATTTAGCAAATGGAGAGAGACTGATATCAGAGACTTTGAGATGGGTTTCAATTAACCAAGATTAATAATAAACAAGAGTTCTTTTTATACTAAAATGAAAAAAGAAAAATTAACAGCAGCAACCTAATAAATAAAATGAATGAATAGATGATTGAATGACAGACAAATGCCTAGAAAAATTGTATGATAAATAAAATAATGGTGAGTATATAAGGCAAACAAGGAGTAACTGAATAAAATGAGAAAAATGGGGCAAATGAGACAGAAGAATAAAGACAGTGGAAGAATGGAGAGGAGGTAATGAAAAAGGGAGAGTGAAAGAAAAAAGAGAAGACAATAAGGTGTAATGGAGAGAGACAATAAAGATAATGAAGAGGAGGGGGACATAGAAACATGGACAATTAGAGAAAACTAAAAGAGGATCAGAATGAATAAGTGATTTTAGAGAGAGAAAATATCAGGTATTAATTTTTAAAAAGTCAAATATTAAATGGCAAAAAAAAAACAACTGAAGTTATGAAAAAAGAAAGAAAGTGTGTCAAATGATGGATAGATACAATACAAATAAGTAAAATACTTTTAAAATATGAACATCTAAGAAAAATGTCCCAAAAACAAGATTATATGAAAGCATCTTCTTTGATAAATACATTCTCTCTCTCTCTCTCACACACACACACACATTATATATATTTTTTCCTTAGAAAAAGTATATCTTTAAATAGCAATTACATGTTAAAAGCAGCCAAAAGAAAAACTAAATATAGGCCTCATCTAAAAATGTTTGGATTGCATTTAATCTTATTAAGCTACTAATGAAGACAGAAATAATAATAATAATAATAATAATAATAATCAACCACCAACCTAAACAACCTAGAACCAGCTGTGATAGCTTGGTAATGACTGTCTTCATCTGTTGGTAATTTTACATCTACTGAACTGGATCTTGGCTGTACTGGAACATCAAGAAAATTAACATCTAACGAAGCCCTTCGTGGAGATTCAGGTGAAGGCGCCTTCAAGAAGGTGGCATCAATTGAAGAAGACCGCTGTGATTTAATGACTGGCACAGTCAGTGTCAAAACATTCTTGTAGGAAGAGTTACTCCCAGGTGAGTTGTCATCCAGATTGGGTAGGCTATTATCCAAGCTGCCCTCATCACTCCAGCTTACATCACTATTGCTGTCTTCCAGGTCCCAGGACAGTGAGGAATAGAGGGAGTCAGTTGACACAGAGCAATCACTGCCTTGTGATGACAGAGTTGAGCGGCTCAACTGGTGGTCCTCATCTTCTTGATTGGCCAGTGTCTCCAAGTGGATGCAGTGGATACAGAGTTTTGGTATCTCATACGATGCCCTCCTCCACTGGTACTTCAGGCGCTTTGATGACGATATCAGCTCTCGGTCAGAAACATTCTCATCCAAAGAACCACTCAAGTGAGAAGCCATGTCAAAGGAGTTTGAACGCTGCCCCACTGCTGAGTTAGGCACCTTCAGTAACTCACTGCCATCCTGATGAAGGCTGCTAGAGTCAAAGCTGGAAGAGCGTCCACGAACTTCTAATGGCACCTGTAGGTTTGGTGTACCTGTGCTATCCACTGAAGTAGAACGTTTCTGCTGTGGAAGGCACAGCTTTGGAATGGACTGTGAAAAACTGTAATTTTTCTTAAAGATGTTCATATTTTGTTCTTTTTTATCATCAAAGAAACAAATTCTTGTGAGCTTAGGATCCTATGTGGAGTAAGTGTACTGAAATGACAACCAATAGCTAACTTTCTCCACGTAGTAGTAAATTACTAATAAAAATTCAGTAAGTCTACAGGACTATGAAATTTCGTCTTTAGCCCTCAATGTCAACTCTTCACTGTTGTTTTCCTCGGAGAACCTTTATCACTTCCATAGTCAGTGGATAAAATCATCACCAGAGCTTTTCCTCCTACTACTGTCACGAGTCTAGGTTTATCCATATCAATTAAACCACAACATCATCTGAGCAATACAGCATACCCTGGAAGGATTTCATCTATGCTTAAATTATGAAAGAAACATCATCATCATCCAGCCCTCCTCTCACCTTACTTTGTTGTAGCACCTGTTATCTTTTCTTGTCAATAAAACTGATCTTAGGTGGTAATAAGAGCTGGCAGCTCCTGTCCAGGTCAATCTAAGCTTCCTGGTTCCCCCCTGCTCGTAGAGTGGAACAGCTTGTTGCCTGACTCAGGCGGGGAAAAAAAATACAACAACAAAGCAGGGAAGATTCTCAAACTCTTGTGGTGGAACAACAGACAAGGTTTATCTACAGCAGCCTTTATTAGTGAGAGGAACCAATATCTTATCTGTAAAATTTTAACACTTCCATGCTTCTGAGGCCACACAGCAAAGTCATATCTTTCCACACCACTATAATGAGCGGCTTTTTAAAAAATGAATGGAACTGACAGCATTTCATAGAAGCAAAACAATAGTCACCTGTCCATAAATTTACAATGAATTAAAACCACATGAACGGCAAAATAGCTGAGGCGGATAAACGGTCAGTTCAGTGCTTTTTTCTTGTTTAATAACTTTTTAAAAAAATTTATAATTGTTAGGGTACTTCACCTGCCAGTAACACCTGGCTGTTCAGGGTGGTTTTGGACAAGGGGTCACTTGACCCATTCCAAATGCAATGCTTTAGCTGTCCACCAGCCAAAGAATGCAGAAATAAATCTGATAAACTGATAGTCAAATATTTTGTTAAACCAGTGGCAGTCTCTTTAACACACATACAATATACGATGTATGCATCATTGCAGTGTCCTCTGCACATACATATAACATAAACTCTCTCTCAGAACACCCTCAGAATACATCCAGATGCCAACTACAGCCCAATCTCTTTGCTGTCCTTTCATCATCCACCACCTAGCAACCAGTAAACTGTAATCTAAAATGCTATTAACCAATAATGTCTATGTTGGATTGCAGCAATCATCTGAACCCGTACTAGTTCCAACACTGATATAATTCTCAATACCAAATTACTCATCCGAATCAGCAAAGAAATACTATCTTCAATCCAATCAAAGCTAGTAAACTAAATGCAAAGATGACACTTTATTAAGATATTTTACATTTCCTTCTTTTTTCACATTTTTTTTTTAAATACCAAGCATGTACTGACTGTTTGAATATTATATATATACATATATATCACACACACATCAGTGTTTGTGTCTTCTTTTTTTGCTTTACTGGAGCAGCAAAGCAATAACATCTAATCAATGTTAAATTGTTAAAAACCATTTCTCACATGACACTACAGTGATAGACACAAAGGTATTCACATTACTTAAAGCTGACCACTCTACACATGCATATGTAGTGTGTACACACAAAAAAATTTCTGGACTGCTTTATACTGAAAATTAGCTCCTCTAAATTAATAATAAATATATTATAAAAAAACAATATGAAGCAGTTGGAGCAAAGTTCAAGAAATCCCTATATGCATTGCAAAAGGTAAGTAATTTTCGAGTATACACAGGATTGGCAAAATTAACTAACGTGAGGAATTTTCATTAACTACTAAGCTTGAAAATCTGTGGCTAAGCAAGAGCTATCTGCATTGGTCCATAGGTTAAAGAAAAACAGACCACAGTTTTATGATTCAGCTAAAAATTTCTACTTATAAATGATCAGTCCATATAAGGAATAATTAAACTCTCTCTCTCATATCAGTACTTGCGTTAATCTAGACAACTATGAAATACGAATATTTGTTTCTATTCTTCTGGACAGATGACCTAGAAATAGATGATCTTATCGAGTGTTAAAATGGGTTCTTAGTTACTGCATTGTGTGAGTTAAGACAATAGTATGAAAAACTATATATAAATTTTATTTCATACTTGATTAAAACAAATGCTAAACTTTTAAATGTTCTAAGATAGCAGATTTCGATGAGGGTGCAACAGTGTCATGGAAACTTGAGTTGTAAGTTGTGTTTGACTACGTACAAAACCACTAGTGTTGTATGCCAATCTCTAGAAGGGAGACAACCCTGATAAGGGAGCACAGTTCCACAGTTATCCACCAGAGAGCATTCCCTAACTCGCACCACAGGGACCCAGCCAGCACTTCTACCTTTAACAGGTAATTCCCTACCAGAACTCTTCATTTTCAGGGAGAGAAAACTAAAGTGGCCAGAGAAGACCTTCGTGACTGGCTGATGATGAAGAGAGAGAAGAAACCATGCAGGCATGCCAAACCAAGCCAACTGACCAGTAATTGGACTTGGGTCCTTAATCCTGACCACTGGTAAATATATACTTTAACCCTCTGCATGCCATATTTTTTTACCTTACTCAGGTACCTAGACTAAAAGCACTAGTAGTATTCTAGTTGAATTTGCTGTATATTTAGTCAACACACTGGTGATGCAAAAAACGGGGTTAGAGCAATGTACAAATTTGTCATTACAAATGATTAAATTGATGATGATGGTGCTGTGTGTCACAGCCCTTATGGTCTCCAACTTGTGCTGAGAAATACAGATTTAGAGGGTAGTGGAATACAAATAGAACCCAAATGGCATACAGAGTGTCCAAAAAAATATTACCTTGTTATTTACAAGTGTTTACCTGTGCAAATTTGGTTTAGATTATCATCCATTAAAGCATTTATCTATCCAAATTTTTAAAATAATTTTTCTTTTAATTTTTCAAATCATGATGCATGCACTGTACATTCAAAGTTCTTGCCAAAAAATTTTTAATTTAAAAACAAAAAAACAAACCATATAATCACACATCTTATGTAACTATAAAAGATAATATGATTCAGAAGGGACTTATTTCTTACACCAAAACTCTACTGTAAAGTGGGTCTGTTGCGGTATCCCTTTGGGCACTCATCAACTGACATCTGGAACATTAGCCAAGAGGAGAAAGGGAGTAAAATAAAATAAGGGTTTGCATGGAAATGGAAACAATGGTCAAAGCCATATTACCTGATATACTGGTATCATGAGGAAAGAACCCTCCTGCTTAAAAGTGGAAAAGCTGCTGTAACCACAGTAACAAAAACTGAGGGGTGTGCGTGAAGTGCACCAAGTGAATTGACACTCATCAATAACATCATCACTAAAGTAAAACAGGCACCATTCCAGATCCATTTTTTGTATTCTCATAGTTAAAGCACCGCTATCTGGTAGTTTAGTTTAATCACAACATAGATGGTGCTTGATACTGTTAGCATCTTCATCAAATATCAATGTTTTTTTTTTTTTAGCATGGTTTCTCTTTTAAATGTGCACGCAAATTTTCTAAACTTGCAACAAAAGTTACAATTTTTTTTTTTAAAAAAATTAATCAAGATCAAACATTGGTGCCTAAGGGCTAATTCAGATTTGAATCAACATTCTGTTCTTGCTCATTCCACCCACCCTCAAAATTGTGAAAAATTATTGATTTTGTTTTTCTCTAAAAGTAAACATGCTCCTTGAATTTTTTTTTTCTTTCTTCAAAATAAATATTTACATATATTTCTGGAAAGAAGCCAGAACGGCCATTTATAATACTATTATTTTCTGTCATTTTCCCAATAAAGGAAAAAAAAAAACAAATAAAAACTACTAAGAGCCACAAGAAAGCATCAATTGATTTTCCTATGCAAGCCTTTAATGAACACCAAAGAAACATTAATTGCTAACATATCCTTTTGCATTAAAAAAGTGTGCATTTCCAAATTTAATTTTTCAATAGCACAATTTTATTTACTTATTTTTAATTTAGAATTTCATATTCATTAACTTTCTGCTGTAATTTTGTGCAAACATCAAACTACATGGCTGATTATTCAAAGAAGCTTAACAGTCAATGTGTGAAATCAAAATGAATAAAAATGAAAGTTTTTTTTTTTTAAATTAATAAATTATTCAAATAGAAAACATTCCATAATTCTTTAACTATCAGCAGAAACAAAAAGAATATCTCACAAGGGAAATAAAGCAACTAAAAAATAGGAGTCATCTGCTGGCAGTAAATTGTAGATATTCCAAGATGGTGATTGATAGTATACTAGAGTTGCCATGGAAACAATGCATATTTTGGCAGTTGCAATTCCATTTCTAAATGTTGCTCTTCAAAACCTATTACCGCAGCATACACAATAACAAGTCTGAACTTTATATATTTTAAATTATGCTCAGAGTAGAGGTTTATAAAAATAATTAAAGATTATGAGGGTATGAACCAGGAGAAAGTTTTTCAACTTTCTACAGTTACTATTTCTTGGCATCAAAATTATATATGAGGTCTGTCCAAAAAGAAACCGAACTTTTTAAAAAAACAAATTTATTGCTTTACTTACAATTTAATCGGACTTGTCTCCTTCAAATAGTTCCCTCCACTGTTGATACACCGCTTCAAATGGTTTTCCAGTTTTGGAACACATCCTGGAACGCGTTTTCAGGGATAGTGCACAGTTCTCGTAGCGAATTTTCTTCGATCTCTTCTACCATCTGAAATCAGTGACCTTTCAGGGTGGATTTCAACTTTGGGAACAAAAAAAATGTCTGCAGGGGCCAAATCCGGGGAGTAGGGCAGCTGCAGGACGAGAGTCATCTCGTGCTTTGCCAAAAAGTCACGGACAAGGAGTAACACGTGAGCAGGTGCGTTGTTGTGGTGCAGCATCCAGGTTTTGTTTTTTCTATGCCTCAGGCCTCCTCCTTCGCACTGCCTCTCTCAACCGACTTAGGACATCCAAGTAAAACTCTTTATTGATCATCTGACCGCGTGGAACAAACTCATGATTAACAACGCCCTTCCAATCAAAAAAGACAAACAACATCACTTTCACATTTGAGTGACTCTGACGTGTTTTTTTTTTTGGTTACGGCGGCAATGATCCAACCCATTGCAATGACTGCCTTTTTGTTTCAACATCGTAGCCGTACACCCACATTTCGTCGCCTGTTATGACACTTTTCAGAAAGCTTTCATCAGTATTCAAACGATCGAAGAGCTCCTGACTAACTGTGACTTGGTTCTCTTTTTGTCATCTGTCAGCAGATGTGGCACAAATTTTGCGGCTACAAGATGTTTATTCAATTTTTCTTTTAAAATCATGTGACACGAACTTTTACAGGTGCCTACTTCTTCGGAAACTGCACGGACAGTCAAGGCAATGATTTCCATGGATCACAGCATGCACTTTCTCAATGTGATCGTGGAAGGTCGTCCAGATTTGGGATTGTCTTTAGTGGATGTTCTTCCTGATTTGAAACGGTGGTACCACCTGTGACATTGTGTATGGCTCAGACAATCCTCCCATAGGCCTGTTGCAACACTAGAAAAATCTCCGTAAAAGTTTTTCTCAATTTGAAACATAATTTCACACAAACATGTTGCTCTTCAAAATCCTTCATTGTTCAACTTGCGACAAATCACCAAGTGCACTAAGTATACGTTCACTCTAGCGCACGTAGATCGATGATTAACTGATGTGGAGTGGTGCAGCTATTATTAGACTGAAGGTCAAGGTCACTGATACAAAGCTCTGCAGTCGCGAGCATGCTGTCTTAAAAGTTCGGTTTCTTTTTGGACAGACCTCGTATTAGTTAAGATTCTAGCAAAGTTCAAGATTTTTTTTTTTTTAAATATATTTCTGCTAATAGGATTGTTAATAAGTGGAATAAATTAGCAACAAGTGTAATTAATAGTGACACAATTAATGTAAAAATTGTAGTGATGACTGACCACTTGCCTTTCCCGGAAGCCCTTTTTTAATTTATTTTTTTCTGTACACCAAGATAGTAGTACTACAGTTGTCCGCTGGTTCGCTGGTAGCCATTGCCAATTCTATGTTACATGGAGCCCAGCACTGACTTTGGTAGAAAAATCCATACTATAACTCTCCATTTCTTTTAGATGTTGATGGAGAGGGGGGAGCAAGCTTACTGGAGGAAACCCATGTAACTGGTTAGTAAACTAGACTTGGGCCGTTCCTGCATCCTTGTAACTATTAAAAAACAAGATTATCAATATAAATTAATAACAAAATATGGAAAAAAAAATTTTTTTTAAATTTTTTTTACAATAAATAAGATACGATTTAACAATATTCTACTAGTAGTTGTTAAAGGGTTAATTATGAAACTGATTAATGGGCAGCAACTTGTAAAATGAATTGGTAAAGACACTTGCAGAAATAAGACTGGTGTTTAAATCAGTCCACGCTCATTCACTTGTACTAACAGCAAGTTGATCACTGAGAGAAGACCACTAATGATGATAATTCTCTCATAATAAGGATGAACAGAAGAATACCAGATTCCTTTACCAACATGCAAATGGAAATATATTACTGAAGCTGCTATTTTAACCAGAAATAATGAGGTTATAAGGAAGTTACTTCATTCAATGTGTATTTTATGCAGTAGATAACAAGCAGTGAAAAAAATTAAAGCTACACAAAAGGATGCCAATAATAAATTTTAAAATCATTTTAAATTAATAAAAGTAGCTTAAAAATTGCAAATTTTTTTCATTAGAGAGAAATGGTTTACAGGATGAATAATAGTATATTGTAAAAAAAAAGAAGAAGAAGCTAAAGACGACTTATATAGGCTAACTAACAGCAGTACTGATATATCAGAAAGACAAATTCTATTTTATAAATTGCCTTATATGCAGTCCAAGTCTTTGTAGTCATTCTTGATAATTACAACTGCTTTCACCTCAAATTCTTTTAGCAAAATCTCCTTTGAACTGCCTCCAGACAAGTAATATCCCTTTGGTAATGAGAATTCCATATATCCAAGATTAGCCTGTATAATGAAACTGGGACCTTTGCATCATACAAATAACAGTTTGATTCAATGTACATAATACCCTACTGACCTTATCACATGAGTCAAATGAATTATGAAAGTGTAAATTACTGTCTATAATAAGAATCTTTTAAATATTTGACATTATCATCTAACTTACTAAGTACACAACTTGGCAAAGGCCAGAACGCTGTCTAGCATCAAAAGGCATCTTTTCTCATTTAGATTACCAATTTGTTAAATAATTAGTATTTGAGTGTAATACACATTTAAATTTCATAGTTTTGTCATAGCATCATATCATTTACAGTGATAGAGAATCGGAGATGTATTCAACCACCTCAAAGCAAATCAACTCTTTAAACAAAGCCAGCTGCTGAAATGGTTTTACCTGCCTGCAAAGTATACATCACCTGATGTGCTTTATGGACAACAAATAAAAGCAGGCAAAGATATGCGGTGGGGGGGGACTCTTTTCATTTTCTGATTTTCCATTATTCCACAGGAAAATAGACAGATTTAAAAGAAAGAAAGAAAGATTGGCTCAAGAGCCAAACCTTGGGGCACTTCACTGGTAGCATTTTTATCTTTAGACACAACAACATCGAGAATGAGTTCCTGAGGCCTATTTATTTAAATAATCGGTCAACTAAAATAAAACAACTGGTTAAAAAGAACCAGAAGAGTGGCATTTCTTTTGAACCTGTGTGCTGATATTGGCACAGACCATACACAAGAAAAAAAAAAAAACACTCTGGTGTTAGTTTCTTGAAACAAGGCAGAGGAGAATCAGGTGAGGTGGTTTGCTGCCCTCCTACTTCCTGGAAACCCTTCTTTTTTCTTTTAAATTTTAGACGTGAGAAGAGACTGAAGACCAGGGAAACTGAGTGGCATTTGCACGACACTAAATACTAAAGATCAGTAAATTTTTATGTAAACATGCAAAGATGACTTTTTATCCAGTGAAGACATCATTTACTTCTAACCAGTCCGCATACATGGGAAGAGGTAACATGACTCGCACAAACGTTTCCGTGCTGCCCCGGTATTTAGTGAGTGGTATAGCAAAGTAAAAGGCGATGCTGTGGAAAACTGGTTGCATTAGGTTATGGGAACACTACCTCAAAGCAGCATTTATTCACCAACTGAAACATGTCAAAAACAAAATTAAAAAAACAAACAAAAATTCTGGATGACTTTTGGCTACTAGCATCTAGATTATCAGCCACATGCATGTTTTTATGGAGAAGTCCTTTCACATAAGTAACACGAGGTTTGTTTTACTTTGTCATTTTAAAAATTGTTTTAATGAAGCAAACTGCATTTCTCCCCCTACCCTCCAAGATGGTAAAACGAATTTCTAAAAATGTTTTTCAAGATTTTTTTAAAAAAAAAGGAGAGATGAGTGGGGAGGGGAGGTATTTTATTGGAGATAGTTACATTATAGACAGGTTCCATATTTAAAGGTAAATTATGGTGTGGTTTATTAAAGCTGAGAAGTATGGGGACTTGAAAGTAGCTTCACTCTCCTGATTATTATTAAAACCAATCTCCCCCTATCTTCAAACCAAACCACCATAATTCTGTTGTTTTTTTTTAAAAATTTTAAATATCACCGCATCTGTATTATTCACAATCTACACTGACCAACAAAATATTCTAACACATCCTGTTAGATTTGTGCCATATTCCAGCTGCTGGAATGCTGCACTGTTGAAAGGTTCACTCAATTATCAGCAGAAACTTGTTTCAGAATACATATGATAAAAAAGGGCAGGGGTTCCCATCAACTTCCAACCTGTTATGATTATGATATAATGTTTAAAAAAACAGCAACAACAATTAAACCTGGGGTGGGGGAGGATCACCAGATGAAATAAAGATTTTAAAAAAGGAATCAGCTCTCCAGAAAAAGGTTGCAAAACATTTAATGAATGGCTTGTATTAAAAATCAAAGCAACTAAACAGAGACAAAATATGAAAAGAACTTCTGGAATAGTATTGCAAAGTAACATAAAAAACAAAGAGAAAGACAAGGAAAGCTTGCAGGGAGACCATCTCTATTATGTTTGATATAAAGACAAGTTCAGATGCAGAGCAGCTTGACAAAGCCAAGGTGATGGTTTATTTTGCCTCAGTGAAGAAAATCAAGATAACTTTGGAAGAGAGCATGAACATGTAAATGATATGAATCAAAACGTAACCTTGACCATTAATGAACAGATCTGGAACAGTCAGAAGTATCAAGACTATCAGATGCTATTGTTCAGATTGATAGTATAATAACACCATGGATAAGAGTAAATAAAGTTTCACAAACTAAATCAAATCCACTTTAACACATAGTTGCCAGTGCAGCTTCAATAACCCCAAAACAAGCTTACAAAGCAACTCAAATGTTTACAAGAGAGTTCCATGGTCACAAGTACTATTTATCACACAAGAAAAAATATCCTTCACAAAACAAAAGTAATCTCTGTCATAAGAGGAATTCAAAAAATACAATGACATTCTTCCAACATGTCAAACAATTACAAACTGCAAACACATGCAAGTAGTTCAGAACAAGATAGCAGCAAACTCTCAGAAATATGGGTGATGGAGAATAGGTCAGTCTCATACTAGACTTTATAGAACAAACTGACATGGCTATATTTCATTTGAGATCTCCCCATATCTAGCATTTGAAGATTTTTCTCTATCACTGGTTCTGTTGTTTAAACACCCAACCATCTTGCAATTGCTGCATCAGCTCAAAACTCTACCACAGCTAAACAAGTCTAAGAAAATATCACAGCATACATTACCAATTCAGTTACTAAGAATCCTGAGTTGTAAAAGCTAGTATCAAAGAGACTTGGATCTCTCATGTTCCTCACCATCTTCTATGCAAATCAAATGTGTGTGAAAAAACGGATGTAATTAATCTACTAGTTTTAGCAGAGATTGAGAGCGAAATTGGATTAAAGATACAGCTTGGTCAAATTAATAATCACTACCCTTGGGAAACTTGTAAGCCCTGATGTATCTGGCAGATTAAGACCTTTAGCAGAAGAGTTTGACATAATAGTTAAAAAGAGAGGAAGGTTATAACATTAACAATATACCACAGGAGAGAGATCTAGCAAGTTAGGTTATAATGGGGCATCAATTGTAGATTGCCATTGATTAGGATGACAATGAATGAGACCAACAACCACCTTTAAGTTCAAGCGTGTAAAACATATTTAGATTCCGATTATATTATTTGCACTTTGATTTGTTTGGCAAATTCTATGTACAAAGTTATAGCTAAATTAGTTATCAAGAAAGATTTGTCATCTGTTCTTCCTTCACTCTACAATGATTTGAAATCATGCAATGTGGACATACTCCAGAAATAACATGTAGAGTGGAGAGCAAACTCCTAGCAGTGCAATCTCCAGAATAAAATCTGGACACACTTATTCTGGAAAGAATGTGCTTGAAGGCAGCAGATGGAATCCTTCTACAAAGTGGTCAAGAGTATGGAACCCTGTTCTTTCTGATATGGAAAGAGCAACTGAAATGTACAAACTCTCAGAGCAGAGACTTGAATTGCTACCAACAAATAAACCTTGGGAAGTTTAGTCACTTGACCCTAGTATCAGACAACAATAGGAAATTTCTGGCCAAGGGATTGCATGACTCAACTTTGTACCAGAGAAAACTGTCGCAAAGGTCATTAAGTCTATGAAAAAGGCTTTAAGCAAAGAGAGAAAAAATGGCTGATTGGGTAGAAATTGCTGAAAAGGAGTCGGTGAAAGAAAGAGTATGATGATCAACTTCTCAGGACATTAGGACATGGGGGCAGACTCATAGTATTGATTGATGAATTGGAAACAGTTTCTCGGGCAACAAGCTGATAAAGAAGTTCTTCTCAGTGAGGTTGCATATCAGTGCCATACAAGCAAACTGATGTTACAAAGGGACCACAACTATAAAAAATAAACAACATGAATGAGAAAGAACTTTGCAATTTAACACTTCTAGCAAATGAAGCACAGCAACAGTGTGACAGTAATGTGCTACCAACACAAGAAATTTTTACTCAGTTACAGAAGAGAAACTAAACAAGAACTAATGATGTCGAGTAATTCTAGAGATAGAGATGCTTATTGTCAATGAACCCTGGATCATAATTAGAGAAATAGGCAATCAGTTATAATAGTTTATAGGATACATTCTATCCTTAGATAACGAGTCTGGTTTTGCTAAGACTGAGCACCTTGAGCATTTCATGACAAGCAAGATACTGCTAGGCAATTCCCACAAATAGATATCATACTGGGGGTGTCACTTGATCATGTTATTGCTATGAAAGTAATTGAAGACTGGGATATGTCTATAATAGTTCTTGTATTTAAACTAAAAAAACTGCGATGAAAGTTTTATTTTAAAAAGTAGTTGTGATGATGCTTTACATGCTTTAGGTACTGAATTTGATTTGTCAACATTGACTCATTTTTATGAAATTTTGAATTCATTTTGGATGTCAATTTCAGAAGTGAGTCCTATATCAACACTTACTAGGATAATCTTTCATCATCAAAAATTACATTATTCATTTATAGAGTTGTTTACAGAACCTAAGTCAACTTTAGGTATCATGAAATGTTTAAGAACTATGGACTTTGCAAATACGAATGTGTTTATGACATTTTTGCCAACTTGACGGTTATACACCAATGAAAAGCTACCAGTGAATATTCAATAAACCCATTTATTTACAATCATAAATTAAACTTTAAAGTTGCTTCATTAAAGAGAAAATGAGTTAAAAGGTGAAACTCTAAAAATATTCATTTCTCAGTAAGGCGGAAATGGTTGCAACTGACCAGTTTTGCAACAAAAAGAAAAGAAAAAATCTACTTTTAACCCACTTTCAAACTACATATACCCCAAATTTTAATTTAAATGATTCTCATCCAAATTCAGTATTTCAACCCAGTACCTCTCACTAATGATAACAAGCAAACGAAAAACATTCTAATTAAAAGAAATCTCCCATCAAGAATGGCATCAAATTAGTAGTGTATTAATAAATGAGACCATCATTACAGTTTTACAAAAAGTATTTTCACACTCAAACATCTTTCTGAATAATTAAAATATTGGATTTAAAATCCTGAACTAAAACAGAGATGCAGTATTCATGTTCTGAAAGTAATGCCAGCAAACCTGGTTCCAACAGTTAAAATATCACTATCCTTTAAAAGATGACAGAAAGGAAGATTACAAAACTATGCAGTTTTGGGGTTTTTTTCCTTCTTTTAAAATCAATTCTAGCTGCAAATATAATGCTTGTAATTCATTTCTCTCTCCATTAAATCTCTATTGTTTTCACATAATTGGAAATTATCATTATCTGCATAATTTGTAGGGAAATGAGAAATTTAAAGAAACAATAAAAAAAGAAAACTAAAAATTTCAATTTTGGTAATTTGAAAATCTAAAAAGTAAATAATTTACTGACATTTTTGTGCTCTCCATCCTATCTAAAATTATTTTCCATAACTTCATTTTTTTTCCTCAATGGCATGGTTGACTGATTTTTCCTTCTTATTCTGACAGTACAGCATTATAAAATGCTTAACAACAAATAAATAGAATATTGTGATGAGTTAATAACACCAGTCCAGTGCATATCCTAATTGAAAAGCCGACTTAAATAAAAGCCTACCATCACACTGATCAATAATGCATTCAAAATAATAGATCTGCCACAATAACAGTTTACTCTAAATAAACAGGAAATCCCAAACAGCAGACCGCCCCACCCACCTCGAATAGTCTAATCTGAATGTTAGCCTGCACATTCCAATTAAAAGAAAACAATAACTAATCTCTAACAGAAGCATTCCTGAGTAAGTCCAACTCATGTTCCAATAGCCCATCCTAACAAAAGCCCAACTTAAAGTTGCCCCTTAAAGCAATGTGCGTGACACTGCTGCTATTCTAGAATGAAACGGTTCAACTGTTTTAGAAAAGCAAATAAAAAGTGCAACATTTTTTTTTTTTGCTGCTAATGTCTGCTAACATGACTTGCTCAATAAATCAAATGTGAAAACATGAACAGAGTACTTGCCAGCTGGATGCTTATATAAACTTTATGCATGCTTAGATCACACTTACTGCTACCTTAGTATTCAAAGCAGGGGTTTTCTATGCTGTTCTCCTACTTCGGAGCAGACAGCTGGCTTATAATTAAAAGTGTGCACCCCATATGGAGACCAAGTATAAAAAGAAATGAGTGTAGATGGAAAATGGATGACAGATGGCTAAATGTGTAGGCTAACAGCTAAAGTTTGATCACCAGTGAATACTACCTTGGTTTCATGAACCTCCTATAAGGCATAGTTTGCTTCTTCCTGACATAGGTTTCCTCCCACAACTATATGGAATATTTCCAAAGTGACTTTCCACTTCCTACCGAAGTGTCAGGCTCCATTTGAAGGGTGGAGAAGTCCAGGAAAAACAATGCTTGTTAGTAGTGGTAACTGTGACAACTGGTTCATTCTACACTTGTAGCCAATGATGACTGCAAAAGATGACAGCAACAAACTATTTCATACAGTTAAAAATACTATGGATCATAACTATAGACTAAAATATTATAGCATGCTTTATACCCACCCCAAAAAGTGATGATAAAATTTAAGTAAATGGACTAAATTCCCTTAAAAAATATTAATAAGGTTTAAAATTCAAACAGAATAAGCACTCCTCTTCACTCCCTTGCAAACTTTGCATAAACCACGAGGACTTCCTGCATCCTTGTGATAACTTAATTAAAGTAAACTAAACAGCATAAAAATCTTTGGCTATTCCAAAAGAAAACAAACCATCATTTTAATTAATTTAGCAGCTAATAAGCAAGCACACGTGGCCCTATTAATAAAATGCTAAAACTTCTAAAAAAGGCTAAAACAGATTCCAGCGTCGCACAGAAATCAAATTCGCTACAAATACACTGCTTGATGTACCTATGCCTATTCTGTTTGACGACTTCATTCCATTCTGTTATTGATTTTTTTGGAAACGGAAATTTGCAATGTGAACAAACAAGAAAGATAACAACGTTTCTGGATCAGAATAACTTAAACAAGAAAAGTTTTCATTAGCAAGAAAAGCACAAAACGTTTATTGCAATGTGCTCTACGAAGCAGAGATAATTCTAATCACCCACAAGGTTATTCTCCAATGAAATAACTTAATTACTAAAATAGATTACTGATATAAGTATCAGCACTCAAGTTTAAAATGGACATCAAATATCACTAACAGTTATATGTATAGATTAAATAAAAGGCATTCTAGGATAGTGACTTAAATTGTTTTGTATTTTCCTGGGATTCTTTAAATCATTTTAAAATGGACTTATCACACCTTTTAGCAAAAGGAACTGCATACAGTATAAACAGAAACTTTGGATTAGCTAATGGTTCACCACACTAAACTTCCAAATTTAAGGTGGCTATGTACGTAAAATAAATCTACCAATAATTTAGAAAATTCCCCATAATCCAATACTACAAAACTCATGATTAGGTACTGATTATTGCCAACTGTACCTGAACATCTCGCTATCAAATCCCTAAGGCGAATGAAGTAAAATGCTTGAAGAAAACAAAATGAAAATATGGGCAGAAAAAAAAGGTATGACAGCCAAAATCAGTTTACTGACTTCTGGCACATATTCAGATTGCATTCACAGCTGCTTTAAGTTGAATTTTTAAAGAAAATATTCAAATGGGATGGCATGACGGCCTATCACGTTCACAAAACTGAAGTGAAGTCAGCTCTGAGCCTACTTATCAGAAAGCCCTGTTTTAATGTGTGGGAAAACGGCAACAGCATCATTCATTCATTTCAGTGGTTGTAATTTTTATGCTGAACCTCCCTACTAGCAGAGTTTCTTTTTACCCTTCTTCACCAGCTGGCCACACGAGTTTTGTTCAGGCACTCTGGTTTTCTCCAACATCTATAAATGAAGAGTTCTAGCAGAGTTTTCCAGGCACATTCCAATGGTACTACTTGACTACCAACCAAACCAAGATAACACACTTGCTGTTCAGGGATATTACCCCCCCCCCCCCACACACACACACACACCCCTACTAGCCCACTACTGTGAGATGTCCTTAGATCTCAAAAGTCCCGAGAAGAATGTTAGAACTAAAAGATAGAGAAGGAATGCAAATAAGACACTTGTTATCATTTTTAATGAATAAGACTACACTTCTCTGAAAAAAGAAAAGAAAATTTGAATTAAGAACTATAAAATAACTGGTAAATGGTGACTTCTGAAGTAAAGCAGCATATTATAGAAACAAACTGCCAGGCCTTTCACTTCTTCTCATATTTTAAAACTGATGAATTACAGTGACCTCTCTCTCTCAAATGAAATAACTGGTGTGCACACCCATAACCAATAGATATTTTCGGCTATCAGAAACTAAACTTAGATTAAAATTTTAGGCACATTTCCTTAAAGATATCTGAGATTTAAGGGGAAAAGTTCACGGTGTAGACATATAGAAAATAAATCAAATAACTAACTTAAAATTTAGGATTATTGAAAACAAAACATTTAAAATATTAACATGATATGGTGCCTTAATAAATTCAAAAAGCATATATTCATCCCACTACTACATGAAATCTCAATATAAACTATATTTAACTTGTATATGTATACATATTGCTTAAGTCTGTTTGAAATAAAGTGCATACATTTTCTATCTTTTGTATAAAATATTGAATTGTAATTTGATCACCTGCCTCTGATGGTCAGACAATAGTTATAACATCTCTCAACCCACAGTTGCATTACTTTTACACCATGTGAGACATGTTCTAATAGGTGAAATCAGATCAGTCAAATGAAATTTTCAGTAAACTAATTCTGTTACACAAAAATTGATGGGTTTTTTTCAAATTTATGATATGCCAACCAAAACTGGAATATATCTGCTAGAATTTTGGATAAGAGAGGGTTCTCTGTATACTTTTCTTTTGAACAGACATGTATTTTGTTATAAAACTGATATTGTTATCATTTGAACCCCCAACATGGCAATTACATTAAAATTTGACTGAAGGAAACATTTGTTGGCATAATTACCTCTTTTCTTTTGTTTTACTTACCTCCAGTACATTAGAAGCAATGTAAAAGCTCTTCTATACAAACAACTTCAAAGCATGTCTGACTTACCTGAAAAGAAAACCAAAAGGCACTAAGTATTATAACATAAAATTAGAAGTAGTATTATATTGTTAATCCACAATGTGTGTTCTGGAACATTTTGCTCATAGGTGTTCCAGCATTGCTCATACAGCACTGTCACTCATGAATTCTGTGCACGTGTTTGAAGAAGAAACTAGAGTTTGTATTGACTGAGATAAAATCTTTACAAGCATTTTCAAGCCAGCCAATCTGATGGTACATGAATGGCAAACCTCACATTCAAAGCAGCTTCCTAGATAAATCTTTCAGCTGAATTCCATATTATTGCCTTGTGGGAATGTGTCCTTTAAGTAAATACAAAAACTAGTTGTAACCAGTCCAGGCGGCATGGGCAGGCATTGTGTGTCCCCACCCTCAATGTAACAACTCCCTCATTTTATGCAAAGCGACAGGGCCCAGCCCGCCTTTGGCCTTCCTAAATCTCTCATTGGGCCTATAGCTGAGCTGGCTAGTGGTGTGTCTGACCAAGGTCACTGTCTGGTCCTTGTGGCATGCTACCACAGGCATCTTGGTCCAAGTCTTTTAGCTGCAGGCCCCATTGGCTAGTGCCAATGGGAGCCTGGCTCGATTACATCAGACCCACTGTGATAACAGTTCGAATTCTGTATTTTTGAGATCATATTCACATACAACACTGTCATCTCAGGCTAGTAAAATGCAATTGCAAGGAAATTGTGAACAATTACTGATTTAGGCAGCAATTCTCAAAACATGTAAAGTGCAAAGGTTAAAACATTTTGAGAACATTGAAATGAACTAAAAAGCAGTATTGTTGTCATTTTCAGTCTTTCTGTGTTTGGTTTCTGATTCCTTTTAACTATAAGAACTTTTAGTCATTTCTACCAAAGCATGACATTAGTAGCTTACTGATACAATTTTGAATCTAAATTCCATCTAAAGTATAAGTATGGATTCAGTTAGATTAATTCTGATTTCTTTCCTTCCAGTGTTGTTTGCCTTTGACAATCTAAATGTACCGAGTAACTGTTTATTTGATATGATAATAAATGCACTCCAACGATGTTGGTAGATAAGACAGACAAGTAGACCGAACTTGGGCTGTTTCTACAACTGTTGCAACATCCAAATTTCTTAAATTAAAAAAAAAAAAACAAAAATTTTATATAAAAAAAAAAATTCTAAAGACAGAGACAGACAGACAGACAGGCATGACAGGTAAACAGGTAAATAAATATTCTTTCAAACTTCACTGGTTAAAATAAAATATAAGTGGTGTTAATACTTTGTGATGCAGTCCTTTTCCTTATAGCAACAACCTGCTGGTAGATGTGGACAAGATCATAATGCTGATCTATCTTGCATAGAATCTGTATTAGGAAGCCCTTCCCCCACAAAAAGTGGCTTTATAAAGACATTTTCCCAGAGATCAATTAAGAATATCCACATGTTCATTGGTTATCTTGTGGCTTATCTAAAAAATTGGACAACCTCCCTGAGAGCAGTTGACAGTGATCCATTACTTTGGAGACCCCCTCCCCCAGTTTCTATCAATAGCACTTTGCTCCATTTACAATTAAATTCCATCAGTTCCTGTGAACATCCTGTTGACATGCCACCTGCAGACCAAGACTACCTTTGGCCATACCAATTCCTATAGTTTACCATAAGCATGTGCTTATCAATGACTGGAATGGCCTATTTATTGGCTTCCATTTAATTGTTGAGTCTCTTTTGCTAACTTAAAAATAAAAAAATGTTTACAATTCTAGGCCAATTAGCACTGTATCTCATGTTATTGCCATTTAATTATATAATTAACTAAAATGCTCCTACAATGCAACATCATAGGTTGACCCCTGAAAAGCAGATAAACATTGAGGCAGATCCTGGTCACCAATAATAGATATACCAAGAGGAGGGTTATGCTGTTGTAGTCCATCTCTCATCAGACTTAACAGATCAGAAACCAGCTGGACAGGGAGAGTTAGTGTGTGATATAGATACCAGGAAACAATAGCCAAATATCTAGCCTTGGGAGGAAACAGTGCCACACAGGTTTGCAAACCAAATCAATCCCCAAGTGCTCTCAGCTATCCTTCTCCATTGGAAAGAAAAGGAATATGGCCATGTTTATTACAGTGGCGCATTGTCGGAAAAATCGTCACCATCAGTGGAGAGAAACCATTTTTTTTGGATTATTGTCACTCAAGTGCTGAGTCAAGTTCTGACACTAACCTAGGGTGTAATAATGAGGCAGTTATGTAGTTCTTCATTCATATGGAAACAAAACATATCTAATAAAAAAAATAAAGAAAATGATGATAATAGATAAGTCGATTCACGTCAGACAAATTTGGTGGGAAAACAGTTGAAAGGTTTAAAAATGAAGAATTAGCATCTTATTAAAAGGAAAGGAAAACTGATGCTTATTAAAGAGGCTAGGAGACAGGTAAAGTAATTACCAAAGATAAAAAGAATAGAAATTTATCATTTTTTACTAGCAGTTTTAAAAACCCAAAGAATCTGGAGAATTCCTGATATTATGACAAAGTAGATACTACAGATAAATTAGTGATTAAACTTGGGTTATGGGCATAGTTTTTCTGAAGTAACAGAATAATCAAAGGACCACTAGACTTCTGGGAAAAGATCAAAAGCTAAGCAACTCTCAGCAGCTACAGAAAAAGGAAAAACAAAACAAAACAAACAAACAACAAGATCACAGAGCTGTGGTAATCTCTATGACAACACAAACAGATCTGCTAGATAATCATCTGAATATATGGATGCTAAAGAACCAGTCTAAACAAATAAATTACTCTCTATTAAGGTAAAAAAAAAAAAGAAAACGAAAACATTAAATTAATGAATAATTGCTCAAAGAAAGCAAAACTGTACTGCTATATTTGCATTAATGATTACAGCTGTACAACCAAGGATATTTCATGTCACAGTTAAATTCTGTGGTGGTAAAATAGTTAATATTAATTTGATCAAGATTCCTTAAAATCAAACCAAATTGCCTGTTTTCTATTGCAGAAACATGCAAGAAATGTAGCCGAATACTAGACATTTACTCTAGGCTTGTTATTTTGTACAGAAATAATAAGCAGCAAGCAATAATAGTCTTAAAATAAACACTAATAAAATTATGTTAAATTTTTAATTGCAAACTTGAGGATACAAAATTTGCTTGTTATATTAGTAAAAGGGTATTTAATAAAAACAAATAACCTAATCCTGCATTCTGTAATTATTTTGAAAGTAAATCAGCAAAATAGATGTAATAATCATGACTAAATATATATGCATTTGGTCAGACATGTAAACACAAGCCTCAACTACTGCATTATAATTTGACATTATAACATTACAATATCAAGTACCCTGGATCCTAAATGTCTCCAGAGAATCAATGTTTTCCATTCTTTTGTAAAGATAGAACAAGTGCTTTATTTGGCACGTGAAATGTAAAAATCAAATACACCTACAGAAATCTGAAGCGATCTTAGCATGTTTGTATTTTTGCAACAATTCAAGTACCTAAATGATGAGAATCACTTCCAGAAGTCTGACAGCGGTGGATGTTAGTGGAACTTTTAACCAGAGATGTTAAATACTGGCACAGAGCACTAACGCAGCATGCACCAGTCATATTTCATACAAACTGCGCTACTGTTAACAATGAATAGAAATTTCCCTAGGAAAAAAAAAATTTTTTTTTTAGAAACCTGTTGTTTCACTCTTTACCCACAGGTAAGCAAGCCTTCAGTAGAAAACAAATTTTTTTCCACAAGTTTTTCCAAGAAATACATTAAAACACATTACATTCTATTTTGCGTCTTTTATGGGTTGGAAGATACTGAGGGCAAACAAACCCTCTCAGAATTTGAAAAATGGATTCAGACGGTGCATGGTTTTGATCAAGATCAACTCCTTGGGGAAAAGTAACAAACAAACACGTTTTCTAACTTCTGTTATCGAGCAAAGCTTTCTTCATCAAAATAGCCTTCTCAAAGCCTGATAACCTTTTTTTTTTTAAATGTTTAAAATTTATTACGTGAAATTCTAAAACAAAGAGAAATCCCGATCTTCTTCATAGCGAGTTCACCACGCCTGCCACCCACACGAAAGACAAACTCCAGATGATGGCGGACCCTTTAAACTCGTCCCAACCTCAGCACACTTTTTTTTCCACTCGATGAAACCAGAAGTATATTTTACCAACGTTGAAGCCTTCGGAGTCCTTGGGTCTCGCTTACTCCACAGCCAGGGGAGAGCTTGGCTCGCACCACCACGTGCTATTTCAGCTGTAAGGAAGGATCGCATTCTTCCACCTTACCCGAGCAGTAATAATTAAACAGGCAGACCACAGGTGGTTTCAAATCTGATCGTTGGTTAGTGCCGACTAGGTGGAATATTATTAAGTTCAGCAGCAGCAGGTCTACTTAGATGCTCTTTGAGGGTGGCAGCGATCCAAGAGATGAGACACGTTACCAGGTCGGTACTGCAAGAACGGGCCGACTCGTGGTGAGCTGGGAGCAAACTCCTTGCGACTCGCTGCCTTCCAAAAATCAGTTTAATATCGATGTCCCCCAAGTAGGGAACATATCAGATATTAAACTGATAAGAACAGATACTACACTTTGATCTTTTCTTTCTTTTAGGTTCAAAGAAATTTTATTTAAATTTCGATTAGTAACAAAAATTGATAATTTTTTTTAAAATGAAAACTTATGGTCTTAAAGAATTTTAGCCAAAATTAGTTTACATTGAGACTGCGAGCCGGCTACCCAACCCTACTCCCTCTCTGGAGGGAGGGAGGGGGAGATAGGATTTTCCCAATGCAACTTAACCATGACCTCATCAATAAAATAACGATTATATCTATAAATAATCATAAATCATTATAATTGCACACTGCAAAAGGTCTTCCTCATAACATAAGTCTTTGTAAGGACAAATCTGTATTACTCCAACCCCATGTGTTTTGCATTATCAGTGTATTGACTAAAAATAAGCCATTGCTTTTAGGCTAGAATGAAAAATGCACCCTAGGCGGTTTAAGGTAGGTAAAAAATTGACCAGGTGTATGAAAAGTAAAAAAAAAATTTAAAAACAGCACTGACAGAAAACAGTTGTTACAACACCCTTTCTATCTTTCCAAGATTTATAAGATATCAATTCAACTATATATTCACCATTCTAAGTGTCAGCATCTTTTGACGACATCAGATGTGGAGAAGTACAACATGCAAATTGTCTTCGTTCAACTATTTCACTTGTTTTGCCTAGCACAAGCATTTGTTGCTGAGAACAGCTAAAAAAATTATGCACAAAAGTAGTATGGGTGCTCGTGCACTTAGTTTATTTTGTCGCTGACCTTTTTTCTGAAAGTAGCAAGATGCCAACTCAGGTTAAGTAGATGAACGCAATGTCTTAGGAAAGACTTTTACCAAATACATCACCCTGCAAACAATCAGTAAATGACAGTAAGTTCCAAAGATAGACCAAGGAATGACTAATGCTCTATTAGAATTAACAGATCATTAATGTTTAAACAAACACAAGGTGTATATCCATTTGCCATCATCAGGCAGCTGTGCAATAAACAATGCTGACTAAACAAAATCATTGCACACCAAAAATTTTCATAAGCCTAACGTTACAGAAGTTAGAATTTTCATTTTCAGATGAGTAACATCTCATTTTAATATTTGCTGATGGCAAGATCTGAATTTACCAATGTCTGGATAGATAGGGATATTGTTTTGTTTTTTTTTAAGACCATCGATTAGTATGCCTAATCTTGTGGTGAGTGTGGTAAGGCATGAGCTAGAATAAACATTCATCATTAGTTTCTGTCAGTAGTTATGGAGTTTGGCAGTGCAATGGCACATGGAAAACATTCTGCAGCTGGTTTTTACCTTTTCCACATTGATGTAGACTACAACGGACACATTTCAACAGAAAAAAAAAACCATCTCACTCCAGCAGGGCTGATGAGCTTTCTTGTTAAGTTGTTAAGGCAAAGCAACAATTTGCTGGGCTGGTCATTTAGATCATCTGAGCTCAAACCTAGCCGGTATATGAGGAAAAACAGTGTTCACCAATGTAACATCAGCAGCTTACAACTCACATGCAAATCCTTGAGCAGCAGGCTTTATGCGCATGCCAGGTGTCCACACCTGATATTCACCCACTGCAACCAAAATGTCATGACTTTGTCATTTAGAGAGTAGACATCAAATGACAAAATGTCATCATGAAAGTCCAGCAACACACAAACATTATTCCAGCTCATTTTCTCAAGTAGGTCAATACTGTATAATGTATTATGGCCAGCAAGACTAGCTTAAAGTGTGCAGGAATAAATCATCTGCATAAGTTCAGCTAAAGTGCAAAGACTGTGGGTTGGTTGTATAATTTTATCCCAGATCCCAGAGGGCGAGAGAAAAGAAATGTCAGTGATACAACTGAGTACTACTACAAGTGTCACTAACATCTGTTCTCACCAGGGCCCTCCCCGTATACTCTAAAGAATTTGAAAAGTTCAGGAGGATAATGATTTTATTCATACAATTCTCTAAACTGACAGTCTGATATTGTAATATTTCGCAGCTCATTCAAATGCCATAATGATGGGGTGAAGGGAAAAAAAAGTGTGTATGATCAATGCATACGATTGTGAAGTTTCATGGGAGTTCTACATTAAGCAGTACTGTCAACATAAGTCCTAAAAAATTACATCAAACTTATAGAAAATTCTCTGGACAGTAAACTCAATATTGATCTAATAATAATATATATAAAAAATATCCAATATTGAACATTGTCATAGTAATCAACTAATGGTACGTCTTAAAGATGTTGACGGTTTAGAAAGGGTGTAATAGCATTTTACCTGAATGATCTAAAGACAAAGAATCTTAGTTGGTTTATCTGATAAAGAATAATTTTAACTTGCCAGCTCTGCACATCAAAGATTAGTTGCGAGGTTTCATAGAATTATGGTTAAAATGTTTTAAGCCTGAGAATAAGTTTGGCATGTGAAGTGGTCCTCCAGTATTTAAGTGATAAATGCATGGAACAATCTGCCAAGCAAAATTATTCAATGTACCACCATTAATTTCCATAAGACCGCATTGACAAATGAAAAGATAAGGACTATAAGTTAAAAGACATTTTGCTTCTATGTGAACAATTACAACTATAATTCCCAACTATATTCAGAATAGCAAAATAGAAAAGTAGATCACAATAAAAGTAGCAGGTGCAATTAATATCCATGTAAAGACATTAAAAACTTATCAGTTGCTATGGTGTGATATGTCGTCACCTCTAACAGTCTTTAAGCTATAGGTAAATATAAATTAAATTTAATATATGGATTAATGTATATAGTGTGTATCTTTCTCGAAAACAGTGGGAATTAGTACAAATGACAAGAATCTGCATAGAACAGTTTCCTTTTAAAATTATATGGTTATGTTCATCAAAAGGAATTTCTCAAGTAAAGGTCAATAAACTTACAGAAACCCTGCCATAATAAGAACACCATAAACTTCACAAGCAAAGATTTATCCTCTAATTCTTGTAGAATAACTGTTTGAAAAGTCATTTTCAGTATTGTAAAGAAGCACCCATTGCCTTGTGCACAGCTTATGACTAAGCACAGAATCAATCAGATCATCAATAGCCTGAAGTGAGTTCTCCCACAAATGAAAATTCGTCAGCTACAACAGAAATTGTTTTAGCCCGGCATAACCATCTTGTGAGTCCAGTAGTTAAATGCTAAGGTTGAAGTCCCAAGTTTGCTTCCAACAGAAACTACCCTGGTTCAGTAAATCTGCCTGGCACGATCTCTTCTCACTTTTCTTTCTATTTCAGCTTCATGGGTTTCCTCCTGTATCTAAAACTGAAGAGCTCTAGTAGGGGCTTCCTTGCTGAAGTCAGAAGTAACTGGTCGCATGAAGCACAAAAGTGATGGATCATCCTAGCAGATAACTGTGGTGCTACACTCCTTCACCAAGGTTGTCTACCTGGAACATGTTAGTACATCACCAACTTACTTAGCCAACAGAGCCAAGTTTTAATATTCAAACATAAGGCCTCTGTAACTGCTTATATTGTGGGATAACATCACAGCACTCAGGACATATCCATGTGCTCAGTCCTCTCTCTGTAATGTGCTGCAGCATCTGTGGGAGATCTACAGTAAGGTGCAAGTACATCCACTGTTGTTCTGGCAAGAACCCGAAGAGAGGAAGTTTAATATCATACACAGGATGACCCTAGGCTAAAGTATTTCAAAATGGAGGTGCCACTTTACAGTTGAAGTCTCTACTAGAATCCTTCATTTATAGACACGGTAGAAAGCTAGTATGCCTAGAAGAAATCCACGGGACTGGCCGGATGGAGGGGTGGACACCAAACTGACCTTTCTGCACAAGAAGCAAACTCTACTTTAGCAATCCTGGAGACTAATCACTGGACTACCACACAACCAAACCTCTGTATTAAATATCCTTAATACAGTATTTGTGTGTTGAGATGCAACTACAGAGGAAGATGCCAGTAGACATACTCTGCAATACTGTTTTGACTAAAGATTGTTATTTTAACAAAAAGAACTTCGAATTATATAACAAAAAACAAATACTTAAAGACTACATTAATTCTTAAATACACTTAAACAATGAAAAAAAATCTGAATTATTTTTCACAATGCAACAACTTTGGCCCCCCACTGGATATACAATATTGCCTCAAAATCCACTCTCTGAAAAACAGTTTCTCAGAGTGTGGGGAGGGGTTTTAAATGTATAAGAAAAAATATTTCATCTTATCTTCAGTATCTTTTTCTAAGTTATTTTCTCTGTTCATACAGAATTAATATATTCTATAGCTCAGCTTTAATGCTCTTGCCTTTAAATTGAGGGAAGAGACTTTTTTCTTTTTTTTTTTAGTGATCCATGCCAGACTTCTGACAAAAGCAGCTGAAGCATTTATGCTTGTAGAAGTGATAATAATTAAATGAATTTGACACCATGAATCTAAAGCAATGAATGGCATTTGAACCAAAATTACTTGAGCCAGGTTTCTGTGTCTGAAAAGTCAGCGCACATCAGCTATTGCTGTTGATTTATCTGCATTGGGTTTTTTTTTTCAGAATGTGTGTGTGTGTCACTAACACAGAATCAGAGCTTGTGTAGGCGGGTTCCCATAGCAACCATGCTAGAACCAGCTTCCGAGGCCCTTAAGCTTGAGTGATGATGTCAAAGAGAAAGTGAGATGATAAATTATTTCAAAATATCAAATGTGAAGCATATGCATTCATAATTTATGACTATAAATCCTACTTGATGAAAGTGGGGAAAAAAATGATGAGGAAGTTAATTATGAATGAAGACTGGTTTAGATGTGCAAAGAAAGCTAAATAAATACATTTAAAATTTGCTCAATTTTTTGAATAAAGAAATAGTAAGTACAGTAATAAAATTTAAAAAAACAATCAATGTTTTAGAGATTTTAAATATGATGAAAAATATTAAAATGCATAACAAAATAGCCAAATAAAGGTTGTTTGATTTGTCATCTGGACAATCACTAATTTATTTTTATTAAGTTATTTTATAGTGACAGATGGCAAGTTTTCCAAAGAACTTGAGCAAAACTGAGGTCTTATACAATTAAAAACAGTTTTGGGAAAATCAAACACGAAGAAGAGTAAATGAATGCTGGGAATTATTTCTCACAAAACAGTAACCACCATCTGTAGTCAAATAAACTCAGAAGCTCGTTTGGTTATGGATAGACTGTTTCATTTGAAAAATAAATTTCAGGCATTTAGTGTAAAAGTGTCATGGTACTAGCTGCAGTAGCCAAAGTAAATTATGGAAATGCTCGGAGTGGGCTGTGGATATGAAGATTCATTCCAATCAAAGCCATCAATAACTGATTATAACCAGTTTATAGATTTGCTTAAAATCTGATGGCAAGCCAGAACAGAGATAAACGCTTCAGATAAGCTGGCAAGAAAGAGATGGAAATGGGTTATAGGTTTTTAAGGTTGCCCTTGTCTATTAGAGGGATCGGGTTTCATAATATTACATTATGGGAGTATTTTCTTAATTATTTAGTGAAAGAGAAAATTTCCAGTTTGGTAACCCAAGTTGTAATTTTAATATCTATAGCTATAAAGCAAGAAAGGCAATGATCATCTACATCATTCTCCAGCTAAAGAGCTGCTAATATAAAATGAGGTCCAGGTAAGATGTCCCATCATCTAACCTTTTTCTCTCCTTCCAGAAAGATTTAGCTTTTCTGGACAGACTTTAGTAAAGATATTCAAAAAGAGACAAAGTGTCAAACCTGAACTTGTCATTTCCCAATCTATAATATCAGATGCTATTTCGAACTTGGTGATGTTAACGGGTTTCTTTTCTAAGGTCTCAAGTTTGGGAATGTAAACAATCTGACCTTTTCAACAATGTTGATTTTGAGTGTGTTTTCAAAGTGGATAAATCTTATTTCCCTGGTCAATCTTCATTCCTGAGACATTACACCCAGATGACTTCAAGAAATAAGGAATCTTAGTTATTCTGATTTAGTAGAAAAGAAAATTAGACTTCCTAGCATACTATACTAAAGATTACAAGGGAATCTAGACAAGAAATTTTAGGTCAAGCAGAAAGAAAAATTTGTTGTTGCCTGATTTCAGGTGTACAAGTAATTATAAGAGATCATAACCTGAAAGAAACTTCACAGACATTAGGTAGACTGGACACCTGTAAAAAAAATAAGTTCCCCAGTGTTAAGAAAGTGAACACATGGAACTGTCCATATAAGAAAGTTGTTCCAAGCACTATCATTAATTCATTTTAAAATGCACCAAATAGATAACTCAAAAGGATGGAGATTAATGTAACCCTGACTTCTTGGCCTTCTAACACAAGTACAAGACTTCCCCCCAGCTTTGAGGTGAAACTTAAAGATAAATCATAAGTTAAAAATCATCGAGAGACTATATATTATATGTATTATACCTGTGACATACTGAAGTTCAGTATTAAAGACTAAAATAAAAACCATGAAGTCTTATTTCAATTAAATGTTATAGTCTAAACCTTTAAGCAGCATGCCTTTCTGCATTGAATTGCACATCTATATGTATCATAAAAGTTGTAATACTGTTCTAAACATTCTGGATTCCCTGCCATTGGAAGTTGTGACCAGTACTGATGTGTTCAAGCATGCCAACATTAGTCTCATTAACCTCTCAAGATGGTCTGGGGTAGAAGAAAACTCAGGAATCAGGGGAGATCAGCATTAGAACCTGTACAAAGGGGAGAAGACCCATCGGAAACCAAACTATCCCCTAAACCACAAAAACAGCATATACTATCATTAAACATAATCAAAACACATCCCACTTTTCTGCAAATAATCACTTCTTTTTCCTCAAAATTTCAATCATCTTATGCAGTCAAATTCCTGAAATTCTTACTGTACATTACAAATGATATTTTAAATCATTATTTTAAAATAATTTCATTTAATTGAATCCAACAAAAAGGTTTTCCAAGCATAAAAATAATAATAATAATTTATACAATTATCTAAAAAAAAATTACTGGATCAAAACTACAAACAAGATTTGGACAAAATAAAGCAAATTCTTAAGATATCCATCAGAAAAATTATACGTGTGTTTTCTCAAGGTAAACGTTTTTATTTCATATCAAGTATGCAGGTAAATTTCCATCCTTATTTAGCATTTGATATTTTAGGCAAAATGTATATAATAAAACCAGTATATTAAACTATTACCTATAATTATTTTTAAGTGTGAAAACAAATGCATGTTTTTTGTTTTTGTTTTTTAATTTTCATTTTACGTTAGCAATGTTTTAAACTATTTATTTAACAAGGACTAATTGGGGCCACGTGATAACACCACCCAAACACCTAGTGCTGTATCCTGTTTTAGAAAGCATTATCTTTGATGGGTTTGAATGAAACACCAGTCAAATCCAATATAAGGATATTTTTTTTGTGTTTAAATAGCCATTCTCTCTAAATACAAGGGTTCAAAAATGAAAATTGCATCACTGAGAGTAAATGCCATGTAAATAAAAATGGACTTTACTAATCCTTCCTTATTGACAAAAATTTTATTTCCTTGTGCATTATTGATTTTTACAACATGTATCCATTTTTCATTAGTTTTATGTCTGAAAAGGAATGGTTATGATTATTAACATCTTTGAAGGCATAAGTAAAGTTAAGAGGCACATTTGATTACACACACACAATATACAGAGAGGTGATGTGTGCAATCTGCTATTGCATACAACTGTTTTTGCCACTCCTTTTTACAACTGTAAATAATAGAACTAATTTTTTTTTCCTTAAAGTATTGTAGTTATTATTTGGGGTATAAGTCATGAGTCTGTTACTATCTATGTATAAAACTCTCTTCACATACACACACACTATTTACTATTGCATATTATTTAAAATTTCACATATTTATCTCTTGCTGGCTGACAAAACCCAGCCTCCACCCAGAGGAGGTCATGGTCACTGTCTGGTGGACTGCAACTGGTGTCATCCACTATAACTTCTTGCAACCTGGTGAAACCATCACAGCTGAATGATACTGTCGTGAATTAATTGTTGTTGATCAGAAACTCTCCCAACAACAGCCAACATTGGTGAATCAAAGAGGCCCGACCCTGCTCCATGACAATGCTCGTCCTCGTGTTGCGAAAGTGACTCTTCAGAAACTGAACGGGTTGGGGTATGAAGTTCTCCCTCACCCAGCCTATTCACCAGACCTTTCTCCCACAGACTACCATCTTTTTCTAACAACTTGACAGTTTCTTCTGTATGAAATCCTTCTCCAACCAAGCAGCAACTGAAACTGCCTACCAACAGTTTATCGACTCCAGAAATCCAGATTTTTTTTTAAAAAAATGGTATAAATGCACTTGTAACTCATTGGCAGAAATGTATACAGTCTAAAGCAAATTGGAAACAGCTGGTGCTGAAAGGATTTTTTTTTTCTATAAGTACATAAATCATGAATAAATAAGAGAAGACATGCAAGGGAGCATCATCACTGCCAATGGTAACTGATAAATACAATCGTTAAAAATAAAAAGTATATTGGATCTATCATGATTTTCATTAGGTTTTAAAACCATAGCCGTTTTTGCATCACATATGTACAGCATCCCATCTTCGAAAGATTAAGGTCTCACTTAGCCTTTTAATGATGCTGGCTACGGTGTCCACCCAGGATTACTCCTATATTACACAATCGCACTTTCCATACAACTTAAAAGTGAATACCTGCACCAAAACAAAAGTAATAGATGAATGAATGGATGAATAAAGATTACTTTTCTACAAATTTTTGCTTCAAAGTCACATCTTAGCCTTCAGAAAAATTACAACAACAGAAGAAAAACCACCCATAGTTTGTGAAAACAAGCAAATGTATAATCTACCTATACAATAAATCCAAAAAGATTTATTATTTAAAAATGTGTTTATCTAAAATTCAAATATACTATATTTAAGTTGAGAATTAAGCAGCCAGAAAATTGTTTTGAATGATTATTTAAAAGAAAGTAGAGGGCAGGTTCAGGCATTCCTCTTCATCTAATTAGTAGTAACTAATTAGAAGCACCTACCACATACTAAAACAGTCCATTCAAGAACTAAATCCAGCTATTAGTAATGTGGTTTTAAAATACCCTAATTAACACACTACTTTCTACAAAAGAAATCTTTCTATTTGACTTTCAAAATAGTCTATATTGTAGCTATTAAAAACTAATGAAAGTAATTTATTCTATTCACTTACAAACTCCTCCTTTTTTCCCTAATACCATCATCAGAGTACTTTAACCATTTTAAAATTAACAACCCCTTTAAAGTGGCGCAGTAGTAGATTGGACTGCTAAGGTCAAAAGCTTAAGTTTGATCCCTGCAATGGGCTGACTCAATTTCACACACCTTCCTGGCAGAGCTCATTCTCATCAATTTTAATAATACTATTAAAATCATTAGCCCTACATGCTAGGGAAACTGGGGGAAAATTTAAATGGGATGTTTATGAAAGACTCAAATTATCATGCTTAACTGAGTTTTAACATGATTTAACACTTCATGCAGGCATGCTCAGCTATAAACGTTAATACACGGCTAATATCAACACGTAATAAAGATTCACAAACTGTCATTGAATCTATTCACAATAAACTGTGGGGAAAATTCTGGATCTTTAACAAATAGAAATGTTTGCTCTTTACAATAACTTTAATATGGCTTGCCTAATTAAAGAAGAAAAGAAAATAGTATTTAAAGGAACACTAAAAATACCCAATGTTCTGCTGTAATTTTTATTCTTCTCAGTTATAGCTAAACAGCTTTGGTTGCTCGTGCTTTTCTGTAGATTTAATAAACAAATGGTTTACACACAGTCCAGTCATCTTGTTACATAGTTAAGCCTAAGATGATTTCAAACTGGTCATCTGTCATTTCTTAAAGAAAAAACATTACACGCTTCAAATTGCTTCCTGTATCTTGTCATGTTTATTTATTCTTTTGAAAATTATGCACCTACAAGCACACCCACTTTAAAAGATAATATATGAATGGTGGATAACATCCATCCATACTGTATATCTCTACGATGCATGATTTCTCCAGACCACGAAGAAAGAAAGTAAAGTCAGTTTAGCAAATGCCGCAGTCAGTCTGAATCCTCAAAAACCACAGGACCTCCCCGCTTATTTTCTAATATTTTTTCCAAAGGCAGAAATTTATCACGGTTCTAAAGATGCCAGATTTGGGATGTCTGAAACTGGCATGACTACCAACAGGTAAGGTAAGCCAGAATGTAACATGATTTTTTACAAAATACCCATCAAGTGCCTGCACTCTGATTACCTGACAAAGGTTCAAAAACACATGTGCATACAAAGAATGTTCCTGGAAAATTATACCAAAAGTAAACAGGAAAGAGAAGTAGGAAACAACTTTCATTACATCAATAAAGCAAATTGGTTTTACCCACCTCATCTGGTATGGTATGAATAAATTAAGCTTTAGTGTGTGGGATTTTGAGAACCATTGGTAAGAACCTTACTTTAGAAAACTAGATGCAGCTAATTTAGCAGTTAACATGGAGTAGAGATGAAGATGTAACAAGCTTTTATGAAGTGTGAAATGGGAAGAAATCCATCAAAACAGCTCAGTCAACAATTTCTTCCCAGTGGATTGAACGCTGCCAGCCAGCAGACTGTAAAACACAAATAGGGGCAAAGATTATAAATGGTTTTAATGAAGACTGCACCCACCCTTTTGTCAAATTTTTTTTTTTTTTTTTTAAATATAAGCTTAGTCACCTTTGTCTATTTAAAAATGGACACACACACCCTGGGTATTATTGATCAGCACTGGAGTAGATGCTTAACCTCACTAAAAACCTGTCAATCTATTATTCCCTTTGTTCATCTCTATTTGGTGCTGATCCAATAACTAATCGGTGCTGGTCAGCTACAGCACTGCTGAACACATGTGCGCCTCTGTCATCATTAGGGCAAAAAAAAAGCCTTTAACCATCAACTGTGCGCTAAAGTTGGAAGTACCAGGCTCCCTCCCTCTTATGGCACAAAATGAGCAATATTCTTTAGTGGCTAGCCACAGACCAACACCTACCCCCGATCTGAGGTTGTCTCCAATGTAGAGACTGGAAAATGACAGCACCACTTCCAAATATAGCTCTCATTTTCAGCAAGCCAAGAAGCATCCTGACATGATTTATTCATTAGAGATCATCCATGCTACAGGCTTTTACTTTGCATTCCCCCTCCACTCTTTCCCAGAGCAGAGCAGAGCAGAGCATTTCCTTGTTTTCGTGAATAGATCTTATGCTACCATACCAGCTGCTCCTACCAAGATTAACCATGCAACCCTATATGAAAATATATCAAACAAAACATACAATAACAAGCAATCAACTGAATTCCAAAATAGTAGGTTGCAACCAAAGCCAAGAGCAAAAAAATTAACCATAGTCATTTCCATGAGATGATGAACCTCCAGTTTTGTTCATAACAAATGCTTGGAATATCTTCTAAAAAGCAATGGACTCATTCAGATACACACCGCTTTTACTGACAAGACAAATCCCTTTTCAACTGCAGCAATATACTTTGTATTTATTTTTCTGGGAATTTAGATGGCCATTATCAACATTAGCACATAACTATAGCAGTTGATCAAGTAAGCCTACCTCAAACTTTCTTGACATCCCACATAGGAACACCAATACCAAAGAGGATTTATTAGATATAAGGAAAAGCAACAGCCATACAAATAATCAAGACAGACAGAAAGACTGAAGAGATTCTGAAGGGGATTTTGGCACTGAATGTTCCATCATAGATCTCGACAAAGCAGCATTCCCAACCACTACTAATCTTCAAGCTTTATGCATTCAGAGTACTGCCATTGTAAGTGGTAAGCAAATCAACCAAGGGGAAAAAATTACTAAAAACCAAAGGCCTCCAGATGATTAAATGCTTAGTTTCAATCAAGACTATCGAAGTTTGTGAAAATTAATATTGTTGACATCAACAGAAGGGGGGACCCACCTGTGAGTGTACTCTAACCAAAAATAAGGCTGGAAGAACACTTGCTCTTCTAATTCAGCTTGTTTTCAAAAGATCTCCAATGTGCCAGATGTTGAAAATGAAGAATTTTCTTTTTTCTTCTTTTTTTATGAAATAGCAATGGCTTAATCTGAAGTGTTAAGAAAAAACCCACAAAAAAGAAAAAGGGAAATGTTCATAGATATCCAGCTGTCTATAACATGGCTTAAGCGGTTAAAAGATAATTATTGACTCACTCATGCCTGACGATTGTTGAAGAGCACCCAAACTGTAGCCAGCTAACTTGCTTGATCACCAAAACTGACGCCTCACACCTTCCCCTTCTAGCTCAATACTGAGAGCTCACCTTAGACCCCAAAAGTCATATCAAGTGTTTGCAGAGGGAGGATTAATCATGTTTTCAGTTATGACAGACAAGCAGATTCTGCAAGCAACCAAAACTGTAACTTAAATTGTGAAAACATTCTCTCCTGATTAACATGGAATAATAATAAACCTCATTCCATATCAAATGATGTATTTAACTCATATTTTGTTGAAACATTATCTAAATTAGAAAGAATTTAGTTGTCAAAGAAAATGTTATGATAAAATGCTTCACTCCAGTCGTTTACTTTCAGTGTTTTTGAAAGCAGTCAAATGTGGACAAAGGAATGCCCTCTAAACTCTGGCAAAATGCACCACACCCTCTGCTGTTTAATACATCCTTTGACTTATTATAGAAGTATTGTCAGTTTTTTTGGTTTTTTTTTACAGCTAATATAATGAGAACTATTTGTTATAGTTCCCATATCCAATCTTGTTTTCCTTTTAGTTTCATTTTATTTTATTTTATTTTATTTTTTTTATCAGCAAGATCTGTCTTAGGAGGAGATGGGAGTAGGCTGCAGTTGGAGCCCATCCTCATTTGGTAACTAATTGTGTCACTGTTACTACATGTCACCAGGTAATCTGAAAATCCATATAACTTTACACCAGTGATTGATCAAGTGACAAAATACCAGCTATTATTTGTGCAGGCGCTATCAATGTTTTATGCTGCTTATGACCTTGGTAAACTCCAGCAAAACTGATAATAGCTAGACTCAGAAAGAGCAAAGTAGTGGGAAATGATAAATGTCCAGATGTAGGCCATAACTTATTCAGGTATCATTTAAATAACAGATGGTGGATTCAGTGTGGGTTCACCACAGAAAATATCCTAAAACTGTTGGACCATGACAGAAAATGTTATTCTTTACTGTGGAGGCAGGAAGTTTTCAGTGACAATATGCCAGTTATTGGATCCATCCCTTTTCTTCTTTGGGGGTTGGGGTTGGTTTTTTTTAAAGATGTATTTAAACTGATACTTTGAAAGCAGCATATAGAAACAGACTGCACCATCTGAATTTTCCTGAAAGTAAATTCCTTTCAACTTTCCCTTGTATGCTGATTTTTCTTTTATCTTTATGGAAGGTAGACAAAAAGATTTTAATGCCCTATATGCAATGTCAGCTTTTGCCTTATTTAATGCCACTTAAGGCACAGAGCCTAAAATCAGTAGTTAGTATTCGTGTTGAACTGGCTGTGTATACTCAGAGAGAGAGAGAGAGTGTGTGTGTGTGTGTGTGTGTGTGTGTGTGATGAACATGGAGTGCCCCTATGGCTCAACACATGCTGAATAATGCAGTTGTAATGGGTAACATAGAAACAAGAAATCCCTGTTCATTATTTAAAAGAGCTGACTTATGATACATTTAGAAAGTAAAAATGTCAGAATAAGAAATCCAGTAAAAACGTTATTTTATTCTTATATTATTATTCTTTTCAACATAAGAAAGAAATTAATGACCACTTTCCTCTGATGTATGGGAATATGCTTAAATCTATTAAAGGAAACTAATTTCTTACATTATATATAAAATAAATATTTGGCAGCCCACCTAAAGAACAATGCACATTATATAAATAAATGATAAAAAGAAAAAACACCCACATGAAATTAAATGCATTATTAATAAATAGTTCCTTCATAAATTATTCACATGTGAAACACCATCATAGCCAGTCTTTTGCAGAGAGAAAGGAAGCCATTCAGCCTATCTTTATCAGGCCCCTAATCTTTCAAACCAACTGTTCAAAGCATTTTAAAACAAATTGATGTTGATATACATTTTTATAATCCTACAAGGAATATTTTCACATTCCTCTACTAGGAATACATTTCTGGGTATCTTTGTTTGTAGAGTTTTGGCTTGTCCCCCTTTGTAGCCCAGAAACCCAAGACAATGTTTACCTTACCTTTTGACATTTCTAATTTATCATCTAACCCTTAAGCTGCAGCAGTTGTAATCTCCAACATCCACCATATGAGCAAAAAAGAAAAGAATTTAAATGGATGGACACACATGCCCCGCTCAGCAACCTGACTTTTCCAAACAATGCTCCCTCTTGGGAAACTCAAATAATGGCAGGAAAAAATACCGCATATATGTACATGCATACAGCTTGAGGGTTAGATCCCCTTCTGACCAACAATATGCCAGACTAAGATTGATTTGTCCCAATTGTTGATAATTCTACATACCCCAATAAATGTCTTCACATTTCCTCTCATCAGGCAAGCACCATCATCAAGATAAAAATACCAAAATTAGACAATCCAAATGAGGTCTAACTAAAGGTTTAGACAGAAAAAAGAATGGGGAAATCTTAATTTCTTGTTCTATTAACTGCATTATGTCCAGTTACTAATGGTTATAAAATATATATATATAACATCTCTCTGTATGAATTGTTTAATCCAACATTTATTGTGACTCAAACCCTGCCACACTAGAATAAGGATACTGTAGTGTTATTGATGAAGATTTTAATGATGCATATGACGTAAAAACAATTTTAAACTGCATTGATTTCAAGTTCTATATAGCATACACTCTCAGCTGGGCTCTGAATTATAAGGTGTGAAACCATGGTTCTATAATTTGTACCAATTCCCAATGTCTACATTATAGATAAGCAATGCATAATAGTAAAAAATTTTCATGTTACATTGTATCATCATCTGGATCTTTAAGCATAAAGTTGAAACAGAATACAGTACAGTATAGTACAAATTATTAATAGCTTATAATTCTGTTTGACAACAAGCAAACCATGCAATCTAGTTTTAATTTTACCTATACAGCTGATTTTTTAAGTTTTAGTACTGAGAAAAACAATATAACAATGCTAAGATAACTACTACTTGGGATACACCATATGGTGTATGTATGAGTGTAAGAAAGTATATAACTAATGACAAGAAATTTTTTTATAAAAAAAAAACAAACAATCTAGATTCAGTAACAGAAAAATATAAACTAAGATATTTAAAGCTGGAGCACTGATATAGCTCCAAACCTAGGCTTTTATATTTTTTCACATTATCATGTGCTTTTGGTTTTTTTTTTTTTCTTCCTTAATTTAATTCTTCCATCTATCATCTCACATCCCTAATAATCCTCTGGCTCCCACAGATCAACCTTTCAACAAAAAAAAAACTAATTAATTTTAAAAAATAAAATAAAAATTGATTCCAATCTAACCGGTTTAATGGCATTAGTGCTAATAGATGGGATCAGGATGAATATTCAGTGTAAACAACACAATCAAATGGTAAGACATGCAAAATATCAGGTTTATTAGAGGAAGATTTTGTTAGACCTCATTCTCACTTAAAGTACAATATTTTCCAGAGAATAAGTTGATGTGGAGTTTAAGTCAATTTGGCTAATTTTCCCATTTTTATTTTCTCCATTTATAGATAAAGTCGATTTAGCCGGATCAACTTCTTGCCTAACTTTCAATCAGTCAGAACAACGCGCCAAATTCTTCATAACAATGTCGTACTGCATCCCTTTCTACTATACTTGCGAGCTGTGTGCACGTACATATTAATGAACTACTTTGTGGGACAATCTTTTAAATAAATTGAGAGTTGAAATAGTTTTTCAGTATATTTGTTCAGATGATTGTAATCATGGACAGATATTTGAATGTTTGAAACAAACTGCAAATGTTATTATCAATTCTAGTATGGAAAGCCTGGTGGCTCTTTCTAACCACTGCATGACAACAGTGATCACCAATGATCCTGTTTGATTTGCACTATGCTAAATAGCCTACTTTAAAAAAAAAATATATATATATATATATATATATATATATATATCAGCTTTATCTATCTTCAACACATTTCATTTTTAGATATTATAACTCACTAAAATTTGAAATTCAACTCACAATTTTCAATTTGATAGCACAAATCAATTTTCAACTCAGTTTCAAGTTGCTCGATATTTAGAATTCACAGCTAGGCCAACATGATTTGATGATATAGTACACACCTGAGAAACCATCATGGTCTATACTGTACACCCGGCAAAAAGATAGATAAGAAAAGAGAGAGATCAATCATTGGTTGTGATTTGTTTAATGTCTAGTCTCAGCTGTAGCTGCACAACTTATCCTCAATGTGAGTCCACCTAGCAGGATTTTCTTCAGAGTCTATAATACATCCATCCTTTGCTTTTTTACACCAGTTCGCAACATATTTTTTTGCTAGCACCATATTTCCTGTGCACAGCTATATTACCACCATTTTCTTCAAACAACTTAACTTCTAGCTTAAAAGTTGACATTTATGACTTGCATGACTTTAGCTCATCTCAAACTGTCTCCCATAGATTTATTTGGTGGGGGGCCATTCATATATATATATATATATCCCATGATTGAAAGGACAGATAAATTGGTAAGCATGCACTTCTTATTGATTGGATAATTTCACATGTTTCTGGTTTGTGCGAGTACATTAACAGTGAACTGCACACCCACAAGGCAAACATTCCAGGCTCTAATTTCTGTCTCAGATGAACAGTTTTAACATTTTATTTCAGAAAATAACATACTTCATTTTTTATTTTTTCATTAAAGCAATTTTGATGATTATCCATGAGTCAGTCTGAAGTATAAGTCAAAGCATGGACTTCTGGGGGGAGGGGTTAATTTATAGGCCAAAAATTATGGTGTATAAGGCCACCAATCTTGTTAGGAGCAGAAAAGCACTTTGCTCAAAACAACTCAAGGAATGAAGGATCGTAATTACTCTCATCATTCCGAACTAACTGAATTTCCCGGCCTTGTGCATCAAAGATTACAGGGACATTTAAAATTAAAAAAAAAAAGTATGAAGCATGCAGAAAAACCTCAAATGGGGGGGGGGTGGTGGTGAAAATCTCTTAGGCTAAAGGGATCATGGTTTAAAGACTTCGTAAGTAAAATAGAAGGCTCACCTTTCGTAGGGGTTTTTCTTTCAGCAATTAGTCAATGAATCATAACATGACCTGCCCAGCAAAACTGCTCAACGTGTCACCCCAAAACCTCAGACTGCCACTACCCACATTTGTAAATAGCTATAACTACATATTACCATGTGTCCAAATCAATAATCAACCTGTTTAAAATAATAATAATAATAATAACAACACAGCCCCCCCAAAAAGTTCCTTAGTGTATGAGCAAGCACATACCCTATTTTCATTTTTGTGGATCTTCCCAAAATGCAGAGGCAGATAAGCCACAATGCACCCCTAAATACATGCCAGAGTACACAATTTATATTTAGTCCTATTCCCCCCTTTTTTGCCAACAGCATTGATTTTTTTTTTCCAACTCTTTTTCTTCATAATTCTGCTGAAGAGTTGCCAACCTTGCTACTTCCCAGGACAAAAAAAAAAAGGGGGGCACCAAGGCAAACCAGAAAGGGTTCAATCTGTCTTTGCCAAAACAATTGCAAGCTTTGATGTTCAAATTAAAGTCCTAATCTTTCTAATCCAAAAATAAAAAGAAATTAATTAAGTTTTGCCAAATGAAAAACTAAATGGTATACTGATAGCTGATGATGCAAGAGAGGTGCAGAAATAACCATTTTCTTGGTAACCTTAGATGAAAAGAAAGCTTCAGAGTAGCAGCTATGGGGAAAACATAGTAAGGTGGAAATATTAGTGGTGGATAAGTGGAACTCTTCAATAATACCTAGAAAGCCCAGTATTTCCCTCCTAATACCTAAGTTAGTCCTCTTTATAAGCTATGGTCTTTTTCCTTGTTATATATAAAATATTCCCTTGTACAAGCATGTTTTCCTCTCCCCTTGTAATAACTAGTACCTTTATATAAGCCACAAAAATTATCATGTTTAACTGTTCTCTGTCCTTGTCTAGATACTTAACTACTGTAACTAAACCAAAAGGGCCATGATTTTCTATCTCCATGCAGTAACTGAACAGTCCATATGATTTTTTGATTTTTTTTTTTCATTTTACAAAATGATTTTAGTGAATGCTAAATTTAGAGTTGGTTATATCTTACCAATAAATCAACAGCAATAGGACTATCTTTCAAAATAGAGCTTGTATTGAGATGTAACATATATCCATAATCTATCTTGATTGTGAAAGGGTGGCTTCATAGCTAGCCAGCAGCCTCGGGTATCTCAGAAAGCTGGCTAAAAGGTAGTTCACTGGGAATTACTGTTTAAGCAACTTGGTCTTTATTAATCCAAAGAGTCCCTCTTCACATAAAGAGTAGCACTTGTACACTCCAACACTGTATTCTGTTTGGACTGCCTCTATTAATAATAATAATAATAATAATAGTAATAATAATAAGAAATTGCATATCTTTCTATAGCCTTATATAAGTGCATTTGGTTGTCTGAAACAATTTAAAGAGTCTACTATTAAAGTTGAACATACAACTAAAGAGAAAACAAATTAAGTTGCATTACCAACAATTATGATGACAAAGAAAACAGCATATTATTTGTTCCTTGAAGCTTGAATGGTTTTCGAAGAACATGCATCTAAGGCATTCTTTCAGTCAAAAGAGCTCGCTCTCTTTGTTGTACAAGAAGCTAAGAGATTACCCCCCCTCCTCTCTATTAAGTGGGCAAGTGGTCTTTAACGCCAACTGCAGCGAATAAAGATCTTCGAAAGCATCGATAAAACAACCTACCGTCCATTGTCAGACTGAACACGAAGCTTGTAATAACAGAAAATGATTATTATTATTATTAGAGCAATAAAAACAAAAAGGTGAAAAACAATTGCACGCCAAAGAACCTCAGGATGGATTTTATCCTTAGAATGTAAGATTTTATAGCCCTGACTAGTGCTTGCCTCAGTATATATAATAACTGGATGGTGTTTCACAGTATTTTTTAAATGCACAGTGAAAAACAGCACCACCTCTAAGTACCAACGCTTTTATTATCTGATCGTGCAGACATTAGTTTGTATTAAAAGACGTTTACTAAATACAACACAGGAAGAGCTGAAACACAGCTGTTAATATCAAAGTTATTCTTTAAAAAGAAAAGAAAAGTATAGGATACCTACAATTTTTATTTGCACTTTAGTGTAAAACGTTCATTAGAAAATTGTCATTTTTCTTTAAAAATTCTTCATAAAACAAAACAAAATCATGGCAAATTACCTAATATAACTATTTACATCCCATAAGCATCACTAATGAGAACAGAGATTAAAGCAAGCATAAAGCATCTGTTAAAGTTTTTTAAAAATTCAAGAAATGGCATCAACATTAAACTGAACAGAACAGATTCTACATTTAATAAAAATAATTTTTAAATGACATGCCCTCATATCATAAAAATCTAGTTTGAATGAAAATAACTAAAGAACAGAGTTCAATTAAATAAAACCAAAACATGCTTTAGTGTATTATTTAGTTAAGTACACAAACAACAAGAGGCAGAGAGAGATTGTCAGATGGGACCTGACTAACACCCTGATGCCATTCAGATGAGGTTATTGTTAAAACTGGAGTTTCTCCAGCAAGTTAAAATTCCCCACAATTCTTATGATATAGTGGCCATGGCACTTCCAATGTTTTATATGTAGCAAAAATCTACTACAATGCAACATCAACACTGAACATGTAAAACAAGACATAAATATCCAAGTCAACATCTAAAAGCTTGCAATATTATGAAGGATTTTTTAAAGAAAAAAAAAAAGAAGCAAAAACAAAAGATAACCACCAAGCAAAACATTAAAATGTGTTTCACTGGATGTGTTAGTGTTACATAAGAAGGCAACAGTTTTCTCGTCTAACAATACCTTCAGAGAATGGACTCATTCAGTGGTTCACTCAGCAAAATGCATCATTTCGTAGTAGTAAATCTTGACCACGGTGCTATATGATAAAGCTACAAAGACGACCAAGCAAACAGTTAACACACCTACATGCACAAATATCTAATGGAACAACACACTCATCTGTCTTGTTGTCCTGGCAATGAAATAGAAAAAATAAATGAAATAGACAGAAAAGTAAAAGTAAGTTTAAAATGTTGTTGTTTTCCCCTTTTTGATTTGCTGTTTTGAGAAAACTAAAAAAAGTAAAAATGTTCTCCTTACTAATAAGGTGATCTACATATTAATATTCTTACAATGCTAATTCTTTTTAAAACATGTTGTGATGCTTCTTATATTAGCTAATAGAACCATAAAATATCTAAATTTATTTCATTATATGAGGTAAAATATATATACTCTCTCATCATATATACAGAAACAAAATTTCAAATATAGTCAATGTCTTAGTGCATATCTCCCTCAATGAACAATTCTCCCCTACAAGAGGTAAGCATCCTTTCCAAGTGAAATTAGAAATGGATACAGGTTGAGTTCTTTTTCAGATAACTAATCTGGATTGGAAAAATTGTTTGTCTCTACAGGGAAATCCATACTAGAGTTCTTCAATTTTAGGTGTGTGTAAAAACCCATGCAGCTGGCTGAGGTGAGAGAGATAAAACCATGTTTGGGAGAAATGCCAACCTGAACTGTTCCTGACCAGGATTTGAACTCAGGCCCTTAATCTTAGCAGTCCAACAGTCTAAGACTACTACACTTCCCTTGGTGCATAATCTTTGTGATTTTATCAAATGACTATTAGAAAACAGACTCTTTTAAAAATCAGAAATGTCTTATCATTTATGAATCCACTTGCAGTCAGAGATAATGCCACTGATGTTGTCTCTTCAACATTAGAACTTACACATGAATTGCTTATAGTGATGACGACTTGTATAGCATCATCCACAAGACTAAGCAGAAGTTAAGGCATGGAAAAACCTAACTAGGACTCTTAAATTTTTTATTTGGAAGAAAATCAAAGTGCTCAGAAGAAAATGATGCAGCCAACTGGTGAAAAACACTAAACTATGCCAGTCCAAAGCTAGAAATACATGTGCATGCAAAGGGAATGGGAAAAGAAAGTCAGTTTTTCTCCTTTTTTAAATTAAATACTAAAGTGTATGTCATCTGCTCCCAGATGCAATCAATTATTTTTTTTTGATGGAATTGACAAAAATTTAATTGGTCATTTTTTTTTTTCTTTATTGGTAAAAGCTACTTTGACTTTTTAACTGCTTAAAACTTTTCTAATTAATGTCATTTCAGCAATTTAACCTACGATATTCATAAGAATTTTAAAAAATAATAGTTCACGCAAGGCATCCCATCCAGGTTCCATTGAATGTCCCTATTAAAAGGCTGATAGGATGGCTGAGACCCAGACCTGACTTTCTGGTACAGGAATTTATATTTTTAAACTCTTCGCTAGGAATGTGTGAAGTCAAATCAATTTTCCAACACTAGTGGCATTCCATATCCCACCAGCAGTCACAAGTATACAAAAGATAAGAAATTCTCAATTAGACATTAAGAAATGTATGTCAATAATCATGTACCATACATCTGCAAACAAACAAAAAATGCAAATATTTTTTTAATAAATAAAAAAAAAACAAAAAGCAGATTTAGTCTAAGTTTTAAAAGCATCCTGCTCATCTGACTATCTGCATGTGTCTTAGAAAGAAAGAAATTAGTGCATGATGGTGCTTACTACCAAACCTGTAGCTAAAATATTAGAAAATAAAGAATAGACCAACATCATTCATTATCAAACAATTTTTTGCCTTTAAAACACTCTTCAGTATGTGTCATCAAAGCTTAGCATCTCCTAGCACATAATGGGTTACAATATACTGCTAGATGCACACACACACACACACAGAGAAACTACTTTCTTCTGCCATTGTGCAGATAAATAAAATCTCTAAACTTTCGTACAATCTTACTAGCAGTTCTTCCACAGTATTAGATGTGATTTTTCAAGTTTCTATTACTAATTGACAAAACACAATAGTTAAATCACGCTAAGCTCAGGTATCCTGAAAGTTATTTGTTTGTGTTTTATTTGTTGACAGTAGAGAGTTGGTTCAGGCATTTCTCCATCACCTGAACACCGAATAGATTATTTTCAGGTGATGGATAAAAACTTATCCATCACAATACTGCTAACCATTTTGGAATCACTCTGTACAGAGAGGCCAGGTACCTGCTGACTTTAGGGGAGAGCACTCTTCTGATCGCAGTAGTAAAAGAGAACACAGAATGAATGACCAATTGATGAGAGAGAAAATATCCACAGAGGCTAAGCACCAAAACTCTGCTCACCCAGGATAGACATAAAAGTTGCCTACCACCTTGTTAGACAACTGAGAAGCCATAACCTGCTTCAAGCAGAACATTTGATTATTTGTGGTTGTCATACCCATAGCTGGATGGGGAAAGGGAGTGCATGACACCAAAAACCGTAACCGGCACAAAATTGGCCCAGTGCATTCCAACTTCAGCCAACCTAATGGAAAGTCTCTATTACAAACCTCCAATTTCATACATGACAGGAATCCAGAGTAAGAAACCAATATGATCTATTAGTGAGAAAAAACTAGAAACAATGCTTTGGAAATTCACCAAACTAAGCTCTTCCTGATTGTAATTCAAACTCAGGTCCTAAACGATAGCAGTCCAGTAGGCTACCAACTGACCAATTGCACTGCCCACTGATTAACTGCATCCAATGGTATGGATTCTAAAAAGAGACTTGGTGCTATTAAAGCATCAGTAAATATGTAATGGAAACAAATTATATACTTATGAAATACTTTAAGACAGGGAATAATTTTGATCATCATATGTTTAGTTGGTGGCCTTTTAATTAGAAGGAAATTATAAATGCTTTAAGATGATTACAGTGAAACATTCCAAAATAACTTTCTGTATCTCCAGGTTATATCTATCAAAAAAACCTATGTCCAAGTACAAAGTATACAAGACTCCGATGATGGGGCTATTTATTTTAAAGGGGGAAGGATGCAAGACTCCGCAAAATGAAGTTACACGCTGTCTTATGCAAAGCTATTTTCCAACCAAGGAAGCCCTTTAAAAGATTTAGTAAAGCATAAAATAAATAAACACTATATTATTAATGGATTCTGAGCACTGTATGTACACTCACTAATCTATATCAGTAAAACTCCCTTGCATTTTCAATGTTTTCTTCCAAACCTCACAGAAACTTAAAAAGTAACACACACACAATCAGGCAAACTTTGTTATTTTGTTGCCACGATAAATTGCTATTAAAATAACAAGCACAAAAACAACTAAAGATAAGATAAAAAGAAAAATAATACAAATGGGAAAACTTTTAAAACAAGAAAACAAACAAAAAAGATAGTTCCAGTGAGTTCTTGACTCGTATTGCAAGTAGCTTTCAAGCTGATTTGCCTAATTTCAGTCTTGTTCTGTATTCCCATGGATCAGGCGCCACATCTCTAGTTGATGATGACATGGAAATGTACTCTACACATCCTGCATGCTAATGCATAACTCTTCCCACTACAAATGCCTTTCTTTTTTTTTTGTTTTGTTTTTTACCACCACTGCTCATACACCTGCTCACCAGATTTGCTTACTGTTATGTCCACTATTGAGAAACACTACATTAAACATGTAGCTATATACAGCACAAAACACACACACCTACAAATACATTAAAGGATCTTGGCCATTAAAACAAGGCTTCAGATATTACAAAAATGAAGTTTCACCTGGTCATAGAATAAATGTGCTATTATAAAGCAAAATTTGACTTACTATAAGATTAAGTGCCAATTCATTCACCTGAAGAATTATGCAATTATCTAGATGCAAGGTTTCCTAAACACTAGATGGAAATCAGCAAAATTCTCTGCTTGGTTCCTGGACTTAGTACCTCCTGATTTTTACATCATGAGAATTTTTAAAGCTAAGTTGTACCCTAAAGGACTGAAAAACACTGATAAACTTGCTTTAGTTCATTATTTAATTCACAAGATATTTTTGCAGAGAGATGATAAATAAAAAAATCAAGAAAAAAAAGAAAATTCCAATAAAGACGACATACATAGGACTGGTGGTAATATTTCATGTCTATCTGTTTAATAAGAAGTTCAGTCAACTAAAACATTTGGAAACAGCTCTTCAGTAGTTACATAGCATTCGCCTGAAATGCTTAATTTAAAGAAACAAACCAAACCACCATCTGATTTATACTTTTGATTAAAGGGGAATTTGCTGTATGTTTAAAGACTTCCCATCTCTCTCTATTAATATCTATTTCTAAATATTTATCCAAGATACCTATCCCATATGTTGTATTCACATCAGTCACCATATGATACACAGCGCATCACTGCCTGATGAAGACACCAGTATGTAAAAATTAAGACTAGTGACTTACATTCTGGAGTAAACTTTACCTTTTTTTTTTTTAAAATCTCACCTGCACTTGACCACCAAGTTGGAGACTTTGCAAATTTTTTGTCATCAGATGTTTCTTTGTCTTTCTCCCCAACTCCTGTAAAGCTGCCTGCTAACATTTTTTGTTTTTAAATAACAATCTAACTTTGGTAGCTGGTCTAAATTTTATCATCCGTCTCTTTCGAATGTAATTCTAACTCACAGTAAAGCAATAAAGACTAATTCCAACAGCAGCAACAGCATCTGTTTATTAATGGTGTCACACCATGCACAACAGCACTTCTTTTTCTTTAAATAAACAGCAGACGACTCTTCAGCGATATCATCAATGAGCGATAGCACATGCCACCAGATGCCTAACATTCAGCAAGCGAGGGAGATGTCAGGTCATCAACAGTAACCTTATCCAGCTTACAACATTGAAAAGAGAAAACGACACAAGTTTTATACACTAACAAGCCATCTTTTTGATACCTGAACTAGGAAAGCAACTTTTTACTACACTTAAATTCACCAAAATAAATCAGTTCCAGTTTAAGAATTAGTTTTAAAACAACAGAGTTGCCATCTTACTGGTTTATACTCTGGTGTTATTGAAAGGAGGCAGTATACAGAATTGAAGAACGTTTTAGCATTTTTCAGAATGATTTCAAATATAAATGCAAAGAGAAAAGCCCAGAAAAGGAAACAAACTCCCAAAGATCATGAAACCATACCAGATAAAACTTGGTGCTTACTCCATTAGACAAAGAAATTGACTGGAATTCCAGGTTAAATGAACTTTGTCTTTAGATTAAACCTATGTAGAACACAGACACTGGTTAGTAAACAAAAACTACAAGAGATAAACACATACAAAGCATCTATTTCCCTCTAGTACATAATGTCTTAAAGTAAACCTGTCAATCTTCAGAAATAGCTATGCTCAAATTTGCAAAGCAAATTTTATCGCCGGTTGGACATTTAAAAATTCTTTGGAAATTACAAGTGTCACAATCTCCTGCATTCAGAGTTAATATGTTTTACCATCTGACATTTGCACAATTTTCTGCTCTCTAAAAAATATCCATTAAGTGCCTATGTAATGCAAGTTATACACTAGAGACAATTACATTTTAAAAGATTACTTTTGCCAATTAATAAAATCACACTGCCATTGCAGACAGCAAAGGAGAAATGACATTAAGATTAGACAATATACGGAGTTGGTTCTGCGGAAATTTCATTAAAATGCAAGCACAGAATGTAAAGCAAGGTGACTGAACACTTCCCCCTTAACTATATGTACACCACAGTGGCTTTTACCTTATTTATACCATATGGGGCATCAGCCTAGCTGTATAATTAGTCAACACATTTATAATGCAAAACGCATGGAGTTGGAACAATATGAATTTGTCTCAAAATATTATATTAATGAAGAAGGTACTATGTCACAGCCCCTATAGCTCAACCCGAACTGAGTATTACACACCTTGACCCCTCTCAGGGTCGAACACGCTAACACCTGAGCCATGAATCAGCAGAATTTTAAAGAGTAGGTACAACTGCTCTGTAGAGGGCATATGGAGAATTAACAACAATTTTCCACCTTAAACAATAATGAGAAATTTTTTTCTTGTGTTAATTAGAAGTTGTCCACCCTCCTAAGTGGGAAAAAGTTGCTTCAAGCAATCTTTCAGTACTATTACATACTTGATATGAATTGTTCTCCCTTACCCAAAAACTATACAAAGGAAACATTTCTCTATAATTCTATTTAAAATAGAAATAATTTTAAAGAAAGAATTTTATAATTCTTAAAAAATTCTCAATCCAAATATACAATGAAAGGTCAAATAGAATTGTTATTGCCAGTGTCTTTAATTTTAAGAGAATTTCAGAAATTTGAAAGTACAGACAAACCTCTCATCTACGGACCCCCCCATCAACGGACAAAATCTGCATGCAAAAAAAAAAACACTTCCAAATCGTCAGCGATGTATTTCATTAGTTCGAAAAGTGACTGCTTGGCAGCGTTGGCAGGCCTTTGAATTGTAAACAACATACAGTACGATACATTAGCACGTGCGTGAGAAAGTAGCTGTGAGAAATATATTATTTTCGATATTTTGATTAATATATTAATTGTTTGGCCCTCATCATGTCATCGAAGCAGAAGGAAAGGGTAAAACGGGAGCGTACAAACCTAAGTATCAGTGATAAATTAGAACTTCTTAAGAAGTTAGAGGCTGGAGTTTCGGTTGAAAAAGTGTGCGAGGAATATGGTGTAAAGAAACAAACAGTTAGTGACATACACAAAGCTAAGGATAAACTCAGAAGTTATGCAGTGAAGTTTGAAGTCGATCCATGCAAAGATGGGAAAGGTGTTGTTCATAATTGTAAGCATATGAAAGTTCCTAAAAGGAAGGAACTGGAGGAAGCAGTATACAAGTGGTACGTTCAACACCGATCAGTGCCCCCCAAGCACTAGCACTGCACAAATACCTGTAGTAGCCACCAGCAGTGAGTGCTTCAGAGGAACTTTCTAGCTTCTCTGACTCAGAATAATAAACCAATCTGAGTCACCACTATGCGATCACTGCAGAAAAAAAACTCCATTTCCACTACATACACAAGGTAAATAAACTTTAACAAGTTGTAGTGTACATTTTAATATTTATAATAAATGTAATGTTATTGTATTTTTCTGTATATATTAATATTATTCCCTTTGAGAGATAGAGAGAGAGCGCTATCGATGCTATTCTACGTAAGTGTGTCATACTGTATTTTTTAGTACTGTATATCTCAAAAATAATCCCTTCCCATCTACGGACAATCGGCTTTAACGGACCACCCCTCCCCCCCTATTAGTCCGTTGATGAGGTTTGTCTGTACTGATAATTTTAAAAAATGTATGGATGATATCATAGCTCTCCTACCAAAAACAACACTGTTTGTATCATAGTTGTGCATGGTGCTGTATGGTCTGGAAATATTTGAAATAGCAATGAAAATATTCATTTACTTACTGCATACGTGCATTTGATAAGTTATAACTGATAATTAATTCCAACACTAAAATTGCAACGGCTCTTAGTGAACCTTTAAAACCTAGATTTGGTGACAGAGGTAATGAATTTATAATCAAAAATATGGCCTACTCAAAGTCACAGGAAGAAATCAAAGTGGCTGTGCACAATCTGAAACTGGTTTCTTCCTCCTCCTGATATTAGGATAACTTTCACTCTATACATTGAAAACTCATAACTGCCTAAAAGCAGAAGTCAGTTAAATGTCAACCAGTTTTCAAAAGAAGATCCAAAGATAATTCTTTTTATCATATCTTGTTTAATCGGGTAGTTTTCTCTCTCTTTTTTTTATATTTTTTTTGATGATTTTTACTTCATCTCCCCAGATTCAATGGTTAAACATCTGGAAGCAAGCAAACATGATCATTGGAAATACATGGGAAGGTTAAATATGTTGTTTGTTTTCTTCAAGGATACAGGGTGGCTTTTTTTTGCAGGTGAAAAACTAGATACAGATTATATGCAATAACTGCTTTAAAAACTGTATTAATAGTAACATGCATAGTCCAGTCAAAAAAAAAAAAAAAATCATTTTATTAACCATAAAAGGAAAAGATTTCTATAAAAATATGGAGGAGATGAAAAATGATAAAAACACCTACAGCAAAACCAATTAACTGCCAGTCATAGTAATTACATACTGTTGAATGAAATTGCAAGTGTTCAAAAGCTTCCATGTAATAACTAGGTGATTTCTAGTTCTCTAGGGCAGAAAAATACAAAATGCCAAAACATGTACAGACTGCCTGATAAATGCTTTGCCTAATGACGAAACATGACGACCTGGTATGCCACATTCCAAAAGTATAAGTGCCTTGTCTACCACCATCATCATAAGAGAGCAGTATAAAGGAAGAATAGAAGGAAAAATCTTTTAACACCATGGCTACACAAACAATAGTGCAAATACAAAAGGAAATACACAAGATATTATGCTCTCTCTCTCTCTCTAACAAAGTATGTTACTGAAGAGGCAGATGTTACATCTTTCTATTCTTTGGAAAACCAAATTGGACATTTTGTTATTAAAACACAATTTATTGAAATCTGGAGCATGCTAATTTGGCCAAATTTCTAGTTAAATAAATAAATATTGGCTACAGGGATTAGTGTAACCATTTCAAGTGCTTCATCTACTGCGCCACTGCATCTCATACACTACTCAAGAGCTTTAATATTACAAAATGGGGCCCATAGCATCAAACTTTACACAAGAATGAAATGATAGCTAATAAATACATAATAAAAATAAACAGTTACCCTGTAGATATTTTCAAAAAAATCTTGTTTGTCAATATCAGGTTTTCAACAGCTTAGATAAAATTGTTTAGAAAAGCATACACACAACCTTATTAACAAGTCATACTGGCTATGATATAAAAAGCTCTATTGACATGCAAAAGTTAGCTAGCATGGAGATTGTAAATTGCAACTATTCAGTCATTATTCCAAGGCATCAGGGAGCCATCATAGCTCATATTAGACTAGTTTTGATACTGTAAGAAAGCAAAGAGCCATCACTGCTTATAAGGGATTTGTTATTACAAAGACAAAAAAAAAAAAAAAAAAAAAGCACTTTGATTATACAAGTCAGCAGTTAAAAACATTGTACAGTATTATTCGGTATTTTACAGATTTCTGAACGAGAGGAAACTGTCATGTTAAATATGCTGTACGTCCTTCTCATGAATTTGAAAATCAGAAAAAAAACAAACAGCCAAAGTAATTTGTGAAAGATGAGTAATTCGATAAAAAGTCAGAATTTTTTTTTTTTTAATCAATGATTCGTTCATTCTAAAACCACAAAAATCTGCAGCTTTAAAAAAAAGCAACAAAAAGTTAACACTTTCATGCATCCCAAAATAAAAGTCATAAATATAGAAAAAAATTATTTTTTTTTAAGGTCCACAGTTAACACAAACTTGTAAAGATGGCATTCAATATAATCCTTTATTAAAGCCACGTAAAAGATTACTGAAAAATCTCTCAATTAATACATTTCTGTGATGCAAACATCAAAAGGAGACTCCCTTAAACAGGAAGTGTTCTCTAAATGTTATCAGACAAAAAAATTGGAAATTGAATTGTAAATGAAAAGAATAAATTACCAGCAAGTGTTGATGGTGAATTTTGATGTAAACCATGCCTTCCTAGCTCCATGTTATAACTATGCTCCGTGTAATAGTTATAATAGCCCCTTACTGACTTCTTACCTTCATGAACTAAATTGGCCACTCCCTGCTTCCATGTAATAATTAAAAGGGTTTGTTAGATATCTATAAAGAGTGACAACTGCAAACTAAATAATTAAAAGGGTTTGTTAGATATCTATAAAGAGTGACAACTGCAAACTAACCCACACTCGGAAACTCTCAACAGGTTATCTACCTTTGGGAGCTTGTTTTTAAAAAAAAACAAATAACAGTGGTTCTTGTCTACCAAAGCAGTCATGGCTGCTTTTTGATAAAGTAAGTAGAAATTGCCTACAGCGTGTAATAATACAATAAACACTAATGAAAAAGTATGAACTTCAGTTCAATGCCCATGTAGCCCACAATTTATTTCCATAATTTATTACAAGTTAAAAAGGAAAGGAAAGGAAATACTAAAAAATATTTAAGCCTTGATAATTTAAATTCTTATCAAAAACTAGTTTACTGATTAAGTCTGTGGAAATAAAATGAGATTAAAAGGAAGAAAAAAATGACATAGATTAAACTAGAGAGTAATACAAATCAATATATGGAGAAAATTTGGAAGAGCAAGAAACATGCAAGCATGTGTCATAGACAGGTTTTAAAAATTTTTTAAATTATCGTTATCTCTGAAACCATTCTTTCAATTAATATAGCATTCCAATCATCCGTAAATTAAAAAGAATGTATTGGACATGCCAGAATTATTGATAATTATAGTGAATTTGGATACATTTAGACGTATTTTAGAAGACTGAGTTTAATTATTTTTTTAAATTAAGTTGTGTTTTGTAGTATTGATTTCTTAACTGCTAATGTGCTTAATGTAAGAAACTGTTCACATTAGGAATAAGGCAAAAATGTATTTTAAAAAAATTAGACCAAGTTTTATTAGATTAAACTCCTAATTTCTTCACCATATTCATAATAACCAATAAGCCTACAATGTCTTCCTGTTGCCATCATCAGCCTTTAGTCTCCCGCGAAAACCCGTTTCAGGGCACAGTAATGTTAGTTTGAAGTAGATGTCTTGTACCAGCCACTTTTATTTTCACAATCCCCACCCAAGAAAAACTCCCTCCTATGAGTGGATTCTGACTAATCTTCATCCAGTAGCAAATTCTGTATAAGTAGTACAATACCTGTGCATTTAAAGATTGTGCTTCTCCTTATAGCCTTCCTCTCCATTAAATGCTTTTCTGAACGTATACTTATAAACTTTAAGAAAACAAACAAAAATTAAAATGCAAAAAAACTTCGGTAAACTCTTGTATCCGTGGAGATTGGTACGTTGTAAAGCTAGATGCAACACTAAGAGCAGGCAGGTAAAAAGGCAATATGTATGTGAATTCTCCAGCCATAGATAAGGGCCTGGATCCAAGCCGGTTTGGTGACCTTCCACAGCATGGTTGCATCTTGCTCTTCTCCACTTGTGGGGGTTTTTTCTCCCCTTGGTTAAAAAAAATCCACAGAATTTCTAGTAGGGACTTTCCACAAACTGGTGGCAGATGTTCTGAGAAACTCTCGACTGGCTCACATCTACCACCACTCAATTAAAGTTTTCGGCTACTCAGAAATGCAAATGCAAAAATAATTTTTCTGAGAGGCAACACTTTCAATGATGATGAGCAAGCTGGAAGCATTTGGTATCTTGAGGGATTGTAATAATAAATAAATTGTTAAAATAGAACACAAGGAAATCATGGTCATTATAGAACGAGAACTTATGATCGGTAGAATGTTACAAGGAAGCATATTAAAAGCTTCTCCAGTTGATTAGTTCTTTTTACACATCAACCCCATTAACTTGAAGTGATAAAGCAGTCAAGAATACTTTTGAGAGAAAGTATTAAAACTTACTTGTTTTATTAATTTTATTTGATCACCATACTACTAATAGTTCACATATACACAAAAATCAATCCTTCTAACATGAAACTGCCACAAATATTTATTTTTCTCTGCAAACTGAAATATCCTTGATTTTGTACAGATTAAGTCAAGATAACATTAATGCCTTTGCTAATTAATTATTAAATATGTCTAGAGATATTTATGGTTAAACTATGCCAAGACCAGATGTACTGGTACTATTTATGCCAAATTAAGGGTTCAAGATTTCCTTTTTCTTTTTAAATACTATGACAATATGACCATCTATTTAATCTACTAAGACAGTCGTGGATCAAGGACGCAGCCTCTACGTGGCGATCCCGACAACCCAGACAATGGGGACCAATGCGCCCAGACAGACAATAACCCCCAAGGCTCGGACCCTCGGCCTGGCCAGAGAGCTCACTTCACCGTACTCCTCTCAAGCAGTTGTTTTTTCGTCTGTGGGAGACGACCCACCAGCAATCGCCTCCCTTCTCCTTCTCATCACCGGCGATATCGAATCCAACCCAGGCCCCCCATCATCCTTCCCACCCACGCAAGTCCTGCTTTGCTTGCTGCGCACCATCACCCACAACATCACCCCGTTACAATGCAGTCAATGTGGCAATCTTTTAGACAGCTCTTGCTCTGGCCTCTCATGGGCTGCAGCTGCTGCAGCCCGGCAGAACCATTGGTTATGCTCTCAATGCCACCTGACTTCTACTCAACCACCAGCAAACTCAACCCCCCCCTATCACTGAAATTTCCAAGCCAGCTTTGCATCAGGCCCGAAAATCCCTCCGCATTCTCTAATGGAACGCTGATGGAGTGTCAACTAAACTAGGTGAACTTGAATCCCGCCTAATCACCGATCGCATTGATGTTTGCCTCATCCAAGAGGCAAAATTCAGTGTGTGATACTACTCCACACCTACATGGTTACAATGCAATTTGCCTAGACTGTCCCAACGGACACTGCGGGGGAGGTCTCCTGACTCTCATCAAAGACGATTTGATCTTCCAACAACTACCCCCAGGCATCTCGGGCACTGCCGTGGAATGTACCTCCATCTGTGTTCGCCTGTCCCGCCGAAAATGGGCTTTTATTCACAATTTGTACATACCCCCATTTCGACAACCTGATCAACCAGACCACCTCTCCCTAAGCCTTCATACCCTCCAACCGAACACTTTCATTGGCGGTGACTTTAATGCTCACTCATTACTGTGGGACCCCTTTCAACCAGCAGATAGTCGTGGCTCCGAGATCAAAGATCCTTCTCCTCTCCCAAACCTTAACCCTTCTAAACGATGGATCAGCCACTAGAATCAACCGTGGAACCGGCGGTTCTAGTTCCCCAGACCTCTCTTTGGCCCACTCTTACTGGGCTAACAGCTCTGAGTGGACCGTTGGCAAAGACCTGGGCTCGGACCATCTCCCAATTACCACAACACTGTGCTGCCAACTTGAGCACGTGGCTAAGGTCCATCGAGCCCGGTGGAACAGGCGCAATGTCGACTGGTCCCTTTTCACCCAATCAATCGAAGATGCTATGCTAGCCTGCCCCCCACCTCATCCCTTGATGCTCGTGTCCGGCAATTTACTAACCTTCTGCTGTCGACTGGCCACAAAACAGTTGGCAAATCCAAATCTGGCACACGAATCCGCTGCTGGATGACACCCGAAGTGAAGGCAGCCATCAAACGCCGCAATCACCTACGGCGCCACATCGCGGATCACCGTGCAGAGTGGATAGAGGCCTGCGCAACAGTCAACGCTCTCTCCCGCGAAGCTAAGATGTCCAAATGGGCTGACTTTCTTTCCAAACTAGAGCACAGCCCTGACACATCCAGAACCTGGTGCATCATCCGCTCACACAGCGGTGGCCCAGACTCGAGTAGCTTTGTTGAACCTTTGCAGCACAATGGTCGCATAATCACAACGAACGAAGGCAAAGTTAACGCCTTCATGCACCATAACACCGCAGTTAATCACCTATCACTCGACAAAGACGATCGAAAAAGACGGCTTGTCAAGGAACTACTCCGGTCTTCCACTGCTGACGACAAGAGCTGCTCTGACTTCTCCCTTTGGAAGTTAGACGACGCAATCCAGCAACTTCGCCCTGGTGGTGCTCCAGGCTTGGACGACATTCCCCCCTCTTTCCTCATCACCCTTGGCCCACTGGCATGCCAAGAACTCCTTGAAATCTACAACGGGAGCTTCAACTCAGGTCGATGTCCCCAAATTTGGAGAGATGCGGCCATCCTCCCGCTGAAGAAGGCAGGCAAACCCGCAACCGATTTTTCCTCCTTTCGTCCTGTCAGTCTCACATCCTACATCGTGAAAACCCTGGAAAGGCTGGTTCACAACCGTCTCTACTACCTAGCCGAATCCAGAGGCTGGCTTTCGCAAACAGTGATGCTGGGAAGACCAAGTCTTGCGTATAACGCAGAAAATCAGTGACGGCTTTCAGGCGAAAAAGCACCATCGGAGTGTCCTCGCCCTTCTGGACTACTCCAAGGCCTATGACAAAGTCTGGCGAGAGGAGCTCATTTTCACTTCATTGTCTACGGGCTTACCGAGAAAGATGGGCCGCTGGATTTTCAACTTCCTGTCCAACCGGTGGGCCTGGGTCCAGATAAATGGGCAATTAGGACAGTTCCTTGACCTCCGACAGGGACTCCCCCAAGGCTCCGTCCTGGCCCCCCCCCACTGTTCCTTCTTTACATCAATGACCTCCACAAGGTGCTACCTCCCGGGGTTGATATTGCCATGTACGCTGATGACGTGGCCATCCTCAGCAGTCACCCTATCAAGGAGCAAGCTGAGAAGGCGGTCCAAGAGGCCGTCACATCAGTCTCAGAATGGAGCCGTAGGAAAAAGTTGGTCCTGAACGCTGAGAAATCGGAAGTCTGCTTCTTTTCCACTGACACACACGAAGCCAATTGGTCACCGACGATAACCATTGGCAACTCATCTCTCCGACACAACCCTACACCTAAATTTCTAGGCGTCATCCTAGATCGGAGCTTCTCCTTCAGTCCCCACACAGAGGCAGTTACCAGCAAGGTAGCGGCTCGTTGCCGCATCCTGGCCTCCCTAACATCTCAAACTTGGGGCTGGCGAAAAACCAGTCTCCGCAAGGTTTACCACTCCCTCCAACTTTCACTTCTCAACTATGCAGCCCCAGCATGGCAACCCTGGCTTTCCGCTTCCCGACTCGACCAACTGGACCGCGCTCAGAACAAGGCCCTTCGAATAATAACTGGGCGATTGCGGTCTACTCCCTTAGATGCCCTTCGCCTAGAGGCCGGCATCCGCAGCTACCATACACCACCTCTAAAATCCTAATTGCAACCTCTGCCGAAAAAGCTGCACGTCTACCTCCTGAGCGCCCTCGATCTCAAACCCTTGTACCCACCCAACTGTCCTCACAGACTTCACCGGCCAAGCTGGCGCTCCACATCCCAAGCGATTGCCTCGTCCCTCCCTGAAAACTTCTCCATCCGAGCCCCACTACCCAACCCCATACACTGCCCATGGGACTATGGACCTACTCATTGGCGTATCTCCCCATCTCTCATGAATCCACCCTCCTCTCCTACCCCTGCCTCCCTTTGTGAGGCAGCTCTTGTGGCCATCCGCCAATCATCATCCAAGCTTACCATCTACATGGACGGCTCTGCCTCCAATGGCCGACTCAACGGGGGTGCCGCAATGGTCGTCACAAGTGGAGACCCAGCCCATCCCTCCCTCATTCTCTCCAGATCTGAAAAAGCTCCCTTCACGTCTTCCTTCTGTGAAGAGAAAGCAGCCCTCCGACTCACTCTGCTATGGCTTCTCTCTGACGGTCCCGCCGAGCCTGCCACTATCTGCACCGACAGCTGCTCTCTAACCCTCTCCCTCCTACACCATTCCACCGACACCCGAGACTTCCAGTCCCTCCTCTCCCAATGCTGCTTCCCCACCCACATCATGTGGATCCCCGGACACTGTGGTATACCCAGCAATGAATGGGCCGATGCCGCTGCCAAGTCTGCTACCTCCCAACCAGACCCTCCCAGACCTACCGACTATCATTCTGCCAAGGCTGCCCTTCAACACCTCATCACGGACCCACCACCCGTAAACTGCTTATCGGCTGAAGTCTACTCTGACTACAATTGGATGACTGACAGCAACGCGACGACCAACCGGCGGGACGCAGTGCTACTGAGCCGGCTCCGGTCTGGTCACTGCCCTCGTCTTCAGGCATATCAACACAGAATCAACCAATCAGCCGACCCAACCTGCCCCATCTGCGGAGAGGAGCCTCAAACGGTGTCCCACTGGCTACATCAGTGCCCCGGTTTTATCTCCCTCCGCCAACAAATTTTCGGTGAAGTGACTCCGCCGCTCAAGGCACTTGTCTCGCAGCCAGCGGAGGTGATAGCGCTAGCCAAGAAGTCCCTTTAAGGATACCCTCGGGGGCTATGTCTCTACAACAACAACTAAGACAGTGGAGCATTTACCCAACTGGAAAATAATTTTTAGGATATTGAAACCTTCTATGAGAGGCACCTAGGCTTTACCCCTCCACTCTGGGTGTACTTTATCTGGTTACTGAGCTGTGCTGCTAACAATCTTCCAATAACTAGGTGACGCAGTGAGTTAAACTGTGAGTCAAAAACTAAGTTAAAATCTTAGCAGCCAGCTCATGCAATCTAAAAAGTAGAAACACATCGGATGCAAGAATTAAACCCTGTGGATAGCAACAAGGAAAGACCATGAAACATAGGTTCAACAGCTTAAACTAACCCTCTACTTTCTATCCTCTCATTTCCTCCTGAAAAAACATCTTCATTTAAATAGCACAACCATCATCAAGCAACTTTAATAAATAATCTTTATATATATATTTCTTATCTTCAAACCTGTATTTCAATAAAAATTGGTGACTCCATTCAGCCAAGAAATCATTACTTTTTTCCTTTAAAAAAATTGCAAAATAATCATAACATTTTTTTATTTAACATGCAATATTTCATAGTACCACAAGGAAGAAAGCAAATGATAGATTTTTTTTTTAAATAATCCAACTATTCATCTTTGTATTTATAATTTGATACGACCATTTTTAGTTAAATAAAGGTCAGTTTTTTCATGTTTTTGATCAACTAATGAAAAGAACATTAAACAAATAATTCACTCCATAACTACAAATACATAACTTTAAACTTTCTGTGTTTTTCAAACATGTTTATGTGAAGCCATAGATCTGTCAAGACTAGTACAAACGTGTCATAGTTGTACACAGCATCGCATGGAGATCAGCTATGCAACACAATTTGCTATAGCATTTATATAGGCTCTGATGTCACTACTTTCTCTACTCTAAAAAAGCTCAAATTCTGGAATGGCAGTCCAGTTTCCAAAGAACTAGAAAAAAAAAGAAAGACATCTTTAATTATTTCTTGAGTGTTTGATAGTTTGTTATGGGCAGCTGATGGTCCAGTGGTACAATAGTTGATTGCCAGGGTAAGAGTTGGAACCTTGGTCAGTACATGCTCAGGTTTCTTCTCCTTCCTCTTCACCAGCTCGGTTTTACTCTGGACATTCTGTAAAATGAAGAATTCTAGTAGCGGTTTCATGGGTCCAATTGGGTGGTGGTTCTGTGAGTAACTTTTAACTGGCTTGCCCAATGCTCAAGCGCCCCCCCCCCCACAACTGCACGCCCAGCTAATGTGCTTCATCACCAAAACTGATACCCCACACCTTCCCCTCCTATCTCCTTGGTGTGAAATGTCCTTAAACCTCAACATTCAAGGCAGGGGTGATGGTTGACAAAAAGATAGTTTGTTTATTAATTTGATTAATAATTATAGCAGTGAAAAAAACAACAAAAAACGCATGAGCAGTAATGTGTGCAATCTTTGTTATTAATTTATTCTTCCGCAGTTTGGATATTGCTTATGTCTGGCAACATTAACTTCTTGCAGGTTGCTTGGTGGTGAGCTTCTCGTTTGCATTTTCTTCTCTCTCAAAAGCATTCGGAAATCTGTGGTGCTAATTGACAAGTGCCAAATGCCTATTATAAAACATGGCATGGAATCACAGTCTGCAATGTTTCAGCATGCTACATTTAAAATAAAAAAGTAATCAAACTTGTGTCTAATGTATCTGGTACTCCAAAACTATAGAAGAAATTTAGTTCATCATTCACACACACACACAAAAAAGTTTTATATATATATATATAACAACAAAATAATAAATAAGAGTGATCCTTAGCATTGTTAAACAAATGCAAGATTAGTCAACTGGTAGTTTTGCAAATGTATTCATTTTACTCAAACTGGCAATACTCTACCCTCAGAACCAAAATAGTACACCCTTAATTTAGATTACTCTAGAAAACCCTCACTCCTGTTTTCCCAAAAACTGTCTAGTGCCATAAAAATCTGTCCTCCTCGAATAAGACCTGGGATCTCAGCTGGAGACACATAGTCTAAAAGCAGTCCTTGCATGCTTGCACATTAATTCAATAAGCCAGTATAAAACATAATTGGTCACAAAATTGCTATTCATAGCAGAAGGCTAGAGCTGAAACAGAAATAATTTAATTACCTCAATGTCAGAAAATAAAGAGCCATAAAAGAATCAGCCATGTCATGAACCATCTCAATAGAAATATTTTGCAGTAAGGGTAGGCACACAAAAAAAAAAAATCAGGACTTTGCAGACAGCTTCTTATAGACCCAATGCAGTTACTGATTAAAAATATTAATGATCGTTCAAGATCCTACAAGACTTCCAATATTCAAAGCCAGAAGTTACAATAATATAGAAATTTGCACAATGTTCACACAATATAGCTTTAGTTTAAAAGATAGCCATAAGTTGGTATACCTTACCATCAATTATCACAAATGGTAATATCATGTCAATAAAAAATTGCCAACTTAAATTGTGCATGAAAGTTTTGAAGATTCTGCGGCTATATAATATTATAAAATTCTGTAATTCCTAGATACTAGTAGTGGGAATATTGCATATAGCAAGAGAACTTTGATGGCCATAAGAAATACTACTATCAGAATTCCTTAGAAAAAGAATCCAAAGAAACCCAGATAGAACAGTGCTAGTAAAAAGCCACACCGTTGTAAGGTTCATATGAAGTTGGCCAACCAGAATCTAAGAGCTTTTTAAATCAAATTCTAATTTTCAAGGATTACAAAATTAGGAGACATTGTAATACCTTAATCCAAATAGATAACCTAACTTTTAGATCTATAATGGATCATAAACATTATTGCAGTGCATTGCAATTTTAAACTTAGATACATTTTTGATTAAGTTATCCCAATTCAGTTATACATTATAACTTGTACTAAAGCCCAGTTCCTTCAATACACAAATAAAAAAATTAGGAAGAATTTTCTAAAATGTAATGACTACTAAATTTGTTTCAGCACGCCTAGTGTATCCAGTATCAATCTGTACATTGTTTCACTATATTTAATAATCAGTCTCCATTACAATTATAATCATTGTTTTATAATGGAGGAATGTAGTTACCAAGTCTGACCAATGAATGAACTAGCATTATGCGAGTATCTCGGTTGGCTTGACCACTTTTGAGCGAAGTCACATTTAGTTGGTATTATACAAATAAAATTTTCTTGAACTGGTCTAACATATCACTGATACTGTATTTGATTTTCATCTTACATCTAAAAATAAAGAGTTTTCATAAAAACTTCTGATAGGTTGGTTAGATCAGCCAAAGCCAGAAAGCACCGAGCACTTTTGTGTTGTTCTGTAGTTTCCGGTGTCATTCACCTATCTTCCCTGCCTGACTACCATTTTGGATGCTGGCCCACAGGAAGTCAAATGCGACAAAGGATACAAATGCGTCATCACGATGTTCTTTCTATGTCAATGAAAGCTAACAGTTACATGATCACAAGAGTGAGTGAAAATAATTACAAAAATTGCATTCTAATCAATGAACGATTCTGCATTTCAATTACAAAACTGCAAATTATTTCATATACAAATGTAAACAGATTATACTGTAAACAGAAAGATAGTTTAAGGTGATCACTAAATTTTCTAATCTTCTTGCTATTATTATATTCATCATCGTTTACAATTTATTCCATTGTTAAATTTGGAAATTTATTTGCTACTATGACCCACATCATAAATAAATAAAAACAGCAAAATGTTTGTTATTTCACTTTTAAAGTTATTATAATTAATGGAAAATGAGATATTTTACTGTACTTACCAAGTTGTCCAACTTTTAGTAGATATACTGTGGTGCCCTGTCATAATAATCTGACCACCTGGTATTATTATAACATGTCAGTGTGTCACAGAAAATAGCAAATAAAGACAAGCAGTCCACTTGATCAGTGAGTTTCCATATGGTGGTTGGGTCCGAAATCTCTCATATTTGAGTGAGCTTCCTTTATTTCCATCATGTTGGTAGGACATGGATAAGTTTCTTCGCAGCTGACAATCAAGATGCCCCTGTGTGTGTTCAATCTGATTAATATCAGGTTATCAGAGTTACTTGGGAAGAAGTTGAATGCATACCACAGACTGTAATCACATGAGTGTGGCATGTAGCCCCATCATCTTAAAGAATATGAGCATCAAATCTCAAGTGTACCTTGCTGATACACTGGTAAATGCATTTTCAAAATGGCAGTTTTGTGAAGAACTGAGACATCCTTTGATAAACAGTAGTTTTATCTTTCCCTCATGCCAGATTGCAGTCCAGACCATGATAATGCAGCTGCCATACCTGACTGTGGACTGAAGACAGAGGGGCTAGCTTTATTTCTTTTAACAAGCTACCAAACCTTTTTTTTTGGCCAAGATAGTGGGAATGATACCAAGCAATTTTTCTGGTACATTTCTGTTGCATGGGTCATGTCAGCAAAAGAATCTTAATAGTGAACGTGGCAAGTAATGGCACATTCGTGTCTGGGTGGGGGGATCATTTTCTGCAATTATGACATTTGCCTCGATGAACTTCGCAATAACACAGGCCACAGATCCAAATTTAAATCAGATGCATTTAGTTACTGAGATGGCCAAATTAAATGGCAGTGCACTGTATTGGCAGAATAAGTTCATAATTCTCAGAGAGGGGAAAAAAAAAAAAACTGAAGCTGATTAAGAAAGGATCATCAAAATTTAACATATTATTAAATACGCAAGAAAACCGAGTTTACTTCATAAAAATTTAATTTCTAATCAATTTAAACAGAAGTTCAATGAATTTAAACTTTTCCAACAAACTGTTTTTTCTTGTATTTGTTTGTTTTTTTCTTGAGGCACAATAAATAGTGTGAATTAAGCTGTTTCAATAATATACACTAGCATTATTTGAACTTGGGAGTAGACTAAATTAACTGTCCCCTCCCTTTTTTTTTGACTGACTGACACCAATTTACCTTTTAACGATTTAATTGGATAAGAAATATATGCAAATACAAATATTGGCCTTTTATTCATAGTCCCAAATAATATGGAACAATTGCACACAGACTTCATGTACAATGCAGAGTTTCTAGTTTTTTTTTTAAAGCATATCTGGTGGGGACCAAGAGATTCCACATGACACCACCTCCTCATGATGTTCTTATGCCAGTTACAAGGCCTTTAATAGTAAAAACAAAAACAAACAAACCTGAAGATCATCAGAAGAAAACTGGTTAATTGGGTATTGTGTAACACCTTAGTACTAGTAACTGAGTTTTAAAAAGATCTATTTCATTGACAAAAATGCTAATTTGTAGTAGATGCTTCTGTTTCCGGATTGCGCAGAGTAGCACGAACCAGTTCTGACCCCCCCGGGACACCAACACAAATACTGCTGCACATGACATTCCATGTACCATGACGTTTGTGCAAGGTGGCTTGCTGCCTGGCATTCTCTCTAATTTCTTGTTAAACCATCATGCAAAATTTCAATAAAAATCTCCATTAAGGTAAAACAGTATTTTATTTCTATAGTTACCAACTGATATCAAAGAAAAAAAAAAAAGATTTTACTAACTTAAAAAATGTGTTACATAAAATTTGTCTGGGCAAAAATAACGAGACCATCATAGTTGATACTTCATATTAATTGTTATACATATGTTTTAATTTATTTACTAATCATAAACCACCATCATTAGAACTATTGCCATTGTTTGGTACTTTGGTAAGCATTAGATTCTGAATATTCATTTTCTTCATATCAGGGTAATATGAAATGATTTAAGAGTTATCAGATGCTAAAAGTGCCTAATCAATTTTATTACACAAGCAGAAGACTACAGTAAAAATGAACCCTTTCATTACTATAAACCAGGAAGCAATCTGCCAGAGAGAACCTCCAGGATCAATTCAATTAAACATACACACTCCAATAAGTAAAACTATATTCAAGAGTGTGATGACTTGCAGAGGTGGATCTAAATGGTTGCAACACCCCATGAAAGCCTTTGCTATAGAAACAGAACATTGCAAAGTCACTAATTTGAGTCACTGCTTATAAAGATAAAGCTGCAAAGCAGTAGAAAAATGATTGAATTGTTCAGCCATCACAAAAGGCAGTTTGTCAGGCAGTGAACAAATTAGGCTCTCATGATTTGGAGTTGTTTCAGCAGCCACAGTATGGGAGACATGATGAAAAATCCACAGAACCATGAAAGCAAAATCACAGCATAGGGTAACATCATGCAATTCCAAGTGAACTCGCTCAGTTGGCCATGGTTTTGTATTTCAACACAATAACGATCCAATGCACAATTTATCATTAAAAGAACATCAAAATGCACTCAGTAATGGTTTTTGGCCCTCTCAGTCTCCAGAGCTCAATCAAAATGAGAATCAGAGACATACACGAGAGGTTTGACTAAAAAAAAAAAAAAAGTGATTTTTAAATGTTCTCAAGATCTGCACAAATATTGTGCCAGATTTTAATCTGAAACAGTTTTCACAAATATATTTACATTTTTTGTGATTTTCTCACCACATTCATTTGTAAGGTTGACTGTCTGGACTTTGATTCAATCGTGTTTTTTTTTGCATGTGACGCCTTTTGTAAAAGCATCATCATCATGAATGGCAAGACTATGAAGCAACATCATGCAGACAGGGCTAAAGAGAAGTATGGATGTAATCTTGAAATTTTTGACATGTTGAACATGGGTATTAAGGCCCCATAAAATTTCCCAAAAATTCAATACGAGTTATTTACAGACTGAACTAGTGATTAACAGTTGATTGCAAGCCTAACAACAAAGATGAACTCTCTGAGATGCTCACGGTCAGGTGGCAATCTATCAGTCAGGAATATTTACACACTCTTGTTGAAAGCATGTCACACTGTTGTGAAGCAGTATCGAAAAGCAAAGGATTACTGACTAAATATTAATTGAGATTCAATTTGAATTCTCTTTTAAATTAAAGTTTAGCCATACTTGTAATGAGAAAATCATGATAAAATGTAAATGTGTTTGTGAAAACTGCTTCAAATAAAAATCTGGCACAGTATCTGTGTAGATCTTGTCAAGAGAGTTTCAAAAATACAATATTAAAATATATAAAACTTTCTGGTAGAAGTTGTAATCAAAAGCCCTTATTTCCAAGGCAGCCATTTTTTTTTTTTTTTTAAATCCATCCTCTATTACATTTTTAGATGCAGATTGATTCTTCCACAAATCACTCAATACCAGAATGACAGTGGACCAAAAAATAACTACACATTTAATAGAACCACTGTCAAGAAGAGTTCACGAAGCAAAGGGCATAAATATACAAAATACTAAAAAGCATATTTTTAGTAAATCTTACTTTTGAGAATGGTCCATTTTTTTTTTTTTTATTTTTTTTACTCATCATCATCAGCAATAATTGTGATGAGTAAAAAAATTAGCAATTTCGGTAATGGGCCAAATCATAATAGTTTGAATGTGCACTGTGGATTTCCAGTGATAGACTATTGGACTGCTAAAGTTGAGAGCCTGAGTTTTATTCCAATGGGAGACCACCTCAGTTTGACATTTACCCCAAGCATGGTTTCTTCTCTACTAGCCAGCTGCATTGATTTTCTCCTACATCTAGTAGGGATTTCCCCTCCCTGAGTCAAAATTGCCAAGCCTTGTGTGGCACAGAATTTGGCAATGCTTACTAATGGACAGCCATAACACTACACTCACTCACCAGGGTTGTCTCCCTTGTAGGTATTCGTGTACCAAAAAAAAAAAAAAAAGAAAAATAATTTCAACCCGTTTCCAAGCCATAATGTACTTCTTCACCTAAGTTGTCTTTCTCGAAGATATTAATGTACAAAAACATACAAAATTTTACTAGATAAAGAATAAGAGATAAAAAACATGACAAGATTTTAATTTTGTTTTTGAATTAATGATCAACAGAAATAATTTCATTTAAAAAATTTTCAAGTCCCATCTCTTATACGCAATTGATTGAAACCTGGTAATCTATTATTTTTAACAGTCTTTTTTTTCTTTTTTGTAAATATAATTAATGGAAATTCTGCATGAGCTGAGAAAAACTGACTCTTGGTCCAGGGAAATCCCACACTGGACTCTGCATGGAAATTTCAGGCTGGCAGCCACTCTCCAAGCAAGGTTTGCATAGTAATGTGACAAAAGTAATCCAGATTTGCCAATGGAGTTTTCCTAGCTGAAGCCTTAAGCAAAAAGCGAGATGAAATGTACTGTAATTCAAGATGAGAAGTGAAAACAAGCAAATAAAGCAAATAGAATAAATGAAAACCAAAACAGCCCAGTAATGGCTTTCGTCACAAGTTAATGACTAGCAAATTTAGTAGTAGTTTGAATGGCTGATCAAGAGTGTCATCCATCAATGTTCATGTCTTATCTTCAATAGTTTCAGCAGATTCACATTTACTATTATAGCCTGCATTTCCCCCTTTTATTATCATAGTTCCCTGGCTTTAAAAGCATTGTCATCTATTAAATAGATCCATTTACATAATGTTTCATTATATTTTACCAGGATATAGTATAGCCTTGGTCAGTCCATTTGGCCCACTCAGTAATTTTCTGACTGTCTGTCTATCTCTGTCTCTCTGTGTCTGTCTGTGTGTGCATGTGAGTTTTTTTTTCTTTTTTCCCTTAACATGAATGCTTAAAGACAAAGGTAAAAGTGCCTTGGTTTTATCAGCTATTTATTAACAAATATATTTAAACTAGAGCCTTGTTTTTTTTGTTAATATTTTAAGCAGTAACCTCTGGTTTCATTCTATGTAGCATTGTTTCCACTAATGTCTAGTATGAAATATTTTCCCCAAGTCTCTTTAATGACCTTTGCCGATTTACTTTTCCTCGGGTGATTTTTTAACATGTTACTTTATCATGGACACATGTTCTTATTTAGATTTCAATCAAGAGAATTTCCAGGCAACTCTTCAAATCAATGAATTTTATCGTTCTTGAACCAAGGAGGAATTTTCTTCACTGTGTGGCATTGTGCTTAATCTTTTAAAAACAAAAAGCTGCCATCAGGATGGATGGAGTTTCTTAGCAGATTTTTGTATAATCTATTTTCAAAAAATTCAAACACTAATTTTTATTCACTGATGATCCAACCAAGAAAACAGAAACAAAACATGTCTCCATCCATTTTTTACACCAAAACAAAAATCAGCCCCATTCCCCTCCTTTTCTCCAGTTGGATTTTAATAAAGAATAACAAGAGCCCACACAATCCTAATAGAACGCTAAGGACATACAGAGAGAAAACTCTGTTCTGAGAGTTCAGCCTGGAAAAATCCTACCTCTCCTGCCGTATTTACGAAGGAGTTTGGGTAGCCCACTGCTCTCCTAACGAGGCACATGAATACAAACATAGGTCGAAATATGACCTCACTTATAAACAGCTGTGGTGGCTGAACGTGGAACCCACACACCCTCAAACAATTGCACCACACCAACCTCCCCCAACCAAAAAAAATATTATAAAATAGACTTTATTATTAACTGTGGACACCTTTTGGATGCTCCTGGGTTGGTAAAACAGTTAGATTTAAATCTTTCACCTGGTTTTCTTAACTCTCACAAACACCATGATTACCAAAAGGATTAATTAAACTTTCATCTACAAATATTCCTTTCCTCTCTAATCTTCTACTTGCCAATTTTTGGTGTTTCTTACAAATTTGAAGTCCCTCTTGCCTCTATACAGCAGAACATCCTGGCTTTTCAGCTGCAATGTGTGATTTGAAGCCCAATCTTACACTTTCTTTCAATTCTCCAGCTGTTAAACTACCTGAAACCTCACTTTTCCCTTGATGAAAGTTTGTTTGTTGGTCCACATCTTTTCTTAGGAAAAATTTCCAGTTTCCTTAATTACTGCTAACATCCAACCAGCATTTCTTACCATAAGACTAAGTTTGTTTTTTTTGTAATTTCCAAATGTGTCAAGACCATTTCAACATATGCAGCAATGTGCTGTCTGTCAAGATCACTCACTCACTTTCCACAATTCAGGATTAATATTTAACAGAAAGATCAGTAATGATCTAGTATATAATGAAAAGATCTGAATATTCTAGTTGATGCAAATTTTTTTTTAATTTTTAAAAGTAACAATTTATTTTCAAACTGATATTTCCCATGGATTTAATAATTTTACAAATTTTTAAAATCATATGGATAGGAAAAGAAGTTTCATTGATGGACAATTTTGGTACAAATAGATCAAAGGCTTTATGTCTAACATAACTAAAAATTACTGAGAGAGGCAAAACGACTGGCTACAGGTAAAATTTTTTTTTTTAAATTAACCGAGTAAATACTTGTACAAGTGCTAAAGAATTATTACTTATCTGTCTATTCTTAATTACTTTTCTGAAACAATTATCCATCTTGGTAAAGCAGATGGTAGATACATGGTTGATAAATTTCATACTTTCCAACTCTTCCTGATTTTTAATTAATCTACCACCCTCCTGCTTTTTTCGTAAAAAAGATCCATTTCTCCTGATTTTTAAGAACCCTCCCTATAAAATGTGAAACCAACCCAATTTTTCGTCACCCATAGTTGACATTTCGTGAGTTTCATATTTTGACCAATCAGAAATCAGCAAACCCGTCGCCCCATTGTGCATGGCTCACACTATCATCATCCACCATTTGACTCTATAGCCACCTGCCACTCTGCAGGCTTGTCTCCCATGGCAGGCACTCCCAGTTGCATCACAGGCCTCTGCGAGTAACTCACGGTTGTTTCATTCCCCCCCCCAACAACTTCCTGTCGCGCTGTCACCCTGATAGAAACAAACAACACAATGGCGACAGGGGCCAGAACTAGACCTGTTACCGCAGCAGAGGACTGATGCAATCAAGCCACACTCCTATTGGGGCCAGCAGTAAAATGACTTTGACCACAATACCTGGGGCAGAACACACTACAAGGACTGGACAATGACTTCAGCCAGATACACACTAGCCAGCTCAGTTTTAGGCAAACTTGGGCACCAACAACCTGCCATATTTTTGTAGACAACAAGTCATGAAGATAGTACATACTCTACCAAAACAAATCCCAACTGCCAAAAATATGAAACAAAATACCAGCCAGCATGGCAAAAAGATTTTCCTTGGGTTAGAAAATACTCAACATCCCAGACAAGGGCATTTTGCAAAGTAAGATAGAAACTTTTTATTTTGAAATAAATGTCGTTTATATGTATATTATCGATGCCGGTATTCCAACATATTTTCTGTCGCTATTTTCACTTGTGTTTGTAAACTTCAAGTCATTTGTCAAAGATATTTATCGTGTATTAATAAATCATAGATGTTTTATCTGTGGTTTGAATGCCGAGCACTGTATTGTACATACGTTGTTGTATTGTAACAATACTCTGGTCAATTTAATTTTATATATGCTGTGGAGTTAAGTTAACTTTCACTCAAAAATGCATGTTCCAGATCTAGTACATGTATTTCCTGGTGCATTTGTTTGCAAGTGTCATTAACTAAAACTTCACAGTTGTTAAAAATTAAATCACAAAACCATAATTTTGTACAAAACTTCCATACATCTGTATAAGAGGTTGTTTTCTGAAAGCAATCATGAGTTTACGTTTTCTTTGATCACATTTTGAGCACTTCACTACTCAGATTGCCAAAGTCTCCCCCATGAAAAATTTTTGGAAAGTTGGCAAGTATGAAATTTAATTAGCAACTGCCTAATATCTAATACTACTATTTTCTACTTACATCTCCAAGACAATCAGCAAGCCAACAGTATTTTGAAAAAAATCATCCATATTTACAGGATGTTTATAGATTTTTTACTATTTCAGTCACATTATCTGAACCCACTCCTCTCACACACAATACCACCATTCTGAGTTAAGCCACCTGTTACATAATACAACAATAAAGGCCAAAACAAATACTTATTATAAAGGATTCTGCCCATTAATTGTTGTAATCTAAATACTCAATGCACTGTTCTTTACTGCATTAAATTATACAGCTGTATGTCCCATAAGTTCACGATTTAAACATTGAAATCCAGTTATACAGCCTCTTGGTTCTCAACTGTTGATTTACCCAAGTCTATGGCCAAACAAAGCCTTTGAAAACTTTTTGTCAAGGGCTACACAAATCAATAATTGTCTTGAAAAACATTAGCATAAACAAAACTATATACCTAAACTGCAGATATCACTGTCCAAACTACTTCTAGAACTTGTGAAGTTGTTTTTGGTATGATTTAGCATCACTATTCAGCTTCAATGCTTGAACTCTCCTCCTGAATCCTTAAGATGTCATCCATTATTACAACCCTCTCAATCTTTTCTTTAAACCCTTCATTTAGTGCAAGTTACTCAATTCATGTAAGCAAGGCCAGAAACTATCAGCCATTTTAATGCACTAATCTATCAAGTGCCTGTGGTTATTCTTCTAGCATATTGTCCATTTCTTTCTTATTTATTCTTTTATTTTACATTTCCTATAAAAGGAAAAGCTATAAGGCCACTGTTTTGATTTTACTCACCAAATTATTATACCGGCAATGCAACTAGACAGATATAAGTAATAAACAAGATTTGAGGTAACAGGTGCTTTGTCATCTGTTCCCTTTGTGTCAGTCAGCATTTGAAACACTGTTATCATTGTACAACCAACACGCACAGACTGTTTTTTTTTTTTTTTTTTTACATTTCTTGTAGATTTAACATGCTCTAAACATGCAAGTGCTAACAAACAATAAACATACATTTTTTATAGTAAGGCACCATCTACTTATTTTGTTATATTATTTGAGGATTACAGCTGGTGGTTAACATGGGCTCATGAGGTGAAACAAAGATAACATTGCCATAGCTGGTTACACAGCAGTTGACAATGTAAATTTAAAATAATACTGGCAGCCAAGAACTTTAAAACACAATAAGCATAATCTGAAATTAAATTTCAAATCAAAGGCTACTAACCTTAAAAAAAAAAACTAAATATACTTGCATGATTAAAAGAATTTGAACCTTAATTTATAGCTATGAATCTGATAAAAAGCAGAGGTAATGCATCAAAGACCAGATCTCTACCATGATAAATTGGCTCCAAAAAAGTGAATGTCCACAATTAACACTTCCAACCATCACAGAAATACCCAGTGTCTATATTTGATCAAAGCATCCTTGACTGTAATCCCCATTTCTGACAAGCACCAGCAACACACCATACGTCCAGAACCACTGCAAACTAAAAGATGCAAAATCAACTGCAGATGCACCCGAGCCCACAAATAGACCTTAATATACATCTGTGGGAACATCATGATATATAAGACTAACTGAACAACTTCATACCATCAATTGAAGGAATTCCTATAAATTTAGGGAATAATCTGACAGATTCCAAATGTAGATATCTGCTTAATGTAAGAGATGCTGCTATCAAATAATGAAGATGTCTTTTCAAATACACTTGTCCCCCGGTATTTGCGGGGGTTACGTTCCTAGAGCACCCGCGAAGAGTGAAAAACCGTGAATATTGGACGTGGTCCATAAAAACGCCTATAAACATCAAAATATAACGTAAAATATAATTAAAAAATATAAGTAAATATATAATAATAATTTAATAAAAAATACAACACTCAACAAAACACTCGAGATAGCTACATGCGGTAAACTGGGATGATGTAGGGCTGCTGGGCTGCATCTACCTGAGACAGCGCCTCGTGGGCAGCAGCCAATCAGCAGCAAGGAGAAATGAATAACGCTCTCGGATTGGCTACTTTCAAACCTCCAGCCAATAGCGTTTATTTTATATTGATATTTTGCTGTTAGTATTTATATTACAAAATTAGTAAATTATATCGTTATTAATAATTTAGCGTGAAAAAATATATACTGCCATGAAAAAAGCCATTAAAAATCGCGGAGATATTTGCGATTCTGCGAATATGCAGGGGTTTCCACAAACAATTATTAGTTAGGTTCTAAGGAAAATTCCGTGAATAACCGTGGCCGTGAATACCGAACCACGATTACACAGGGGTCAACTGTAATTAGCTTGCATACATTACAGAATAAATGACATGTCCAAAACACTGTTCAAATTATTTTGGCAGAGATCTGAAATGTATCTTACAGTTTATTTCTTTTGTGAATAATACAAAAATTATTTTAAATTTTTTTTTTTTTTAGGATTCACAATTTCATTAATAAAAACTACAATATACAGGATATTGTCTATAAATATATTTGTTTTCCCTATTCTGTATCAGCTTGCTTGCTGTTTTTCTTGGTATTCTGTGTTGCCCTAGAGGAAAAACCTTTCACTCACTAGTGAATACCAGTTTTATCAGAGTAAAAAGGAAATTAGACAAAAAGCAAAAGTATGTTTAAAAAAACCACAAAAGAAAGTATATACTGAAAAAATCTAAATAAAAAGCAGATAAAAAGACTAAAATAAATAAAAAAAATTCCAACTAAAATACTAGTAAGTTAGGATTTATTTAAAAAATAATTAAAATTTAAAAAATAAAAAGTTAATCTTTAAAGCTAGTTGCAAACATGTGAGTGATCAGGGGTTAAATAAACTGCAAATTCAAAGCCAAATGGTTTTCAGATAGATGATTGTCTATATCACAATGTGAAGCAGAGACCCATTCAACAATCTCATTGGCATAATGCTCACAGCCATCCTTTCCTTGCACTAACAAATTTTATGTTGCTAGTTTATGATAAAGCATTTGACCAACATGAAATTTACCGAACTTCACATTCAGAAAAGGAAGCGACAATCTCTGACAAATGGCATAAAGTTTCTTAATGTTAAGCAACAACAGCTGTGCCCAGAATACAAGCCTCGAAACTTTATGAGAACGTCAGCTTGTTTCATGTGGAAATAAAGATTGCTCTTTAATTTTTATGATAAGTATGTAGATGTTATAAGATTTTGGACCATTATTTGTAACTTCAAGTAGAGATGATAATAGCCTCTTTAAATTCTCTAGTAATGACATTGCTAGCATAGAGATTCATTGCGCTAAGACTGACACTGGCATCACTGGTGTTCTGACAGCATTAAAAACTCAAAAGGCGTGTGGAATATTTATTGTTCTTTTACTTAACGTCCTGTAAACGCCACACAAATGAATTTTTTTGGTCCTTGCAGCAATCGTTAGAACAAGAAAAAATTGCTAAATTGAATGTTTGGGAGTTAATAGAAACATTAAAGGGTTAATCATCAAACTCAAATGATTCAAGAGCTGCTAACCTAAGCAATTAAGAAAAAGTTAAAACATGTAATTTCAGTTTGGGGAACAGGAGAGATCAACTTATACTATAGGCACACAATTACCTGCCAAAATCTTTTAAATTATATTTTAAAAATTAGTGGAATAATCGGAAACTAAAATTAGGTAAATTGTGGTTTAAAAACCTATTTTAAGGAGACTTAGTATTGGCTATTGAAGCCCACTCCATAAAGATAACCTTTAAAATTAATGATTCTTCCACAACTGAAATTGTCAAAAACATCAAATAGGACAATAATTATAAAATACATGTTTGTTGCGTGTATAAAGAGAGTCTACTGTAACATTTAATGGGAATACAGCTCTTACAAAGATAAAAAATCTAGAGAAAATTGTGTCATTAATTCCCTAAAGCAAGCAATCTTGTGTAAACATTCTGGCAGCAACATTAGATGAGATTCATCTGATAATTACAAAAAGGCTAAAATAAGAATGGAAGGCAAAAATACAGATCATGATTAGTGGTCTAATCCTGTCTTTTTAGCAGATACATAAATGTAGAGAAAAAAAATTATTACACTTTTCGTTTTTCCAAATATGGATTTCTAACCCCTTATTACATACATATTAGGGACATTCAAATGAAACCTGAGGTCTGAATACAATTAGAGATCCTATTTCAGCCAGGTTTCATTTTAATGTTCCTAGTAATTCAAGACTTACTCTTTAAATTCATAATTCAGAACTTGTATCACTGCTTTTTATTTTTCTACTCGTCTCTTCGTTGTTGTTGTTTTTAATAACTATGGAATGTTTACTTCTGAAGTTACAAAGTTTGCTTATTTAATGATTCTTGAAACCATTTTTTTTTTGTTGCATAAAATCAAGACAAAAACAATACTTAACGCAACAAGGGGCAGATGACCAATGACAGTAGAGCAGGCAGGTCTAACTCAATTGTTCCACATCAGAACTAAACTAAGAAAGCCAATTTTTTGGAATTCAGAAGTTGACAGAGTCACATGGTGCTACAGCAAACTTGCTTACCAATCTGTAGTCAAGGAAGAGTCTGCAAAATCAATTCCACGCAAACATATATCAGACATTGGTTTAAATCCCAATACTTGCACAATAATTGGCACACACAAAAAGATTACCTGCAACAAGTCTGTAACTGATTGACCATTGTTGTCTGCTGTTATCATTTAGTGCTATCTGCCAAGCTAGTAATTTCAATAAATGCACAGAACCAAATAAACAAGAATTCATATAAAACATGGCAACACACACAAAGTCGATATAGCATCGCAAAGTATAATGAACATGGACAGCTTTCAGTTTCAGTTAAAACACATTCTCTAGAAACTTTTCCGATCAGATCTAGTTGACTGATTTAGCCAGTCTGTTAACAAGATTGTATTTAGCTCAAAACAAGCAAAGGTTTTCGATAGACACACATGATCAAAAACACTATCTGTAGTCAGCAGTCAAGCCTGTGTTCCATGATTGCTGCTCCATACAGAAGCAATACTTGGGAAATTGTCTATTAGTCTCTGATAAGTGTACCTGAATATTTGCCTGTATGGAAAAGCTTCATGTGAAATTTACATGCATCTGTGCAAGTATACATAATTTGGAACCTGCTTTAACAAAGAATATACAGAAATACACACAAAAGTTATCCAAACAGATTTTAATGAGTTACTGTAGAAATAAAGTTGTCAGATTTTCTTTTCACCATAAAATTATATTCCTTTTCGTGAGTTTTAAAATGCACATAAGGATATGAGAATGCTCTATTTTTTCTTCGTTTTTCTCACTTAGGACCGAATTCTCAAAATCCCCTTCAAACAAAATGTGTAGATGAAAATTTCATGAAACAAATCAATTTTACAGTAATGCTAAAAGTGCCTAGAAATTAGAAAAAAAGCACATCATCTTTAAGTGAACAAAGCAGATACAGCAGTTGGAAAATGCCAGTACGATGTTGCATAACTTTTTTTTTTTTTTTTAATGAAATTTAAATGATCCATCACTAAACTTCTTCTCTTCCTGGATACAGCCAGCACAAGGCTTATGTTGCTCACTTGAAAAACTGGCACTGATTGATAGCTTGCAATTTCGGGGAATAACATTTGCTAGGGGAGTATGCTATAAAAGCAAAAAAATAAAACTTTAAAAATGGCTAAAATGCATCACACAAATATAGATTTGCTTGCAGCCAGAAAGTGAAGAATCCTGGCTAAACTGAAGCTATTTGGAATTAATACTCCATTGTAGAAATTATGAAATTTCCACTTTTGCTCATAGCCAGCGTCATGGCGCGTACCAAGCCTGGCTTTGGGATGTAATGTTCTGCTGATACTTTGGAAGAATTCTAACAGCGATCATCTAAGATACCCAAAACTTAAATAACTCAAAATGTGAGGTATTTTCATCAAGAGTAAAAGATAAAAAAAGGGGGGGAGAGATAACCACACACTCACTGGTATTCAAAACTGAGTCATTAATGATGTTTTTTTTCTTCTACATTTTACTGTAGAAGAAAATGTATTATCTCAGGAAAAAAAAAAAAAAAAGGACATGATGAATAATGTATCAGAGCATACAAAATCATTTATTGCAACCACGTAATCACTCAAATTATGGAGCCAGCAAACTATTTTTATCAAAGCTGAATTTAGCTTATACTGAAAACATGATGTTGCCATGAATATCTTATAGTTTCTCACTGCTAACATAAATAATTGTTAACTTATACTATGCATTTGTATAACTGTTAATGAGCCTCATTGATGATAGCCATCGCTTTGTTTGGTGGATGAAAATGTCACCATAAATAAAACTCCATATTAAACATGACTACCCTTTATTGCTCTACGTGGAAAGATTTGCAAATAACTGTTTATAAAAAGAAGTCAGCTGGCTCATTTGTGAATTTAAAGGTCCAAGAAAGAAAGAAAGAAAAAAAAAACCATAAAAGCCGACCTGACAGACCTTTAACTGCTGACCACAATTCCTCATCATTAGTCAGCATCTCAACCTCTACCACCAAAAGGTGGTTAAAGAAAGGATGGGTGGATTGATTCACTGAGTAACCATAAAAAACCCCCCTCCCTTTGATGTGTCAACAAGTAAAGGCGACTTGACCAGGCTAAACATCATCAGAACTACACCTTGGAGCAACGATAGTTTGATGAGACTTTGATTTTAACAAATAAAAATTCTATTGCATCTGAATGTCACAGTTATAGCTGTAAGCTTTTATTGCCATCTTTACATCAGTTTCTCACAAATAAGCCAAAAGGTGGCAATAGGTTTTTTTTTTAAACAAATCACAAAAAGGTAGCAAGTCATCAAAATGTATACTCAGAGACTTCTTACTTTTGGCGTTGGTGCCTTTTAATTAGACAGGTTTTCATCTTAATGAACACTAATTTTTTGATGAACTACACAAGTACTTCTCTGTATACTTGAAACCAGCAACAAAATGTCACAAATAGCTAATACAAAGGGTGAATATTCATCTCAGATTCCTGCTCCAAACCATGTTTTTTTTTTTTTTTTTCCAAAAATTCATGGCCAGTTAATAACCTAAACATTCAAAATTCCTGCAGTGAAATCAAAAAAACAAAGAAAAATGTTTTGCAAGTTGATAAGTCATCAAAATTCGATTTTTGAAAATGAATACTAACTTAAGAATTAATCCTTTTTTCTCTATAAAGTGGTTACTACAACAACACAGCGACCATACATCCACCCTTTTTCTGTTTTTCCTTGATCATAACAAATAGATTCTTTATTACTTTCAGTTCCAAATCATTTCCAAGTAAATTAAGAAGAAACTTTCTGGTCCCTCACCTTCAAGATAAGTTCAAGTCACCAATTACTTTTCCTAAAAGTCTACCAACCCTTAAAAACTCCAAATATTTGGCAAACATTGTGACCATCATGGCCTGCAATCCAAGCAACACTGAAGTTAGAAACATCAATAAAACCCATAAAGCAAAGTAAATGTGGTGCATTTGTTTTTTTTAAGCGAAATCCTATGCACAATTTTCACAGAAGATTGCTCTCAAAGTCACCAATGTAGTGTAACATTTATAAATGAAGAAATTTCTTTGAAATTACCATTATTATGACTACTTTTCAGCAAAGAACTTCAGGGTGTTTTCACAAAACGTTATCAGCAGAGGGTCATGATTAATAATCTTGCCAATGGCAAAGCTATAAGCCTTTATCGATCATCAATTCTCATTCACTGATCTCCAAAAATAAAAAATAAAAAATGTATATGAAAGAAATCCTTTCATAAGCCATGCTGTATCAAAGAAAGAAGAATCCCACAGACTGGTGTATCGTTAAACTTTGTATAATCAAGGGGAACACCCATCAGCAAAAGACCATCTTTCCAAAAGTTTAATTAATCATCTTGTGGGCACTTATCTTAACTATGAAACTGCTACGTTACCTGTCATTCTTTTTTGCAGTTTATAAAAAGTTACAAAATTTTCTATGTAAATTTTTTTTAAAAAAACAATAAATAAAACTCCCAAAAAGAATAATAAAAATAATTGTGTATTATTTGACCATTACAGAAATAAATTTTAGTAAAATAGTAAAGGCAAGTGGGAATTTTGGGTTGGTCGATTGGATTATCAGTGAGAATCAGAATAGAGGTTGTAGTAGTTAGAAAAGGGAAGAATGGGATCTACTACTCTACTGTACTGGTGTACAAACTAAACCTGCCATGCTGCTGGCGGCTAGGTTTTCATCAAGTCTGGTCCTTGTTTGGTGTCTACTGCAGTGGCATGGTTTCTCTGTTCTGAGCAAACATGGAAATTTCCTCTCATCTCTAATTAGAAGTGTTTTAGTAGGTTTATTCTTTGAAGTTAGTGGCATTCAGTGCCCTATGAGATGGTTCCTGTAGGCTTATGCTATGATCCATCTACCCAGTCATCCCAACATGAACCATACAAATGCGGATGTGGCTCTTGACTAAATAAGAATTAAGGGTATGTATCCCTGACAAATAAGGCTAAATTGTCTTGCTTTTTCTGTGTGTGCTATTGATTTCTGAGAAATTTAATAAAAACATGCCTAAGTTATCAGTGTTATCCTCCCTAATAAAAACTTTTATTTTTTACCCCAAAAAAAGACAAACAAATTCTACCACTAATTTAATGCATGTCACAAAACCATAAAGTTGCTGAATCTGGACCAAATAAAATCTTTGAGAAGTGTTAATCAAATGTGTGTCTGTGTTTGTCCTCGTGTGTGTTCCGTGTGGCTGTGTGAGAGAGAGAGAGATTATTGTTCTGGTGGCTATGTCGTTTGATTCCGCCCCCTCCCATCTATGGAGCACTTGCTCATGATTTTATTTCCTTTTAATAAAAAGGAATATACAATAAATAACTCTTAGTTTTACAGTTTCTTCATTCTCACTAGAGTGTAGGGCTTTTCTTTGATTTCAATTTTCAGAAATGAAGCAATGGACAGACTAAATGGAACAAACAGTTTCATGGTCTAGCTAAATTCATCTATTAAAGAAATAACCAGTGGAATAAAGCAGCAACAAGCAGAGGAGTTGAACGGTTTAAACCAGGATTGTAAAGATAAGAAAACCTGTTGAAGCTCTAGGAATACTGCTCAGGCAACAAAATGATTATGGGTAAAATATAAAAAAAAAAAAACTAATGTCTTCACCCCATTGGTAATGGAGAGCTACAAAAATGAATTGCCTGTAGAGATATGCTAAATTAAGAGGGCTAAAAAAAAACAACACATTCTGGTTTCAAGCATTAATATTCAGAAAGAATCACACACACAGAGAGAGAGAGGTTGATGAGAAGCAGCAACATTAAAATTCTGAAAGGATATTTCACAATAAGTAAGGGTTGCACATGTGCAAAGATTAACAATTTCTATTTAATCTATGGTTACCATTGATAAATATCATAATTGCAGAAAGACTAAAGTTCTAATGATGGCATAAACTGTCAGCATAAATGCTGCAAATCAATTTTGACATCAAACTTAATTGTTTTCTGCAGGTATTTTATGTTAGCCATGTTATCTTCATTCCAATGCACTAAAATAAGAGAAGTACATGTGCACATGGATGTAAAACTAAATTTCAAACAAAACTCATTATATCAGTTTAACATCAGCATTTTTATCCACATCTGAAACTTTAAATTCATATACCAGAGAACCAGGTAACTTTATAGCACCAGCAACCTATAACATTACATATCATCTAAGGTACATCCCACTATCCTTCAAATTTGTATCAATCAACATCAGTTAAGTCATGAGGGTTGTGACACACAGTACCTTCCTTATTAAATTAATCCTTTGTAATGATAAGTCTGTATATCACTCCAACCACACACATCTTCCTTTATCAGTGTGCTAACTAAATATATTATGGAGAGTTAAAACCAAATTATAGCTTATTTTAGGATATGACCATAATAATAAATGCCAAGTATAGAATATTACCAAAATAATTAGTATCATATATATAAATCTTTGTAAAAATTAAATACAATGTTGGAATCATCCCATTCAAAGAAAGCGTAAAAAAGTAAAAAATAAAACCAACCTCACGCACAGATAACAATGCTACAGATATAGAATTAAAAGCAAGCTTTGTAATAAAAGTGAACAAATTAAAAGTGGGTATAAAAATTCTCTTATGCCTCTATGCTGACATCTAGGTTAGGTTGATGTTGAATAAAATGCTAAAAATGCTAGCTGGTAACTCCAGACAACCTTGAACTGGTAGCTAATGTAGATGGATAATTAGTGGATAAAGTTGGTCCAACTGCAACCCAAGCTGATCTTAGAGTGACATGGCCACTGTATACCTGGGCAAATGATCAACAGTAATGGAGCAGCAAGTTAGATCCAATTTAGTCAATGCTAGCCATTGAAAGAGCATTGAGAGAGGGGAAGAGAAGTCTGCTCATATTGAGAGAAAATATGATTAAATTATTTCTTCTGAACTCGAATTCTAAAAAGTAGTCAAGAGCTAAGGCAAAAAGTCTCAAATAGTTAAACATTTTACCCCACTCATGCAGAAATAAGAATTTTTAAAAATTCTCTAAATCTGTTTATGGGATGAAAAATATCATTAAACAAAACAAAAAAAAATATATATACATACACTGGTTTAAAAAATTTAACCCTTTTCAGAGCTAACTACCGTGGATTTTACTTAAAACAACAAACAACTTGCAAGGTGGCAACACAAAATGCACCCACCTGAATAAATTTATTTAAAAACAAAAAACACTAAGAAGCTAATGAATGATTCAAATAGATAAATGACTTAGTTCAGTAATTTAAATGAAAAGAAAATAAGTCCAGAACATAAGGGGAGAAATTCAATTTATAGTGCAGAAAGTAGAGTATAAAAAGAATCACTCATTTCAATGTGGATATCAGTCAGTCACTGTCTGTTTACATGGGGGGAGGTTGGTACAGAGATGGCAGCAGAAGTTAGTCTCCACTTCACAACCAAAAGGGGTTTGGAGTCACTTCTGAAGTACACCAAATAGGCCTTCTCCCTCCCCCTGTCATCACCAGGCTGTAGGGTGCACCTGACTGTTGCTTTTTCTCTTGGTAGGATTGATTCCTAGAACAGAAGCCACCCCTCAGATCCTCCTCAATATCTAGCCTGAAGTCTTTATGAATGTATCCAAGTTAAAGGGGGTCTAATTTTGAACAGCTGGTCTCTGTTAAGATCATCAGAGGCAGGCTCACCAACTGTGGTCCCAGTGATTCAGTTTCTGGAATCTCTCTAATGTTATGACCTTTGACACCTGTGGCATTCAGCCTGTCATTTGTACTCCAAAAACCATTGATGTATAGAATGGAACAAAGTGTTATGGTAATGTTTACTGTCATGAATGCCTTCATCTCCTCAAAGGTGATGTCCATCAAGGTGTTTTTATAGTGTAGCCACCTCTCTTTGCATTTGTGCAGCATACCAGTTCTCCTCCTCTCCCCAATGGATGGAAAAAAAATCATCTGGGATTAGTCAACAAAAGTAGTCAACTGACTTGGCATCATCAATGATGCTAATCTTCCAACCAATGGGCTAGGAAAAACAGATGTTGATCAGCTGCAAATGATGTGATTTCCACTCAACACCACTTTTCTCACCATCTTCCTCATAGTCTATGCTGACATCAGATGCACTCCAAAACTTATCCAAATCACTGTAACAAGATCTGAGGTATGCATGCTCAAAACTTCTATATCATCAGAATGAAAGGAATTAGTATCAAACTGCCTATTATAGATGAAATATTATCTCTACAAGAGATTTTGCACATGTAAGGTACACATTCCCATCAAAATGAAATAACAAAAATAGAGGGAGGAAGTGATGTGAACCAAGATCCTCCTGCATGTGCTCTGTATAGTATAATATGGAAGCAATCATCAAATGACTCATTACAGCCTGGCCAATTCTGGCAAAGTTTCTGCAGAAAGGATTTTAACAAAAACAAACAAAAAAGATATTTCCTTAATGGTTAAAGTTTTATTTACCAAAAATGACAAAGTGACTAAATGTGAACAAAGATATAGTTTCTTGGCCATAAAGCCAGTTTCAAGAGCATGGAGACATTGTCCAAAGATTGGTTCAATGTTTTCTAGAGGTCACAACCACGGCAGCTAATCAGTGTCACACTTTTAGCATAGAAAAACAGAACTTCAACAGCAGCCCAACTTGTTTCTGATCTCTCCAGCCTTACCAATACACAGGAGGCTGCATGAAAGAGGGCTCTATAAAAGGTGTATATCCAATTGACTTGCCACTATAAACAGGAATATTTTAACTAGTGCTATGAACACGCCACTTGGACACCGCATGACTGAAGCCACACTTCCTTGACTTGACAAGTTAAGATTTTGCCTTCAAGGTGACTCAACAGATATTCATCTAAAGAAAACATGGAACCCAAAAGCATCATGGAAAGGGATCACTACCTTGGTGGTGTGATAGTCATGACAGGGATTTCACTAAAGAGATAGCTTCGTTTTAATGGACAATAATGCTTGTCCATATATTGGTCGCTTACACATACCCTATCTTCAAGACCAAACTATTACTATTGAGATTGTGAGGGGTGCTTTAGGAAAACTTGCCACCTTCTTCAAACCTCCAAGAACTGCAAACCCTCTCTGATTATCTCATTGATAGGGCTATAAACAACATACAAAGCTGCTGAGAGTCCAAAAAATAAAAGAGACCCCTACTGCCTGCCTCTGCTTTGGTTACATTGTCAGAATTCCCCATGTCCTGCTTGTTTCCCTTTACACCCATCAGATTATCTATAATTTACATATTTCATTGATAACAGTTATTAGATGAAGAGGAATTTATAATGATTATTTAGTAAATATTTCTAAGCGGGTTAAAGTTCTATTTTTGTTTAACTTTTTGAAACAGCGTTGTACATACATATGAAGAAAATATTACTGTTCCCACAATGCAATATCATAAAAGTTGGAAAATTTGTTGGCTCCAGAACTTGGCTAAAAATACATGCTTGGCATTAATCAGGCACACACTAAATGACAACTGTAATATCTACAATTTAAAATACACAAAAACTTGTGGGGAAGCAATTTTCATAGTATTACACTGTAATACTGAATTCTCAGTGGACGAAAGATTGTTACTGCTATCAAAACAAACCTAGTTCTTATGCATTTGAATCTCACGAAATACAGAGTTTAGATCATACAGGTACAACAGTTGCTAAAAGTATCTCACTATAATATGGTTTTTACTGTACATTCAGTGTAAAGGTTTATTTTTTAACATAATGAACCCAATTAAGCATTGCTTTAATATTCACAGACCTCTGTAAATATCCTTCATGTAACAATTTCTTGTAGAGATGCAACTAAAGAGTTTTAATAGTAGTACACACTTTGCAATACTGTTTGGAGTTTAAAATGTTATTTTAACAGAAGAGAATGACAAATCAGAAATAAACAAAAGCTTAAAAATTGCAATAATCTCAGTATAATTATCACAGTTAAATTTGAGTAATGATATATGATATAGTTTTAGGCAGCAGTGCAGCACAACCATCCAACCATTTAACAATCATTCTTTTTAAAGGGTACTGAATATTATCTAAACACACCTGTAGGTTTGTTAGTTAGCTGATTTCACTACTAAAAAAGCGATAAGAAATGCCTAAATTTAATGTCACCAAAACCATTGTTCTTAAAATGAAATGCACTATAAAATACCTGGGGTTAAGACATTTAAACTATTTTAACCATCTGTATATTGCCTTGGGCACATTTTCACCCTACTGCCCTTAAAATCTGTATCACTACAAGCAGCAGTATAGGTAGTATAAGACAACAAAAACTGATGTGGTATACAGAGTTTTTACAATAGAAAGTTTACCTAACATGTGAAAATTATCTTTGAGACCACGAAACAAACTCAATCCATGCTGACAAAAAAAGCTCATAATTATCAACAGACTGTCTCTCTAATGCATTAAAGACAGTATCTGACAAGACTAAATATAGGGGTAGGGAAAAAAAGGAGATCGTATATTAATTTGATTTCCTTTCTTGGTTTAAACCAGGGGTCGGCAATTTCTCGGACACCGGGTGCCAGATTATGGGCCCAAGATCACCTCGCGGGCTGGAGTAAAAACAAGGACACTTATAAATGCACAAGCATATTTATTGCTTTACTACTGCGTATCAGCCTTCTTAACACAATGAGAAACATGATGGCGCTTTCACCGTGAACACAGAGATGAAATATCCAGTGAAATGCTACAAGATTTCAAAGCAAGGATATCATTGAGGTGACTATCAGTCAACTGTGCATGAAGGAGGTTCTTGGCAAGCTTCGTTTGAGAAAATAATTGTTCACAACTATAAGTCGACCCAAACATCGACATGATGACATGAACCAGGCCCACGATTCCAGGAAAGCGACCACTGGGAAACATAACATCACCTGAAGAAAGCAGCGGGAGGCAATGAAGAGAAGCGAGAACGAAGCTGGTCGTCACTCTGCAACTCAATAAGCTCCATTTGAAGATCAGTAGGGGCATCGTCCACAACAATGTCAAAGGGCGACGAAAAGAACTTCATCTTGCCAGTCATGGAGTGGAGATCACTAAGGACATGTGTGTAGGTAGTGAAGTCCGTGTTCCATAGTGGCCAGCCTGCAATAAATATGAAGCACTTTCTTATTCACCTGCGCTGACATCGATCTTGACGAAAATGAATGGTCGATATCGGTGAATTGCGCGCTCTTTACCGAGTTTCCTATAGCATTAGTGTGTTGGTTAACTATTTTTTTAGAAATGACGAATGAAGACTTTTTTAAGAAAAGATTGCCCGTGGGCCGGACCAGAGGGGCCCGCGAGCCGCCAATTGCCAACCCCTGGTTTAAACCATACTTTAGAATCCTAATTGTTTAATTTTAACTTTGGCAAAAATATACCAGATTTGTATAGGTAGACTTATAAGTGTGCACATGTATATACCACATCTATACTTGATACAAGTTAAACCAGCTGACCAATTAGCAAAAACAGCATAGTTGAAGTCTTCATGAACCAGCCTAAAGTCTATTCACAACAAGGAACTCCACTGGGACATGTTGCAGCTCATCTGCACACAGCCTGTGCCTCCCCCCCCCCCCAAACCATTTACTACTTTTTTTTTTTTTTGTATTCACACATGCCGGTGGCTGGGCGCCTGTCCGAGTTCTTGTCCATGAGGCAAAAAGGTCTAACTGTTTGAAGGCCCATTAAGAAACGTGAAAAATGGTGTTCACCATTTTACTCTCAATGCTGTTGGAAATTACAACTCGCTCTCGGAACAATAATCATCAACAACAAAAAAACTTAATATAGATTAAAATATCAGCGAAGAGATCTGCATGTCTGTATCAGGGAATTATTCCATCAAAACTTGTTTTAAAAAAAGCAAAAGCTTTGAATATTACTTTTTTTTCTTTCTTAAATAACAGGTTTGGTACTTGTTTCTTGAAAACATATCTTGACTGGCTCATGCTGGATTATAAACTTCTTGAGCTTTAATTAACTTTGCAACAAAACCAATTTCCTTAGTCATTTCCATTTTGTAATTGACAAACCCAGTATTGCAGAGAACTTGCCAGTAGAAACACCTCAATGGCAAGAAAAACAAGTGTACAGTGAGATTAAGATGACAGAAGTTATCTCCCTTCACTGCCAAATGCGTTTTTCAAAAGCAAAATATACACTATAGAATTATTGTCATTAATTAGTTTTAGTGATAAATAACATCCATTATAAAAGCAATATAAGAAATAAATACACCTTAAAAATTAGTAATCATTAAAATAATTTATTTTAAAGCATAAAAATCAAAACAGCAACCAAAGGACAAAACATCTGCCATCTTAGCAAACCATAGGCCTCGCTTTTGAGGTCTAGGGGCATTTCACAAAGCTAGAAAGAGGTATGGGGATTGAGTCCTGGCGATTGAGCAAGTAGTTGCCTAGGCATAGCTTGGAGGCGGTGGATAAGGTACAAGACCATGTTGACCCAAATGAGATTCAAACTCAAGCTGTCAACAACCTTTGTAGTTTACCAGTGGACTAGCACCCCAAGAAAAAGAGAAAAGTTATAAATTAACAATCATTGCTAATAATAATTAAATGCAGGGATAAAGAACAATCCATATATGATGGGGAAAAGAGATGTATACACAGACATTGTAATTTTTATCATTTCATATATTTATAAACATACATGCATAAAAATGCTAAGTTACTTTATTTCTCCCTTTTTGAAGATTCTTCATTAAACAGGACTGCTTTAAAGTATTTATAATAAAATGTCAATCAGAAGAATATTTTAACTAGTTTAATTTATGACTAAAGATATCTAAAAAAAAATAATACATATTCCATATGCAAATTTTAGCTGCCACACACATACATACACTAGCCACTTAAATTTAATGAAGTACAGCTTTAAATAACAAATTTAAATCATAGTATGGCCAAGTTACAAATGCATCTAAAATGTTTATAAAAGAAAATACACTAGCCCATACCAATAATTACATGCAAGTTTATGTTTAGAAGAAACATAAGTGAAATAATAAATTGCCATCATTTAAAAAAAAAATCCCATCTCTTGGTCTGTGGAAAATGTTATTCAGAGTTGATTCCCTTTCATCATAAAATTATTAAATATATTATACAAAATGAACTTAACCTCTTTAGGAGGTAACTTATTTATTAGTCACTTTTATTATAAATTTGATATTTTATTTAAAATAAAAATAAAAATAATATGTGTGTGCATACAATATTCCAAAGATATACCCAGGCATTTATCTAATGATTACATATTAAATAGATCAAAATAACTTCCTTCAAAGTTTATGGAATACTTGTGGTCTTTCAAACCTAACTGTTACTATCAGTATGATGATCCTTATTAGTATCTACGTACCAGTTACTTTAAATTAAGGTTTAAAAAAATGCTCAGAAACAAACTTAGTGGGTGAGATCATTTATTTTAACAGCAAACCAGTTTCATCTCTGCGATATCAATTCAGACTTGAAATATCCTTGTTTTCTACAGAATCGATCTAAGGGAAGTAATTCTAACCGAACTCTCCCTAAACCGTAATCATTATTTCAGACTAATTACTAGAAAATCCCTAGCATGGTCTTAAAACATTATTGAAGATGCAATTCCTCATGAGCAGGAACAATGTATGTCTTTTACAAAGTATGCACACAAATCAGAAAACTTCGGTCTTCATTTGTAATAATAATTCCTATCAATCAGTTGTCTCCCCTAGGTACACTAACTAGACAGAAAATCAAAGTGTACATACCTTTTAAAAAATTTTGATATTAAATTTAAATTGATATCATGAATATTGAGAAACTGGTTTCCAATTGGTCAACGAGGATCGTATTATTTTTTTAAGAATGCCAGTTAATTCTTGTTCTACACATCTTTCTACAGTTGAAGCAAGTGAAGATTGTGTTAGCAGCTTTACTTGTAACACACACACAATTTTTTTTTTATTGCTAGTTTTCAAGGCAGAAAATAATGTTTCTCTTTGGTCCATTAAATCAACATGAATATTTTAGTGGCAGCTAGATTACTTGTGTTTTGGGACTTCTCCATAAACTAAAAAATTCTGACCCTATGCCTTAGTGCACACACTGCAGACCTGAGACCTTTTAATGCTGGGAACCTGGCAGACAGTGAAATGTGTCTGATAATTCACATTCATATTAAATATGAACCGAGAAGAAATTCGTAACTCTCTCACCATGAGGCAGAAAGTTAACCTCATTAAGCCCCCAAATTCCCCCAACTTTAGGGGGGGGTCCTACCATTTTTGAGCATAAATCTCTAAAACGACAGTTAATCTGGTACTGATGAATATGATACCACTTTTGTATCCCATCGTTCATTTCAAAAGTCATGGTTACAAGACATAAAACAAAAATTAAAGTACTAACACCTTTAAAGAAACTCCTGCTATTTACAAAAGTCACCAGGAAAACAAAAAGGTTTAATTATGGTTGTTTTCTTAAACCTTCACACTTCAAAACCAATCAGCCATGGCATAAACAAGCCATTCAAGCATCAGTGAGAGAAAGAGAGGGGGATGGCGTCAGTTTGGGGAGAGGGATGAGGGGAGGAGGGGGGGGGATGGCGTCAGTCTGGGAGAGAGAGAGGGGGATGGCGTCAGTGGGGAGGAGAGAGAGGGGGATGGCGTCAGTGGGGAGGGAGAGAGAGAGAGGGGGGATGGCGTCAGTCTGGGGAGAGGAGAGAGGGGGATGGCGTCAGTCTGGGGAGAGAGAGAGGGGGATGGCGTCAGTCTGGGGAGAGAGAGAGAGGGATGGCGTCAGTCTGGGGAGAGAGAGAGAGGAATGGCGTCAGTCTGGGGAGGAGAGAGAGAGGGGGATGGCGTCGTTCGTCTGGGGAGAGAAGAGGGGAGATGGCGTCAGTCTGGGGAGAGAGAGAGGGGGATGGCGTCAGTCTGGGGAGAGCGAGAGGGGGATGGCGTCAGTCGGGAGAGAAGAGGAGGCATGGCGTCAGTCTGGGGGGAGAGAGAGGAGGCATGGGCGTCAGTCTGGGGTGAGGGAGTGAGAGAGCGAGAGAGGCATGGCTCAGTCTGGGGTGAGAGAGAGAGCATGGCGTCAGTCTGGGGAGAGCGAGAGAGGCATGGCGTCAGTCTGGGGGGAGAGAGAGAGGGGGCATGGCGTCAGTTGGGAGGAGAGAGAGAGGGGCATGGCGTCGTCAGTCTGGGGAGGAGAGAGAGGGGGATGGCGTCAGTCTGGGGAGGAGAGAGAGGGGGCATGGCGTCAGTCTGGGGAGAGAGAAGAGGGGGATGGCGTCAGTCTGGGGAGAGAGAGAGAGGGGGGATGGCGTCAGTCTGGGGAGAGAGGAGAGAGAGGGGAGATGGGGATGGCGTCAGTCTGGGGAGAGAGAGAGAGAGGGGTGATGGCGTCAGTCTGGGGAGAGAGAGAGAGAGGAGAGGGAGAGGGGGATGGCGTCAGTCTGGGGAGAGAGAGGAGAGGGGGAGCTGGCGTCAGTCTGGGGGAGAGAGAGAGAGAGGCATGGCGTCAGTCTGGGAGGAGAGAGAGGGAGCATCACGCATGGTCAGAGAGAGAGAGAGAGGCATGGCGTCAGTCTGGGGAGAGGAGAGAGAGAGAGGGCATGGCGTCCGTCTGGGAGAGAGAGAGAGGCATGGCGTCAGTCTGGGGAGAGAGAGAGAGAGAGGGGATGGCGTCAGTCTGGGGAGAGAGAGAGAGGGGGGATGGCGTCAGTCTGGGGAGAGAGAGATGGAGAGGGGAGAGGGAGGGGCATGCGTCAGTCTGGGGAGAGAGCGAGAGGGGATGGCGTCCGTCAGTCTGGGGAGAGAGAGAGAGGGGATGGCGTCAGTCTGGGGGGAGGAGAGAGAGGAGAGAGGGAGGCTGGCGTAGTGGGGTAGAGAGAGGAGAGGGATGGCGTCAGTCTGGGTAGGGGTGAGAGAAGGGATGGCATGGGTCGTCCGTCTGGGGAGAGAGAGAGGGATGGCGTCAGTCTGGGGTAGCGGGTGAGAGAGAGGGATGGCGTCAGTCTGGGGAGAGAGAGAGAGAGGGATGGCGTCAGTCTGGGGAGGAGAGGAGAGGGATGGCTTCAGTCTGGGCAGGAGAGAGAGAGGGATGGCGTCAGTCTGGGCAGAGAGAGAGAGAGGGATGGCGTCAGTCTGGGCAGAGAGAGAGAGAGAGGGATGGCGTCAGTCTGGGAGAGAGAGAGAGAGGGATGGCGTCAGTCTGGGGAGAGAGAGAGAGAGGGATGGCGTCAGTCTGGGGAGAGAGAGAGAGAGGGATGGCGTCAGTCTGGGGAGAGAGAGAGAGGGATGGCCGTCAGTCTGGGCCAGAGAGAGAGAGAGAGAGGGAGGCGTCAGTCTGGGGAGCGAGAGAGGACGAGAGGGATGGCGTCAGTCTGGGCAGAGAGAGAGAGAGGGATGGCGTCAGTCTCTGGGGGTGAGAGAGAGAGAGAGGAGGATGGCGTCAGGTCGGGGTGTAGGGGTGAGAGAGAGGGAGGCATGGCGTCAGTCTGGGGAGGAGAGAGGAGAGGGATGGCGTCAGTCTGGGGAGGAGAGAGAGAGAGGGGGATGGCGTCAGTCTGGGGAGAGAGAGAGGAGAGGGATGGCGTCAGTCTGGGCGAGAGAGAGAGAGGGATGGCGTCAGTCGGCAGGAGAGAGAGGAGAGAGGGATGGCGTCAGTCGGGTGGGAGAGAGAGAGGATGGCGTCAGTCTGGGGAGAGAGAGAGAGAGGGATGGTCGTCAGTCTGTGGAGAGAGAGAGAGGAGGGATGGCGTCAGTCTGGGCCGAGAGAGAGAGAGGGATGGCGTCAGTCGGGCAGAGAGGAGAGAGAGGGGATGGCGTCAGTCTGGGCAGAGAGAGAGAGAGGGATGGCGTCAGTCTGGGTGGTGAGAGAGAGAGAGGGATGGCGTCAGTCTGGGGTGAGAGAGAGGGATGCGGTCAGTCTGGGGTAGGGGTGAGAGAGAGAGAGAGAGAGGGGGCGTCAGTACAGAGAAAGTAATCCTACTTTAGTAATAAAAACAACAACAACATTATTCCACACGCATCACGTAGGATTTTTCTCCCATTACCGGTATAATTCCAAAAGGGGAAGGAAGGAAGGATGCATGGAAACCTCGCGATACTTTGCCATGTGTCTCCTCCTGCAGACCTCGTGGCGAATTTCCCCATCAGAAAGCAAGTCGGACACGGACCCGTCTGTCCATTATTAGTCTCTCCTCGCACAAGCACACATCTCAAACAGTTTGCGCATACCTACCTACCCACAGTCGTCTCAGTTGAGGTCTGAACAAAGCCGTCTGCTTCGTGATTCCCGCTTTTTCGGGGCCGGCAGCAAAAAAAAAAAAAATTTTTTTCTTTTTTTTTTTTTTAATGCAAACGCATACGTCAGATCTTTGGAAGGGAGATAACTCTGATTTAATTCGAAGAGTGGTAGTTATCTCCCTTATTAAAATCCGAAACTGCTTACGTGCCGGGAGAGCCCAGTACTTCGACTAGGGTTCGCTGCAGCAGAGGCTGTGGAATCCTTTTTTTTTTTTTTTATTTGTAATCATTTCCACATCAGGAACAAGAATAAAAACGACTTGCGAGGTTTTCGTACTTAAATTGTAGAAATAGACATATTTTAAAGTGAATAACAGTGATCCCATCCCAACAAAATGAAAGTGTAGTACATCCGTGTTTTATCTTTATCCTTGATTCTTCATAATTAAAAATTCTTGAGTTTATATTTATATTCACGCTCCCCCCAACCCGGGTCCGGTCACGTGATTAATGCCGACGGAAATATTTGTTTAAGGTGTAAAATGGCGCAGCATCAGTAAATTAAGATAAAGGGAGATAACTAAGAAAAACACTAAATATCAGGACTGAGGAGAACAGTGAAGATTTGCTGGGTTGCATGGTCAAGGGCCTGACTGAATCCATTGGATTTTGGCATAGCACCTAAGCATGATTTGTTGGTGTTCTTCAACAGTCAATAAGAGTTTCCCCGTATCTATCCAGTTTCCTCCCACATATGAAAATGAAAGGATTATAGTAAGAACTTTCTGTGGTAGACATGTGGCTAACATCCATCCACACTCAATTCTCCTCTTAAGATTCCAATTCCATTCATTTTTGAAAAACTTTTTTCATCTAAAAATTTCACAGGCAGATAATAATAATAATAATATAAATTCCTTCAGGGCATGCATATTTTTTTTTCTTTCTTTCTGGTATGTACACGCACCTTTAAAATCAGTTCAACCCTTACGATGCTGAAAGTGGATATGGCCGTTTTAACATTTATAGCCATTTGATGCTGGAAGCAGATTTACCCCACAGCTTCAAAAATTCTACTGTAATAAGTGCAAGTACCCTCACATCTTTGAAAGCCCTGCAACTTCTCTTATCAAATCCCTAATTTCATTTTTGGTGGATAATTTAAATTTTCCAGCCTAAAATTTAATTAGATGCTGAAAGGGTTAAAAAAGGCTTTCTTTTACATATAGACAGTAAGTAAATGGAATAAATTGCAGGTGTAGCTATTCATGTTCATCATCTTAATTAGTTTAAACAAAGTTAAACTGATAGGAACCTTGTAAAAACAAAATTAAACTAAACTTTTTCAAAAAAAGTAAAGCAGAATACATTCCTATGTTTAATAGATATTTTATGGGGAAAAAAAAGCAGCAGCAGAACACTTATTCATCTACACTGAAATACAAGAATAATGAAAATCATGAGTCACTCATAATGGAGAAACTAAAATGGAAACAGTTCATAAAATGCTTTTTCCTGTTGTCATGTCTACACAAATGAGGTACATACAATTTTCAAAATGATAAATTTTCAAAAAATCTGTCCAAAACAAAGCGCGCACACAGCAGTCACATCCAACCATGCAAAACCACCAAAAATAGATAGTTGGAAAGTGAATAAAGTTAGTGGGACTATTATTATTATTATCAAAATACCAACAACTTTTGACAAACTCGAGGTTTCGGGAGATGAGGAGAATGACTGGGTTGGTGAGGTAAAGTGATACAGTGCTAATTATCCTCCAATGATAAGAAAGCTCACCATGATGAAACTCCATCTGACAAGTCTACAACAGGATGTGAATAGGATCTCCTTGACAAACCAGCAGAATCTCCAGAACCCAACAAACAATTTAACAGATAATATCTGCTTTACTAAACATACATACAGAAAGTTGCATACTCTATATCATACCAATTTAAATAGTGTAGTAGTTTGTTTGTTTTTGAGAGATTCATATATTGTACCAAAAAATATGGTAAAATCCGAAAAGGAATTCCACTCAGAAATTCTGTTCACTCAGCAGCTTGTGTAAATATTTAACCATTTATGAATATTCTAATTAATCTAAAAATTGCTAAGTTTCAGCAGGGGATTATTACAGCAGCTGTGTATGCAGTCTGAAACTGGTTTCTACCTGCTGACAAATCAGAAAACTTTCCCACAATGCAATGCCACAAAACCTCAAACGCTAATGAGCAAAAGTCACTAAGATGTTTACTAAATCTTGAAAGGTAGATTCTTCTGCTGTCATACTTTTGTGTTCAGTTTTCTAGCATGATTTGCTTCTGGCAAATCACTTTGCACTACTCACTTTATGTGATGAAAATTACTGTATAATTAATGGCTACTTGTGAAATCTCCTAAACGATATAAACTCAGTTTGTTTTTCAGAAAGATTGGACAACAGTAAGTTTATTTCCAAGATTTTGGTTCTAGAAGATTCAAGGAAAGAAAAGGAGAAAAGACTAAGGCATCACCATCCCTTGGGTTGTTTTATAAATGTATCTTTTCTGTTAAGCCTTAGTGCATTATCAAAAAATATTACAGATGGTCACGAAAAGCTATGAATGTCAAAACAATGCTTAACTATGTTGTATTGTTAAAATTAGATTTCTACACTGTAATAGCACAATGAGAACTTAATATTTTATTTAAAAATTCAAGATGTAATAATCTTGGCTATTTCACTCTCTGTACATGTACAGACTGTCAGAAATAGCACTGCAGCAAGTTTCATATGCATATCCACATAGTATTCAGACTGTTCAAATTTGACTGAAAGTAGAAGTTCTAACCTGCTAATTTAAGTGTTAGCTAAGCAATATGACTTAACAGTTAGTCAAAAGCAGCCTTTTCTTTCTTTGCATCAGATTAATGTCCCATTGATAGTCTCCAGCCTGAATTGTGACTGACTTATGCTTTTCTGTTAACTGTGATATAAGGGAAATACCTGCAGGATCAATAATTAAAAAACTCAGTACAGTTTCTTTTTTCTCTCTTTTTTAATTTACACACAGAACATTCCAGCTAAAATAATTCACAGGGATATATTCCATTACAATTCTATGAATTCATTTGTCTGATGTAAAATGGCAATAAAAATTATGAGCATACCAAAAGAAAACAGCTTTCTCCCACCTGCTAAATATATTTTAGCCAACCTGCTCAGTAACTTTATTTTTTTTTTTTGAGACTGAGATGCCAAACCATAGTTTTAAGAAAGCCCTCTGATTAATTTCTAGTAAAAGATTATGTATTGAACTTCTCAGAGTTTCTGATCATTATCTCATTTCAGTATAAACATTACTTGTGCAATAATGGCTAATGGCAAAGCAGACAACATTGTAGTATCTCTCTTTTCCGAGAATCCCATTCATTTTTATCCAATCACCAATACAACTGTGTACTTTCAAATTCCCACCAGCATGCTTAATTGTAGGGCAAATAAACTTTTCTTCCAGCCTTTCCTTTAACATGCTGTTGTTGCCTAGAACCAAATTCCAAACCTGATCTCATCTGAACGGAAAGCACTGCACCAACCTAGAGTTCTAATGTTGCTTATCCCGGCCGTCAGTTTACCTTCTTACTGCATCTAAGCAGGGTCTTTCTTGCTGCCACTCAAGACAGTCGATCCAATATCAACGCCATCTTTTCACGATTGAAAGATGCCAGCTGTTGCAGAGGAATTGTGGACAGCAGTTAACGCTTATCTGTTGAAAAGGGGTTTGCTCTAATTTTTCAAACCAACCACCTATCTTCACCGACTCATGGTTTTTCTTTTCTTCCTCATCCCTTTAAGTTCACGGATGAGTCAGGCGACTTTCTATAAATAGTTAATCACACATCTCCATGTAAACTCCTCCTTCCTCCACAATTTTTTAGCCTTTAAGCAGAGCACTGATGAGTATCCAGGTTTAATATGAAATTTTGTTTTTAGGTGATTCTCGCATCTGCCAAATGTTAATAAACATTGTTAGCAGAAAAAAACTGAAAAGTTGAGCATTATCTCCCTTTGGCACAGTTACCTACAGCAAATGTCACCTTTATTTTTTTACTTTCTTGTATACACATTAAAAAAACATCTGAGTAAAACATTCCGTACCATCAGTCGTTTAAAAAAAAAAAAAAAATGGTATGCATTGCTCAGTGCAGTTTTCTACCAGAAAATCACTGAAAGGCAAATAACTGAGCAGACAAGGCATAAAGTAAAAAAGCTGTAACTATGGCAGTAGGCCATGCTACCATGCAGTTGGGAAAAACATCTGCAGAAAGAGAGAAAATTGTTCTGCATCTCAAGCAGCATCAATGCGCAGAAAGAGACACAGACAGACAATACAATCATTCACCAATCAACAAAACAAATATAATTGATTATGATTTTGTTTTTTTTTTAAATTATATTATTTGCAATTTTTAAAACAAAAAGTTTGCTTATTTAATTAGGTATAATGTGATAGGAAAAATTGAGGTAAGAATAACATTCACAATGTGCCCAAGAACCTCCATGAGTGATATAGATATATCTACACACTTTTTCTAAATATTTTCAAAGGAAAACTTTATCAATCAAATTTACAATGGTCTATCCATCAACACAGTTATATCATATATAATGTCAGGAAACTGGTAGAGATCATTTAATTTGATTAGTTTAATATATACAAGGGGCACATAGCAACAATAATTTCCAGAAAGCCCTTGGAATTAAGATAGATAGATTCTGTATTTTACCAGAGTGGCATTGGTATTGTTAATTTCACTTGAGCAGAATTCTATGTTTAAAGAAATGTTTGTTTTATTTGAAAATAGAGGGGTAATTTGGGCCATTCCCATGCCATTACTAGATGGTAACTAAATTAAACGTCTAGTTCTTATAAGTAACACATTAACTAACTCTCTGCTCTCATCCATTGTTTCACTTCTGATGCTCAGAACTGCTGGGTATTCATTAATTTACCTATGGCTTATAGTAGTAATATCTTACAGTGACGAATTGGGGAGGGGAACTGATTGATTTTTAAAGATTATTCACTTTCAGCCAGCCAATGTTGCCATTTGTTCCACCAGCAACAAGAATTTTCAATTGCTAATAGCTCTATCAGCTGCAGCATCCATCCAAAGTGACTGATGTCAATAGATCAGCAAATTCATAGTAAGAAATTTGTGATGAAAACTTGAAATAAAAAAAACAAACATTTTAAATAAACAAAAATATATAGGTAGATAAGTATAAGCAAGTGAGTTACAAATAATAACATTAAAATTAGTATTCAAATAGCATTTTATGAATTAATTAATCAAATATTCTCCTTGCGCCATGCAAAACACCAAACAAAAAGTTGTGGGGTCTTCTTGGCAGGAGAGTTATGCTATTACTGAAAAGTGTTTGAAGATGTATAAAAAAATTAAGCATACTGAAATTCCCTTAAATTTAATGACAGATAGAATTTTGTTTTTATTTAAGTGACATAGTTAGTTAAGTTTGTCCATTTATAGACTTCACTGTTCTTCAAAAATATACTGTTAGCTGCTGTCTTGCCCCTGCAGAAACTAAGTTTTATGAACAATGTGGCTAATTTTTTAAACTTTTCTTGGATGCTGTGGTAGTCTATTGGTAAACTACTGGACTGTTTCAAGAGGCCAAGTTTTATTTCCATACAGAAACAAATTAGTTTGGCCTGCCTCCCTGGCTGGTATCTTCTTCACCTGCCAGTTGCATGGGTTTCTTTCCAGCTTTAAAAACGAAAGTATGCTTGTGGGGCCTTCACTGTCTTGGAAGGTTTTGGGCTCCCAGAATGGACATCCACCATCTCATAATCAAGATGGGAAATGGCAATGCCCATAAACCAGGGAAGTGTAAGACAAAAGAAATTACAAATGATAGTTTACAGCTAACTATTTCTGGTCACAGAGCTGACATTCAGTAGAGAATACATCAGAGAATCACCCACCCAGCCTTTCAGTTTAGTTGCCCTATCTTCCAACTGTTTGCAATGCAGCAATTAAATTCATAAATAGTATTTTGGACTACTTAATTTAGAAAATTACTTGGCCAAAAATTTGAAAAATATATTTAAAAAATAAATAAATAAAATAACAAGAAAAGACGAGGGAAAAGGGTATCTTTAAAAATAATAATAATAATAATAATAATAATAATGCATACAGAATTCAATGGAATTTGATTAAAAAATCAATTACAACTTTAAAAAATTTTTCTCCATGTTACATAATTAAGCTTAAAACTATATGTCATGTACCTGCTGACATTCTACTCCCAAAATTCTCTGATGGGAAAAGAGGAGTTGATTTCTTGTATATTTCCATACAAGTTGATTAGTCAACAATTATTCTGCTAGCACATCACTAACCTACCAGAAAGAAAAGTTACCAGTCTGGTTAGCTCAGATCAAAGACCAGTTGCTGTCAGCCAATTAATGTTTACTTATTGCTGCTAGGTGCTTTCAGTCTCCTACTCTCTTCACTACCTGCACCGAGTAATGAGACTAGAGGGTGCCAGGTTAAAGAACAGACCTGCCGAGCTGTCACAGGTGGAATTACTAGCAGGGCTTTCTCCCCACCTCTTCTTTTTTTTTTTTTCCTCCCCTTTGTTCCATTCAAAATGTTATTGGTAAACATACTAATGGGGCAAAAGATTTCCAGACAGATAGACAGCAAATATCAAAAGTTTGCCAGACCAGACTTTGGCTATATGGACAGATGGACAGGAAGTTACGAAAACCTAAATTTTTAAACAGTTCTGCACAATCATCATCATAGTATTATTCTCCACTCGTGTTGTTGTACTGTACGCCAGTCTCGACAATGGAGATATCCTAATGAAGAAGCCTGGGTGTCTTTGTTTTCCGTTAGCGAGCAATACTTATCCTGTGCCAAAAGTGGCCCAGCACTTCCAACTTTGGCCAGGGAAAGCCATACTAGAACTCTTCATTTTTATATGTGGGAGAAAGCCAAAACAAATGGCTGGTGAGAGAGAGAGAGAAGATACCATAACTCTGCTCCATTAGCCTTGGCAGTCCAGTATCCTAATTAATGGGTCACCGGCCACCCTCTCCACTGACAACAGCTGACAATTAGATATTTTGACTCAAGGTATATATTTCTAAAAAAAATAATATAATTTCACAAGAGTAAAGGAAAGAAAATGTTGATAATGATTTAGATATCTACTCATAACAAATCTATAAGTAGAAATGCAGGTTGTTTAATAAAACATCCTAAAAATGATAGCCATGGAAGCAAATACAGAAAGTATATAAAACAAAGACAGTTCTTCAGGGTACGTATACCCATCTTCCTCCCCCAAATAAAAAATATAAAAGAAAGTTTTAAAATTATTTATATTTCCAAACAGGGTAAAGTGGGATCGCCGTCATTGGCACCTGAAATCTAGCTTAGACCCCTTTTTGCACAAAGAACCATATTAAGGATGTTGTTGCCCTTTCGCATTTATGGCCAATGTCTTGGTTTCGAATCTGTCACAAAACCGACAACTCAAGATGGGGGGGATTTTATCAGCGGATATAAACATCAGTATGGGGGGCCCAATGCGGCGAATTTCTTACTCCCAATATTCAACTTTACTCTCCATTATGCGTAGTACACCACCCTCGTGGGTTACTGGTGGTGACTATTCTGTGCGGGTTTAGGCTTCCACTTCCAAGCTTCCTCCCACTAACAGTCAAAAGTCCTAGCGAGTTTTTTTCTCAACAGATGGCTACCCTGGCTTTGGGAGGGCGGTGCCCCTGTCAGGGTATTCAAAGGATGCCACAAGCCTACCCAAGTCCTAGCGAGTTTTTTTCTCAACAGATGGCTACCCTGGCTTTGGGAGGGCGGTGCCCCTGTCAGGGTACTCAAAGGATGCCACAAGCCTACCCCCTGACACAAACATAATAGCAATTTACTTGAACAATGACAACAATCTATTGTCCTAAAAATCATTATTTTATTTTAAAAGAAAAGAAAAATATAGCAGATTTTTAATAACTTACTGATAAAGAGTTGTTGTTTTCTTTCTTCCTTTTTGTTACAGAAGATATAATAGTACTAACAGATATCATATTAATGCAAATATCTGCTCAAATATTCTACAGTTTGATTGTTTAAATTCTAGTGGAAGAAGATTTTTACATATGATCCAAAGACAGAAAGAGGGTTAAATAAATACTTCCCTTACAAAAAAAATCTTACATTAAAAACAAACAAACATTACACAATTTAATCTTCATTTTTTTTTTTTTAAATTAGTATTAATCGTACATGACAGCAAATAAGTAAATGAAAAGGAACCAATGCTGCTGGAAAGAAACTCTCCATGAATTCAAGTCGTCATAAAATAGAGGCTTAGAAAGTATGATGATGATGGTGGTGGTGGTAAGATGCAGGTATTGTTTAGCATGCTACATGCTGGAAAATCTCTTCAGAAATAGCTTTCAAACATGCATTCTGTACACATGCAGCAGCGTGACACAGAACAAACACTAGAACAGATGAGTTTAAAAAAATACTTAAAGGGTAACTGTAATACAATAACCCTGACTTTAACATCACCTAGTGGCAACAAAGTGCATCCAGAGGTATTGATAATTTAAAAAAAAAAAAAGTAAATAGACAAAATAATTTTAATTAGAATAAGTTAATTAGTCCAAAAATTATATACAGCTGATTGCCATTTTGATTTATGTCACAGCAGATATGGTGTCCAGTAGCAATGACTGCTGAAGAATGCTAAAACTGTAACTTCATTTCCGTAGTGACAAATTGTTTAAATGGCAACAAGATCTCATTAACTATAATTATAATTAATGAAATTCAAATTATAGCCCCCCCCCTTTTTTTTCATTACCCACCCTGGCTACATCGGGGAAACTTTAAGTAACATCCCAATTATAAAAATTTCTCAACAGTTCTCCTTTAAGTTTGTTTCTAAAGAAAAAAGAAAAGAAAAGTGAATACTAAATGCGTTTATCTTTTTTTTTTTGATGAGAGAGAAAATGATGTATTCTTGCGACAAGGTAGATCTTACCTGTTTTTTTTAATTGGCTGGAAGCGGTTTCGAACAAATCTGAATAAATTTAAAAATAGAACTTCAGCGAACTTTGACCTCAACTTTAAATGCAGTATTTCTTTTTCTTTTCTCATGATTCTTTCAAAAAATAGAAAACAATAAAGAACAATAGAACTGCATTCTGTTTATTTTTCAGATTTTATATATATATAAAAGACCTTTGCAGTAAGAAATAAGTTGTAAATGTAACTAGCAATTTTTTTTCTTATTTTAGACAAAAAAAACCAAAATATTTCAGAAATGAAATGAACTACCAATCGAATTAAAAAGAAAATTAAAGTAAAGATTATTAAATTAAAAATACATAGAAAAAACAAATAAAATACTTTAGTGTACCATTCCAACTACTATTATTCTGATCAAAAAATATCCCCCCCCCTTAAAAATGGTTTAATGTTTTAACTTTGTGTAATGCTATGCTGAGAAATATTCGATAACTAAAACACACTGACAATTCTTCATATAACTTATTTCATTTTTTTGTGTGTTCTATAACAGTAACTTAAGGAAGTCTTCATTTGCTAATAATTAGGAAAATATTCCCACAATGCAATACTACAGAGACTAGACCTCTCGTCACAAACGCACACTTTGTACTACATGGGTAGAGTTTTCTTCTTGTCTTTTAAATATTACTACACTGATAGTGTCCAAGACATGCCTAATGAATTATAGCAAATCCCTCATTACTTTCAGCCAAGTGCTACCATTGTTGAAAAAGTTCTCAGCGTCTACAGCATTGCTTTATGGGATATTTTCTCCTCCGCTGCTCTAGGTGTTGAGAAAACCTGAGCCGACAGCACTATGTACATGTGAAACATGGAAATGCAAGATGGCAATAACTGAAACAAAGTGACAATAAAAAGAATACATTTTAGGTGACAGCCAAATGCTTATTGATTCACTGATTATTGCAAAGATGTACATATACATTACTACTTACCTAATGCTAATTTTTTTCTTCTTTAAATTAAAAAAAAAAAAACCTGCTTGACTATTCTGATAACTAACTAACTTTTACCCAGAAACAAAGGTTGATAGCGATGAAAGTATACATTCTCTCTGTAGGACTTGACAATAGTATGGATTTTTCTTTTTTCAAACTTTTCTTGTAATGCACTACCCATATTTATTTCACCAAAAACTATTGTCAACAACAAAAAAGAGAGGGAGAAAAAGTTGCTGCTGCTACCTAGCAACTACTTGAAAAGTAACTACCAGGGTCAGTCGAAAGAAACCTGGCTGAAGAAGCATTGTCAAAATGGCATCCGACCAGGTTTCATTTGAATGACCCTAGTAACATTCTTGTAAAGATGCAACTGAAGTGTGACATTTGAATGCAATGAAATTTTTCATTTGTTAAACTTTTCAAAAGTTTAAGACAGATCTCTCATCATATCGTTAAATATAACCCATAAATACCCAGCATGCCGTGCACACCGAATCAACTGATCTTGGTTACATTACTAGCCATTGACTGGCGAGAAAGCACAAGGATAACTCGCCAATCGGTTAGCAATGCATCAGTTCGGCACAGGTTGGTTTTTAGTTTTATCAACTCCTGACACCAGATTTCACTTTAATTAAAATTACTCAAAAGAAAAAAAAAAAAACTTAATAAACACCTTCATTTTTGTTTTAATATTTACCTTGGAGTGACAAACAAAAATACTGTTATAAGTAAAGCCTTGGAAAGTATACATACATGAGCATCGAGTCAGGTTACTTACTAGATCATCAGTAAAGAAAATCAATGTAAACAACATGAGAATACACACAGAAAGTCTGAAAGGAAAGTTTTTTAAAACTTACATTTGCTAAATTTATTTTAAATACTTTTGAAAGCCAACATTTCTGCAATTTTCAGTGACAAATGAACATTAAGAGGATAAATCACCATCAGTGAACCCAGAACATAATGTGGCTGGCTCTGTTTGGTTTCCCTTGGGTTCTCTCTTCCATGACCAGCAGTTCCTGCCTCAATAAAGATGGCAGTATTTGGCCTTTTGTACACAGGTGATAGACACCGGTCCTCTCCTCTCTACAAAAGACAATCTTACCTTCAGTCAGATCTTTGCATACAAAATACCAATGGTACCCAATCAACTAAATTACATCTGATTCTTAGCTGTGAAAAGACCCATGAAGTGATATTTTTAAAAAAGAAAAAAAAAAAGTGATAAGTCTCCTGACAAACTTACAAACTAAAAATTAATGTCATTGTGATTAAAAACAAATTTACTTTGAAAAACCTAGTAAAATTTGTTGTTTTAAAAAAATATAAAAATTATGAAGTTGAGAGCCATGATGCACCTGGGTTATAATCAAAATTTTGCTAAATTAAAGCACAGACTCAAAAGACTATTGTACAGTATTAAGAAAATGTAACAATTTGTAAAATTAAATTTACGTTAAATTAAGAACATGATAAATCAAGAAACTATCTTACATTTATATATAGACTACACATCAATGTTAACAAGCACCAGTTAAAAATTCTGGACATTAACATTTTCAAAATCAAAAGTTACAAAAATCTGACAATGTTCACAATAGAATTTTCCTATAAAAGATAATTACTTTATTTATCCATTCACTCAGTTATCTAATTGTAAAACAGCAGTGTGTACCATATAAAATTAGATTTCTATCTGCTGATAATTTAAGAGAACTCTTCCCACAATGCAACACCACAAAAACTCAGTAAAATCCAAAAAGATGTCTGCCAATCTTCATAAGCAAATTCAAGGCTAGTTCTTTTGCTTTCACACACCCTCTTTTTTTTTCTCCTTAGGCAGGGTGAAATTTCTTTCTAACAAAGTTCTTCATTATCTTTTCTTCAGAACATTTTTTCACTTCATCTACCATAGAGATGTAATAGCTAAATGCTTTCAAGCAATCATCAATGGTGGTCAGAACCCATTTTGGAAAGGTTTTCTAAACTATCAGCATGCAGAACCAGATTACAGATGATGAATGCAACTGCTTGACACTTATTTCACCAAACGAACATCGGTTTATTGCTGATTTATTTAGCTTCAGTGATTTTTCCCTCCCCACCTTCCTCAAATAAACAGAACTTTTCAGACTGGCCAATACTTGTACAATGTTTAACTTCCTAGGAAGTGAAAAAAAATTTTAAAATAAAAATAATGCTGTCTGTCTGTCTGTGTGTATATATACACTTGGAAGTCATAGTAAGAGTAATGAGCCCTAATTAATTACTGAAAAGCCATTATTCAGACAAAGCTGTTTTGATTAACACACAGTATAATGCCTCATTGAATTACCCAAACAAACCCAAAAGGAAGTTTTATTTTTCCACACAGTCTATCCCCATTTCTAGTGACACCCTTTTCTCACTGATACTACTAATGTTAATCAAAGCAGTATATTTTGTGAAAATAAAGTGGCAGGTTGTCTGAATAGTGGTTTTCTCATACTTAACTAGGCCTCATTACTTTCAGTATGACCCTAGATTTTTTAAACACTAAAATAGGAAAATTTGTTCATGCATGAGCATTAAAAATCTATAAATTCTTTTTGTTGGCAGCTTTAGATTAAAATATCATATTTAATAATAATAATAATAATAATAATAATAATAATATGCATATGAAACAAAATTATTTTGAATTCAGATTTTATTTTTAAATTAAGATTTGGTTTCAATCTAGATTTCTAAAACTGAAGTCAGAGCTACCAGAAGTATAAAAATGCAAAGCAAGCAACAACCTTCATTATACCAGTGGAACATCAAAGGAATTTCACCTTTTTTTTTTTATATATAAAAACGCTTACATTAAAACTGGCGACTTAAGAAAATGAAGCAAATATATTCGTTGTCAGAGAAGCATATTTGTTCATCGTATCAAGAATATCTGCATAATACCAACACTTTCCTTACGCATGTACAACGTTCCATTTTGTTAGTTTGTGCCATTTGGAAGATCATTCTGTTGTTGTCAAACTCAAAGCGTTCATTCCTGAGAAATGGGGCAGGTTAGAAAAAGTCACAAGGTGTTAAAACTTTATCAAAATGGCTACCATCAGAAACAGCAGCCAGTGCAATGTTAGTGAACTGTAGGCACGAAGTCCCCCCAGTTAAGAAAATGCAAGGAATTATTAAAGTTATACTTTTGGAATTGTCTGCCAGTGCTATTTAAAAAATGTATTTTCTTCTTTCCATTATTCTCTGTGTTGAATTATAGTGGGTTTTTTTTGCTAGTATAAGAAGTTTTTTTAAAACAACATTACTGCTTGCTCAATATGTCGGAGACAATTTCAAACATTTAATAAATCCACGTATGCACACAAAGTCACGCTACCTGGGAGAAGTAACAAATGAGCAGAAATGCATCAACCCAGACAATAACAGTGCCCCAAGGTATCATGGCGACAGTCAGTAACAACAATTTGTTGACTACATCCCTCCCAAAGTAGAAATGTTCTGCTGCGAATACGGTTAATAACCACTCCACCATCTTTGCTTGATTTACACTCGTAAGTAACAGATGTGGATTTCAAGTCTTATTTTCTTCTTTTTTTTTACAATGAAAAGTTCGCCATGAAACTTTCATACTTAACACCACAAATGCCTCTAGATTCAGATTAAATGTGCATGTGTAAATACGCATACATCTCCACACAAGATGCATAAGTTGCCTATTATAGTTAATCAGCAGCAAAAAAAAAAAAATAATAAATAACCGTAAATAGTTAAATTAGAAAATATACTGGAAACTGGTCTCTAATGACTGTACTTTACTAAAATGTACAATCATCATGTTATTCCGTGTCAGTCAGTTTATCAAAATGATCTCTTTCACAGCCACCCAGCTTCCATGTGGGCATAATGCTGCCCTTCAGTTCTGGGATGAAGAAGCACTTTGACATGACTTGCAAGTTTTCTGACACAACCTCAGTGTCAACTATATCCATAGTGACTATTGGTGGAACATTTTTTTTGTTAGTTAGTTGTAAACTCTGCCAGGACAAAAACTGCTAAAGCAAGTGCAAAAGATGCAGATGCATGCACATTCAGCTTTGTCAGGTTGCTCAGATCTTGTTCAACCGAAGCTCCCTGGCTCACTTCAGTTGCGATGGTAAACTCATTCATGCCAACAACGTCAATGCGTTTTAGTTTCTGTGCTCAGAAAATACAGTTTGCACGATATGTTACACAGAGCATCTACTTTGAGGTAGGCTCTTTGTGTGTCAGGTAGAGCCTCGGTGTCACACTACTACACATATCGCTTGTACCTAAAACAAAGTTCATGAACGAAAAACTATTGCTTAAATTGAGCAGCAGCCACATAAGAGAACAACTCACCAGCGAGAGTGAATGAAGAGTCAATAAACACGTTCTCAACATGCCAAAATTGAAGTGAAACTACCATACATTTGGCATTCTTAAATGAGGCACTTTAATGAAAGAGGCAGATTTTGAAGGTCTGTAATTTTCCTCTGTTGCTTTGACCAAATTCCCCAGGGAGTAGCTTTAAAAAAAAAAGATGACTTCCAAGTAAATCAACAACAAATGCAAACTGTAGCATTTGGGGTTTTATTCAACATTACAATCAATAACATTTATCTAAAAACATCCACCCACATGTACTGTGGCTCATAATTGTGGACTCGCCAATTAAGTATCCAATTAATCAATTTATTAGAGTAAACAGCTTTATGTTACCCTATGACTGGTAGAAAACAGTCTCTCTCTAAAAGCATGTTATAATAAGCTTGTTGGAACTGAGATCACAATTTTTCATCAAATTATCACCCTTTCCATTCTCAACACGGCAAAAGTCTTGCTGCTACACGCACACAAATATTCTTAATTCTTTAGCTTCTTTTCTTCACCATGCAAGAGTTAAAATTTGTAGATCTTTAAGGGGGGGTGGGAGGTTCGAGCTATTCCACAATGGCTAGAGATTTAAATTGATAACTGTTAAACTTCTGCAAAGGAAAGAGTCAGTGTAACAAACTCACTCGTCACGGTTTTAGTCTGATGGCTCTGGGCAACATCTGATTGGACCACCTACTACCCAGCATCTAGATCTTTTACCACTTAAAAAAAAAACAAAAAAAAAAAAAAACCTTTTCTTCACACAATTTCCCTAAGGCGGGTATCTGCTGAAATTTTTTAACCATCCAGTAGATAAAATAATTATTATATTTTTAGATTTACTTATCCTTACCAAAACAAAACAAACAAAAAAATAGCGTCCAATGAATTAATGACCAATGAGAATTGATCTACAAAATTTATCCACTCAGTGTAGACTTTATTGCACAAAATCTTTGCATAGTCCTTATTACACAATGGCTATAAAACCAGGGGAGCTATACTGAATGCAGAACAGTTGAGATATAATGTGAAAAAAAGACTATAAATGGTTTTTCTGTTTTGTAGTAAAAGCACAGATAATAAAAACCTCAACATTTCAAACTGGCTACATAAAAGAATGTCTTTCCTGTGGGCTGCAGGAGAGTTTTATTTATGTTACAAATGAACCGAGTTCAGGGAGTTTTCTTACGCCTCACTATCATAAATTTCCAATATTAACGCATGTATCTTATTCTCAAAGCAGCATTAACTGCCAACTTATAAGAAACACAAATCCAAACAATAAATCTTTTCAGATACCTCATTTGTCAGAACCTAACCATGATCCTAGGAGAATGCATGAGCAATTTCATGCTTAAATAAGTTTTAATCACTTTACACAATTTCAAGACAAAAGAACTTATACTGTCAGCAACCAAAACCTAAAATGACCGGTGATGCGTGTTTCTGAAAGCCTAGGGCCATTAAAGCTTAACCTCTTTGAAAGATTCAATGTACTTGGGATAACAAGAGCTACTGTAAACTGCTCCTAAAGCAGATTTATTCAACTATCTTTGACCTAAGTATGTGAAGAGCCCCATTAGAACTCTGGAAAAATGGGAAAAAACCAGGCTACTTGATAGGAACCTGTGCATAATGGATTGATACAGAAAAGTAAGGAAAATCATACCATTGACTAGATATCGAACATAGCCCAGATGCATCAGTACCGTAACCAGGGTAGCAAGCAATCTTGCCGGGCAAACATCGCTGCCACAGAGTGGATTTTACAAGTCTAAAAATGTATACATTTTTTTGCCATTTCTTTCACCTTTAACTGAATTTATTTATCAAAGTCACTGAATTGGTCACACATCATCACAAACAAGCATCCTAGCAAGTTACTGCCTATATAGTGATAAGTCAAGACTGGCTCTTATTGTTAACAACGCTCTGCATTCAGAGAGTTATAAGAACAGGCCTCCTTCACACTGATGCTTTCGATTTCTCCACAAATTATTTTTTGATGTGGTGAATTCACAACAAAGTTGTGTGGAAAATGGCAAGTTATCACACAGCCAGGAAAAGCCCAATTGACAGAGAAAGATATTAGACAGTAACTGTTCTTTCTAAGAATTCCATGGTTTATAAAGAATCCCATATTTAGAAGTTAGCTAAATGAGGTTGAATTGTTTAAACTGCACTAATTTTAACTAGAAAAAAAATGAACAAAAAGAGTGCATTAAAATCTAATCTTTTGTCTATTTTTTTTGTATAAAGCAAAAGGAGAGAAAGTACTTTGGAAACTAGTTCGGTCATTAAGAAAATCATTTTCAATCTCTCTCCCCCACCAATACAGAATACACGGGTAGGAAAACTTGTCATATTTTCAAGCGAGTTCCGTTAATAAGATTTTCTAAATTATATTTACAGCCCAGATATTAGCAAACGCCATTGTTGATTTTAAGTGAAAATCACCCCCCAAGAACATGATACAGGTGTGAATGATGATGAGATGTCTGTGTCCGGTTTTGATGGATCGCTTATGCACGTTGCTGAGTGACAGAACAGGTCAGATTTGGTCGCTGTCCGTCTGGAAAGAATGGACTATTCTACTTAAAAGTGGGGGGGGGCGGAAGACCCGAAGGACCCCCCCCCCCCGAAACGGGTTAGTATAGAATAGGTAGAAAACCATACTGTTGACTAGGCACCAAACATTACCTGGTAAAATAAAGCAAGCAGAAATTTGAAAACCACACCACAGATGCTAGCTATGCTGGTCACCATTTCAAAATAAGACCACCGCTCTTGGAGCCCACATTTAGATCTCATACTGCCACAAAAGACAAAAAAAAAAATTTGGTTTAACGTAGGAATGAAACATGGTATATAACAGGAACAAACAGAGAGCCTCCCATAGGAAAATGCTTTGGTGTAGAAAATGAAGTCAACTCCACTGAGATGCTTGATCCAAGACACAACTCTCATGGTTCTTTCATGAGACAAGTGCTACAGGTGGTTAATTTTGGCATGTAATGTATTTCTTCTCGATGCTTTGCAGCAGCTGGCAGCCTAGGTATCCTGAAATCAAATTTCAGACATGCCAAGATTGACACTGATTGAACAAAAGGGGTGATGATGATAGCATGGTCAGTCCATGTACAAAAAAAGCCAATTGATATTTCTCTCAGATGAGTTAAGGAAATGAAAAGGTAGATCACCCGGAAAACAAGGTAACTCAGTGCATCAGTGGAAACATCCAATCACAGATAACAAGGCCAAGATTACATGAAAGTAAAAATGGATGGCTTCCGGGAATAGATACTACAACCAGAGATAGATAACACAAAAAACAAAACAAAATGTCTTGGCTTTAATATTTTCGCTAACTTCTCAAGCTGCCATTGCAAACTGTCTCTGTCTGTCTGTCTGTCTCTGTCTGTCTGTCTGTCTGTCCTGTGTGTGTGTGTGTGTGTAAAGTGGGTTTAAATGTATGTTTTATCTCTTTTCAGAGGGAAGTGGGTTACCAAATCTGCATGCAGTTTTGGATGGGGCCAAAGCCCTCGAGGACGATGAGTAGGATGCCCTCCAGCAGCTCTCCCAGCTAGGGAGCCTGCAACACAAGCTCCCAGGCAGACAGGTACATCAAAACGGCAGTACTAACTGGAGGGAACCTTAGCACCCCACAGAGGAAAGATAGCAGACCTGATCGAAACCAGTGCACACTCTCACAAACTTAGTCAACATAATTATCTGGCCTAGTAAACTAGCAGAAAAGTATGTCTCAATTTTAAGGAAAGAGAAAAGAAAATCAGTCATCAATAAGGTGAAAATAAGTAATTATGGGAGCTTTTTGTTTGTTTTTTTTTTACAAAAATTTAGCAAAGAAGGGAATCGTGTTTAACAATTAAGCAATAAACAAAAAAAGTTTGAAATCGGCTTAGAAAAAAAAACCAAAAACAAGAGAAATGAGCAAAAAAGAAAATGCATACAGTTACAAACAGTCAGATGAAAGTATAATGAATATCTATGATTAAACCCAGGTACTAATTGACCAGAACAGCAATATTTGTCATACAAACAAATACAATGCTTATTATTGTGTTTTTGTTAACTGCCATTTTGCTTTTGTCGTTTTTAAATTTAAATTACATTCTCTCAATTCCCAAGTTTTCTTTGGCGAAGATCAAAGCATCTCTACCCTGGAGACTAAAACTTTTCCTGGATTGGTATGCCAAACTAGCAAATCAAAAGGGTTTGGGGACCTGTACTGTAGGCCTCCTACTGGAGAGGCAAGCGCATACATAGCCCCTGACTATAAATGGGGGGGTCATAGGGCCATAGCTCCAAAATTGAAGCTTTTGCTTTGGTCCCCACTCCCAAAGGAGCAAAAAAAACTGAAAATGAAAGTAGTTGCAAGGGAGCATGAAGTCTTTCAACTCATTTAAAGGCTCCATCCTATTAAACCATCCACACAATTTTTTTTTTTTTTTAAATTCTTCTTAGAAGTATTGATAATGTTCAAGTTTTCAACACTAAAAACACTTAGGAATGTGTTACTTAGATCTAAGTTGCCATGGATTATTGTAATCTAAAGACCTGAACTAACTGCTGCCTAGCATTATTCAGTTCAGTTGAATCCTCTCTCAATTTTCAACAAGACGTAGGAACTATAATTTTTCGCTAATTACTCAAAACAAAAACAAGATGCTTCGTTCTCCAAATTATCCTAGTGAAACGCCTGTCTACCCCAATCAAAGCCATTGGTACCTTTCATGATAAGGACACCAGACCTAGACCAAAAACCCCAAACAGAACTTTAAAGAAACAAGAATGTTGGATGTCTTTATTCTAACAGTTCTATTCAACAGGCCTAAAATTCTGTTGGCCCAGCCTGCCACTTCTCTACTCAGTTTTGGCAAGCTTCTCGGTGTTGTTTGTCATCATTGCCATTAAGATTTACAAAATTTTGAAAAATAAAAGAAAATCTGTAAGAAAATGGTTAAGGAGTTTTTTTGTTTGTGTTTTTTAAATTGCTGTTTTGGTCTCTCGGACTACTAGGAGTAATAAAACTAAGCATTATAGTTGACTGTTATTAAAAAGAGAAAAAAAAATAAACAAGCATTGTCCAAAATGATAGACACATGGAACAACAAGTCTTCATGATGTAGATGCTCTGAGAGATTCTTTAGAAAGTTACAGGCTTCCCTGTCTTCACAAATACCTGACCTGGTTTCCGGGTCATCTCTCAGAAGTGAGCTGGGAGGAGGAGAGGAAAAGGGTGTTTTATATGAAAGTAAAGACTTCCTGCCCCTTATCAAGTAAGTACGATTATAGCTGTTAATATACTATGCGAAATATAGGCACATAATAAGGTGTTTTTGGGCTGAACTGCTGCTCAGAAAACAGACAATTTGTTTAAATAAATAGGATAATAAAAGTAAATTGATCCAGTTCATTTTGGAGCTAAAATATGCAGCAACAAGATGAGGTTATAGAATAACTAAACTTTGCTGGTGCACTGATATGCAACAAGGACCCATGAACTCCACTAAATCAATTCCAAAAAAAAATATGAGGAGATACTTTATCTGCACAATCTTTACGTAAATTTAAAACTTGCATACTGCAGGTACAGACAGATGTAGAGAAACAGGAAGTTTATAACATGCATTGTTCCTTTAAATAAATATCACAAAACCCAAAACCCATAATGCAGTGGTCCAGCGATAGACTACAGGGCTGCCATGGTTAAGAAAGTCCAAATCCTGGTCAGGACTTGTTTCTTCACCAGCTGTCCATGTTTCCTCCCATATCTAAAAAAATGAAGAGTTCGGGTAGAGGTTTTCTGAGTATTTCTGGTGAAGGTTGACTGGCTTGACCACTGCTCAAAAGCCTCCATTACACTAAGGTAAATTGGTTGGTCACCAGAGCAGATGCCTCCACACCTGAGCAAGCATCTGCAATGCATCGTGATCCGATTCTAAACTTGATAAGTAAATATGAAAATACAAATTATTAAATTTGTTGTAATCCATCAATGAGATCTTCAAAATTTCCCTTTACTCAATAGCTCATCTTTAAACCTAAAGATTCTTTAACAACCTAGACATTGCTTCCCCCCAGCTGATTTGCATGAAACAAAATTACAAAATTCTATAAAATGCAGTATTGAAAAATATTCTTACCTGTATGAAGATCTCATGAATACAGAGAAAATTATTCAAGCATATTGCACTCAATAAATTTGTTTTTAATTTCAAACACTGACGTACACAAACCAATCCTTTCTGGATTCTAAAAACAACAACTAATCTTATTCCTTGTTTTATTACTTGAATGGCAGTTCCACGCTTGATTTATTTTACCTACATGCCTGTACAAGCTAATGCTTTTATCAGCACTGCATGACCTAGATCAGAGAATTGTGAAAGAAATTAAAGGTTGGACAGTTTATAGTTAACAACAGACAACATGAAACGTTCCCCAACAACAAATCATTCCAGGCTATCCCAAGGTTTTAACTAGATATAGACTTGTAACTAAGCAGCGAAAACGTGTAACATCTCATTTCATTACATAAGCAACTCCAATTCATTTGGTGTGGAATAAGAACAACGTCTGCTTCTCAAACTGCATCTGATTTTAATATTTATCCAAATTGGATAATTCCACCTTCTGTAATGTTTGAGGTGGTGTCATAGTTACATTACAATTCATCTTTGCACTTTGAGGCACCTGAACTTCTATCTTCAGCAGGAAACAGGAAAATGCCCCTAACAGAACTCCCATTTTAGCCATTGGAGAAGGCCAAAGTACCCAGAAGAAGTCTACATAAAACTAGTACAGGGGCACCAAGAATAAATCATGCTATGGAAGTTTTGCCAAACTAAGTCAGTTTCCAACAAGGAGGCAGGTACATATTACACATAACAGCTAACAGGTTGCCTAAAACTAAAAAAAAAAAAACGTCTTCTTTTAAATAGTCATCAGTTCTAAAAGGCAGTTACCATGATGTACCATCAAACACTTTAGTTCATCCATTTAAATTTTCAGGGGATGTAGCATCTATGTACAGTGATTTTAAAAGTTTAAAAACCTAAATAAATTGAAAAAAAAGAGTTCTTTCTATTATCTGCTGTTAGTGTTCTTTTCTGTTCGTATCACTACATAGTAAGTTTTTCCTGAATCAAACAATTTCCTCAACTTGTCACTGTGTCCCGTTAAATGTCAAAAAAAACCGAAACACACAAAAAACATGTCGGTCAGTCAACTATTCCTTGCCAGCCACACGCAGATAGAAAGATTTGCTTTAATGCTTCAATTCTTCCGAAAACCACGGATAAAGCAAAAAAAACTAGCCCAGTTTTTCAATTCACAGAAGCAGTGCTGGAATATTCCAAGAAACCCCCCCCCCCACAGGGAAGATTCATTTCTCAACTGCTATTATTTACTGGCATCATCTAATTGGAGAAGTACTATTGACTATTTATAGAAAAATGGCCATGGACCCAGGGCAATGGCGTCTGGACACCACCAGATCGGGGAACAATAACATCTGTTCCCGCAGATCGATCATGCATAGCTGAATACTTTTGATTAACTTTTTGGAGATAATCCTTTTCTTTTTTTTTTTTCTTTCCCATTAAATATAATGAGCAGTCCCTGGAGATAATTATTAAAATATATACAAAAAAAAAAAAAAAAAAAGCCCTCAAACAAAAGAAGAAAAGTACTTCGGAGTCGGCAGCGGGTGAGCAAGCAGAACCAGTGCTCGTTCAGCTGTTCGGAAACATAAAGTGAGGCCAGTGCTGCCAAGTAATTTCTAAGTAGCACATACCATTAGTAAACTTCAGAGTTTACTTATCACTTAATTGTTGTCCTTTGGGGGGGCAGGGAGACATAAAAAAGGGAGGCATATATCCAAAATTTAACGCAGAGCCTTTGTTCGTGTCTGGTGAAACTTTTAAATACAAAAATTTTCATACAGTTAGAAGAGAGCAGCTCCGACAATGCTGACAACTCCTCTAATTACTAAATTTTAAATAGCATCAGACATCGCAACCAATGTCAACTAAATCCACTCTTTTTGATAAAGTAAATCTTTTAAACAAAAAAAAAACTGTTCCCTTTTTCCTTTTTACTACGCATTCTATTTTTTCCCTACAGAATCATTGCACACTGATGATGCATTTCACTGCATTACTTCTCCTTCAATGATCAGAGGCGAATGAAATCTGAAAGAAATTTCTACCCATCAATGGAAAGAAAAAAAAAAAGAACATTTTCACACAATTCTGTTTGAAGATGGCAAAATAATCTGCAGCATTTGTGGATATCAGCTAAAAAAAAATAACAACAAAGTTCATCATGATGCGCATCACTACAGCACAGCTAGTATTACCTATAGCAACGTCATTTACACTATTGTCCTACTTGCCTCAAGCAGCAGCGTTAACATTATCCACAGCATCATCATTACTACTGTTTATCTGCAGCAATGGCGCGACTTTTATTATCTAGGGGATGGGCGGATTAATCAAAAGATGCTGGTAATTGAACTAATCAGCCAATTTTTCTGATTAATCGATCACAACAGCAAACAGAAAACTTGTAAATTTTTTTTTTTTTAAATCAAAAAAGAACTGGAATATTGCTTCTGTTTGCTTTCCATATTACACAAATTTTTATTAATAAATTAGTTTATCCAGATTACACATAAGCAGGGACATCGATCTCAGAGTATGAAAGGTGGTAGATTCCCATGAACATTCATTCATTCACCACCCCCTCTGTCACATGCACAGCCAACTTGCACATACATTTTAATGGAAATTCTCTGGGGGGGGGAGAAATTCCCATTGCCAACTCCCCTCCTCCATCAACACCCTTTGGATTTAACTAACGTGAAGGCCAAAACAAAAAAATAATACTAGTCTAAAAACAGTTCAAAATTCAACAGAATTACGAGACTTTTTTCTTTTCTTTTGATAAAACTTAAAAGGAAAACTGTACTTCAAAAGCTTAATGAAGACTAACCAATACAGGTATATCCAAATCAATACAATAGGTGGCTTTAAAAGCCAAAATGTTAAAAGCAACAGTGTTCTCCAACAGATTCAAAATTAAACTCATTTGTGAAACTGTTAAAGGCTGTCAAAATATAATGAAAATTTCCTACTTGAAACCAAAAGCTTAAACAATTTTTCTGTTAAACCAATCAACATCGCCATTTCTAAATCCAGACTGATATGTAAATATGTGAAAGCCAAGTTATTGAAAGTAAGCTGGTCTACAAACATTCAAATTTCAAACAATTATGAAAACCTGTTCAAAGTATAGCTTAGTATTTAACGTTGAAAGCTCTTAGATTATAAAACAGAAATATTAAATTTCTCACCACTTTCTAGACTGAGAGGCAAAACGTCATTTACTATCTTTAGAAGATGGAGATGCACGCACATAACTGCACATGTGCCAGTTTTTTTTTTTCAGCCTTCTGAAGTGGAGTATTTCCTTTCCGCCATAATAAAGGGTCTTCATACCTGGGTAGTAAGGGAAAGCTAAGATATTCTTCAATCTTTTTCTCTATAACAGCAGGTTTTTTTTTCTGTTTTAGTTCTTGAGGATTTGCAGTCAGTCCTGTTGCTATTTCTTCATAGCAGTCCGGAGGCTATCACTATTGATTCAGAAGCTGAAGTTTGATGCCATGTCTGGATCATCAAGATTCATATCAGAATTTGTAATCCCATCTCTTCTGAGACTCTTGTCTGATCCCTTCTCATGCCTTTACTTCGAAACTCCAGTTTGAAGCAAGGATCTAAGCATGTAGAAGTATGAAGTTTCCTATTTGTTACATACTTAATGCCTTTGAAAAGTTGCTTTAAAGTAATCCAAAGCTGCCAAAATTCCCTCAATAGTAGCAGCAGAAGTAGTTAACTTCTAGCTAAAATTGACCAAATCATAGTGGTCGTTGTTGTTGCAAGCTTCTGACTGGCAGCTTTTGTGGTCTCTTCAGAGAGCTGTAAAAAACAAACAATTTGTTCATTTTGGCTCCAATGCATTTTTAGTTTGATTTGGAATATTGTGGTCTACTGCATGTGCCACAATTGGGTGTCTTTGTTCAGTATCACATTCTAGCATGTAATGTGAACAATTCCAACTGGTGGATACATCCTGTAATAGCCTGTGTTTGGGGGACCTTCAGTTGTTCTTGAAATTCAATTACCCTTTGTAAAACAGCAGGAGAATGCTGGAAATGGCCAACAGTATCTTTCTTGATTAATACAAAAGACATACTTCACTGCTTGTTGGCTAAAAATGGCAGCATCAATGTAGAGTTATGGAGTAAGGATAAAACACACTAATGATAATCCAATTTTGAGAAATCTATTAACCATGCTTGTGGTATTATCCCTAAGGACCAAATAAACTTTATCCAGTGGTATTCCAACTGACTTCAAACCAGCCAAAGTTTGCACACTTATGTGGTCAGTTCTGTGTGATAGAACCACACTTAGTATGGCCCCATGCCTTTCAGAAGCTGGTGTTAGCCAATGACAAATCATATTAAGAAACAATGTTCTGGCAGTACTAGTTGTCAAAATGTCTGCCATCAATGCCATACTTATCTGGTATCACTGTTTGATGGAGAAAGCTATGATGGAAGACAAGTCAATGAGTAGCTTTCTAAATCCAGTGTCTGCTACAACTAAATTTGGTTGTAAGTCAGCAGCAATCATCCCTCCTGTGGCTTAGGAATCTTTGATGCCCTACCATAGTCATTTGTTTACTGCAGCCTGGACTCAGTTTTTCAAGTTTCCGTTATGCAGCGGCAGACTTTTCTTTCTTTTGAAGCATTTCTGCATTACATTCTATGGCATTACTTCACTTTGCAGTTTTACCAACTCCAGAGATTCTGTGATGGCAAAGCTTGCATTTACCTTTGATATAATCTTCTGAATCACAAAATAATTTGATGAAAAGCTTTTTTTAAAGACTGTCTTTACCTTTAAAATATCTATGCCTAGGCAGCCATCTGGAAACAGACTTGTGTCAGTGATCAGCCTGCTACAGTTCTAATTCCTTAGCTAAACAGCATCTGCAAAAGCTGACCAGCTCCATATTTAATTTTTTAAATAATCAACCAACCACAATATAGGTTCTGTGACAGTCATGATTAGTTATTAAGTATTGTAGTGTTACTAACAAAAGCACTGGGGGTTATCAATTCCAGCCACAGTAAAAAAAAAGAGGGGAGGTTACTGTCCCTAGGAAGAAGCCATGTAGGTCTTATCACAGCACATTCCCAACAATCATCCCTTATAATGTGCATGGTACCTGGGTTAGTTATTGTCCATAAGGGAAACAGGATCACAATAGAAGCTTGATGATATTTTAAAGGTAATTATTTGAATTAGCAATAAGACTTTACTATAATAGTGGTTGCTTACATTGCAATATGCAAAACATGCATATTCCATAATTAAAACAAAGTTTAAGATCTTTGTTTGCAACAAAAAAATTCTGACATATATAAAACTTCACATACTGCAAGAAAACATTCTGGTAATAATGTAGTGCATTATTTGCAGGTACTCCGTGCAATGATCATCTCTGATTTCAACCATCTATTAAATATTTTTCAATCTGTTTATCTGTATGTATCTTCTTCCTCTTCCATCAAAACAATATACTGGCAGAATGATGCAATAAATCACAAGTTCTCTAAGCTTACACGAACTGAGCAATTATTCAAGGTGGTTTTACTCTTTTTAATTATTTAGCAATACATCTTTATTGTTAAGATTTTGGACACAATGTTTCATGTACACATCTGTCCCAGTGAGAAAGAGGACAAGCCATTTAGACTGTTTATCTATCTTCCTGTTTGCCAGGATACCCTGTGTACAAAAATAAATTTACAGCTTCCTGGTGGGAGTGGGTCGAAATTCTGTTATGAATCTAATTAGTTGCTTAATTGATAATTGGCACATCCCTACTATTAACCACAGTAATATCATTACTACCATCATAAAAAAAAAAATATGCAGGTAAAAACAAAAAACAAACAATTAGAAAAAATTTATTTATTCATTCGTGTTTTAAATGATGAGATTATTATTTATATTCCAAGAAAATGAAAACAAAGCTTAAAAAAAAAAATTGCAAAATTGTATTTGAAACAATAAGTAAACACACTAGCATAGTGAATATTCAGTGTATTATATAAACCTCCTCATATTTTCAAGACAGAAAAATTAAACATAAATACAAGATTTGATTCTAATAAATAATAGTTTTTAAAAAATATATGATCTTATGAATTCGTTTTTTAAGCATTCTTTAGTTTTGATCTCTCTCTCTCTCTCTCTCACTTTTTTCTTTTCCACTGGAGTTTAGTATTTTGTTTAAGGTGAGATCATGCAAAGATGGCAGAACCTACACAAAATTTGCCTTAGTCTGTCCACAAGTTCAAATCGGGAGGATTCTGTGTGATTATACAAGTATGTATAAGAAATATTTAATTTCTATCTGTTTACTTGTGGAGGAAAAAAAACTCATCTCTTTTGGTTTTAATCGCTAGACCAGCTACAAATATGGAATTCCACAGTTTCTAAGGGGTATCTGGAAACGTCCATTGAAAATTTTCCTTGAGGTTAGCATGGAAGAAGATCAAAGAGCCCAGTCTATGCCAGTAAAACAGATCTTGAATCTAGATGCACATTAATTTTTTATTTTCCCCTTAAGTTATCCAAAAATAGAACTTACACTTCTGGAGTTAGCTCAGCCTCAAAAAAAAGGGGGGGGACCAAGACTAATAGAAGTGTGACACTATGGAAAAAAAACAACAAAACCACCGCCATGTCGTGCATAGAGAAGTAAAAGAAAAACAAACATTTTTAAAACTTTCTACTATTGGAGGAATTCAAAAGGAAACCCCAGGTTTCCCATCTGGAAAATATCTGAAGCTGTTTTATGTTTCACAAAGAGATGGTCATAATTGGCTTCAGCATTTGACTTCATCCCTGGACTTATCAAATTTGATGAAATGCAGTACAGGGAATAGAGAATTAGTTCAAAAGAAGAGTTTGCCCTTCTCATTTATTCTGGATTCTTTTCCTGGCAATGTAACTTGTGTTGGCGCAGATCCATCTTGTTGTTTCAGCAGGAGAAACAAACACTGACTACCAAACACTTAGCACAATCTTGGGGCAACATGGCTTGTATTAAAAACACTCCTGATCTTGAACTGATATTGAAGGCATCCTAACGTTATTGTGAAGTCTAACATAAAAATTATATGCTCAAGAAAACCTCATGCTCTGATATTCATAGTGCAAGTGGTACTATTTATTATAACACTAAGGCTGGATTCATTTATATGAGGAGAGCCCATAAATCTCAGGTCAACATCGGTGACAGTTCAACAATGAGAGAAGGATGATGATGTTGAAAAGGGTTCACCATATTGTTAATGCTAGATTGTTCAAACTGTAGATGAAGTGCAGAACTCTCAATGCGTTGCAGTAGTTGTGTAGTGGTTAGAGCCATAAAAAAAACATTTTGTGAAGGTATCTCCATAATTTCCAACATTAGAAAATGAGAGAGAGAAAGAGGGGAGAGAGAGGGAGGGAGGGAGGGAGAGAGAGACTGACTTTTTTGGTTAGAGAAGGGCAGATCAAAGCTGTCTCCTCCCTCAGAAAATGTTTTTTAAAAAAAAATTGTGTATTCTGGTAGTGTTTTAAGGTCATAACGTATATTTACCCATGGTTACCTATTTTACATTTTGACTAAACGTTTTGCCAAAGGGCAGAAAAGACAGACAAAATTAGGAGCACTCCTGCATAATTCAGAACAGACGGAATCTTTTCACTAAAAAGATAGAAACTTTTGCTAACAACCTGCTGCTGAAGTTGACTAGCCAAAACCATTCCCAAGGTTTTTCTTTACATTCATCAGCCAGGCACCATGAATTACAGAAGCTGCTACTATGCCCCACCCCCACCGTGTTTACTGTGTGAAGACAACGGGCCAAGCTTTGTAAATGCAACCCCCTGTTGTTGTTTTTTAATCCACCGATTTCTAACAAGGATCCTAACCATCAAACCAATTAAAGCAGCTGTACAAGCCAAGTGATTTCTACCTGCTGTTAATTTAGAAAACCTTTACCAGCCGCACTGATTCGATAGCTGAACATTTAGAAGCAAATCTTCAGTGAAGGGAATCTAATGAATTTTTGTAGCATTGCATTACTGGGGTATTTTAAAAACAGGAATCAGATGAAGCAGCCGTGTGCAGTCCAAGATTTTTGAAATTTATTTTATCTGTTCAGACAGCTATTTGAGCTTACTTTTCAAAAAATTTAATTCCTATTTAACAATTTTTTTTTCATATTTCCACTTCTTTACTTTGAATTATATTACATTTTCTCTGTAAATAACTGAAATTGTGACTTTATTCTTTTTTTACTTTATTTATTTCTGTTTATATAAAGTGGCATAGGTTTTGTTTTAATGGCATTCACAGGTTAACTATAACAATGCTACAAAGTTTTATCCAAACTCATCTGGGAAACAGAGCTAGGATAAACAGATGGTCTATATAATGAAATTTTCCACACTTTGCACATGAGGATTAACTCCTAAAGACCCAAATAAACCAATATCTCTAATCACTAGCACACAAAATACAACCTTCATAAGAATAAAGAAAAGCTTTCTAAAAGTACTTTAATTGTAATTCCCTTTATATTATAGATATAGCTACTAAATCCTTCACGCCTTGTTGTTGGATAACACTGTCTACAAAACAGAATCCTTTGTAGGCGCATTATTTGCCAAGAGATGTTCAACTGAAACCTGACTGAGCATCACCATAATATCCACAGGTTTTATTTAAACGTTGCTAGTATGAGTAACTGTCAACCAGTCATATATTGCATCTAATTATCAGCTGTGGGTAAAAGCTACAAAGCCATTTTTTTGTGTCAGTACAATGTTTGCATGTTTGGGTTTTATCAAAGTTTAGATAAATCAGGGTTTACTAATAAATATCACATGAAATAATGTTGCCAAATCCATCAAGGAATGGAATAATGTGATAAATTATGAATTATTTCAGAATGGTGCATAAAGTTTCAACAACTCGTACTGCACACCATTCCAAAACTTACCTGTAAGATGTCTGCTTCCTTGTGGTAAAATAAGAGAAGTCATCGGGTAATTCCTCTTCTTGATCTGAAGAGTCATTCGGGCTTGTACCTGATGCCCTCCCCTCTGCCATTGCCTACAGGTAAAGAATCCTTACAGTCCCTGGAAATATAAAAGAAAACCCTTTCTTTGATAAGGAATATTTCCCCCCATTTTTTAATTACATTTTTACATTAGGGCTAAGCAATGGTTAACTTTACAAATGAGTCTTCACCTGATTAAATTCCCCAAAATAAGCCTCTACCAATAACAGAGGGAAAGGGATGTATATTGATACTTTAAGGGACCAGTTCACAATGTGACTAGGAAGGCATGCAAATGATACCTGGCTGAAATAGCATTGCCATAAATGATATCTGGCCAGGTTTCATTTGAACAAGCCAAGTATGCATGTTGTTTATATATTATTTCCAAAAAAATAAAAGATATCATGCATTATAAATATTTTTATAGTTTTAAAGTAATGCTATTTAAATATCCATATAAACCATAATTTTTGTTTTTTATTTAATTGTATTATAAAATATTTAGTGTGTTACTGGAGGCTAATTTCACTTTTTTTTCTTTTAATCCCCACATGCATTTTCTATGTTCAGCTTCCACACATTTGTCTTGATATTCTATGTAAAATAGATTTGATCAATTAAAACTACATGCAAAAATGTTGTGTAGCACAGAAAAAGAAGTAATTCTCTGCAATTATCACAATAAAAAGGCTGACATGAAACTACATTAACATGGCGGCTAGTTTATGACAAGAGAAAATCAGGCCCCATCTGCAATCTCTCATCAAATCCAATCTGAATAACTTTTTCTAAAAATTCATAATTTTCAATTCTTTTCAAAATGCATGCAGGATTTCATCGGTGAAGGGTGGAAAGAGTTCGAGAGAGAGAGGTTCCCTCATAGAATTGTATTTGTTTTATAGCAAAACTTAAAATAAACTCTGACATTTTCAATTTTTCCATGACAAATTAGTTTATTAAATAAAGGAATTTTTTTTTCTTTTTAATTCACCCTGAAAAATAATCCTATTTGGAATGTGCATTGGGTGAGGAAAGCTAGGTGGCACATTAATAAGTTAATAGAAAGAAAAATATTCAATTGTTCATTGGTTATTCATAATACAGTGACCGCTTTTAATTCTATTTCATAACCATAAAATATACGATGATCGTGGACTGATAATAAACCACCCTACAATTCTCAGATCTATGTAGGTTGCTGCTTCGCTCACCTGCCTTGAGGTGAGCTGCCCACCTCAGTCTTTTCTTAAAGGGATCAATGGCCTGCATCCCATAGGATTTATGCTGAGATCACTGCTTGAAATTCATTGGCCATACCAGGTTTCTATGAAAGCAAAGAGCAACTTCCCCTCTGTTGATTATGGTTTCATGAGACAAAAGCAAGACAACCCAACTAAATGCGTGTCTGGAAGCGTCTATGGACAAGCGCAGAAGAGGGGGGACCAGCATCAGCCCATTGACACTAAAAATTAGTCAGAAGCTGTCTGCAGTCGTTAGAAGGTAAGCTTTGTGTGATGGGTGGGTGTGTTTAACACAGAGCAAACAAACTCTGGCAGAGACTAGCAATCTGAAGATTAAATATTGCATTAAAAACAACAGAATCATTAAAAGCTGATTTCAACCATATTTCCAGCGATGGCCACAGAAAGCAAAACTGCAATTTATTTATGTTAACTCACACAGAGTTAAGGACTAAACGACTGGCCGTCAGATCAAAAATCAGAATGAGTCACTTTCAGGTGAGTCATTCAATCTTGGCAGAAGGCATTAGCTACAAATACCACAAATGGAAGGCTGACTTAAGGATTAATGCCTAGCTGTTAGAAAATGTCAATCAGGAGATCCTGGGTAAAGTATGCTGCAATGATAATTTATGTTCATTAATTCAAATGTGAAGACAAGCATTCTCAGTCATACATATGTCTATAAAATCACACACACACACACTCCCTCTTCTTTTAATAATCTTTTAGCTACAGGCAGTAATGTGTTGCGCATTTTGTTAAAAAGACAAGGAGAAAGAAATAACTTTCTGAAACTTAAATAACTTCATACATAGTGCAAAACAGAATTAATACATTAATAATCACCCTCAAATCTCACCAGCATAGATCATACAAAGTGAACAAAAATAAAATCATGGCAGAGAGAGCAAAGGCAACATAATAAAAATCAAAAAATACCCAGATATCTCAAACACATGAATGCATGTTAATTCACATATAGTCTAAATTATCCATGAATCAATGAAGTTGCATGAATTCTGTAATAAATTTTAATTCATGATAACATTATTACTATTAACTTTCATTCCTTTCCCCAAAATAATAGGTGCTGCAAACACTTTTAAATAATGAATATTGAAAACTGACTATATTTTAAACTGCCTCTAGCCTAGCCTCGCTGCTGATATACTAAGGCATCAGTTAAAACGGGGGTTCCACAATGCAATACTACACTCAGCACAGCTCAAGTAAAACTCAGCTAAAAAAATTATCAACACAAATCTTACTAGAGTTGATGATGCAGATCTTGGATATTACAAATGTAACAACAGTTACAATTAAGAATATGAAACGAGAGGACTATGTGGTGCTTGTGTTATTTCAGAGGCAAAGTTATGCTCTTGTGGCACTGCATCATGGTAACATTTCATCAAATGATGAAGGAGAAAGGAAACTCTCTGCAGACTTTGCATAGCCCCTACTTTAAAGTGAATACATGCTGTATAGCAACATATCAAATTTATCTAAGGTTAACCATGAACATTTTATTTGAAAGAGAGAGATTATATATATATATAATGGTCAAAGGTGGACTATCTGAATGCTAAAGTTGAGGACCTCAGTTTGATTCTCAAAATTTGGACCAGCTTGGTTTAGCATAGTACTCTCTGGCATAATTTCTTCTCCATCTTCTTCACCAGCTGGTGTCATGGATTTCCTCCAGATACTGAAGTCCCACCCCGACTCCAACATCTAAAAACAAAGTTCTAGTAGAGACTTTCACTGTGTCAATCATTCTGCACAACTACTCAAGTATTATAGTGGCAGTCAGTGCACAAATTGCTGCATGGGAGAAGACCCAGCCAGCACTATTGCTCTCCTGATGCAATACCAACACCAATACAGAGTGAGGGCATATTGGGCTTCCCAAAATGAGATCGGTACCTGAAAAATCATAGACACTGGTAGACATAATTGTAGAAATACCAATAAAATAATTCATTAAGCAAAGGGGAAGGCTGTTTTGATGACTCTCTTGTAAAAATTAAAAAATTTTTCTTCCTCCTTGTATGGATTTTCTGAAACACGCAGTTATGCGTGTAAGCAAAAGGCATACAATTTTGGGTATTTCTTTGGAGAGCCCACAGTTAGGGGCCACAAGAAAATCTAACTTATTCTTCAGCATCATCAGAAAATGGTGATAAAAGTTTTACTGATTACAATTACAAGATTTTAAAAATGCACATTTCAAGATGCAATCCCATCATTTTATAAAATAAAGTATTTCCTATATGTCCAAACTCAGATTTTTTTTTTAAAGAAATTCATAAGTATCATTCCTTTTATATATATGTGTGTATTTTATAATTAATGAATATTTTGTAATTAATGACATCTCAATCTTCTTTTCTTCAATAAAAGACTGCATAGAAATTGCAAAGTTTTCTCACCAATGCCATGAAATTACATGAGATACCTTTAAATTAAATTCAGCAGGAACCCAGTCATGCAACTGGTGCAATCATAGAAGCTATCAATTTACTTTATGGCATCCACAGTTGCCAATGCAACCAATAGAAATGAAAAGCCAGCAAGTTGTATTAAATTAATAAAACACTGCATACCATGACGATTTTTGATTCCAGAAATAATTCACAATGCAAATCTCATAGCATACGAATTCTGACCTCATTCCACTTAGTCTGAGAGAGATCAAACAAATTCGATGCATAACCACCACTACACATTTTTGTAGCATGATTTAGCATCTGCAACACAGGCCATCTACTCCAAACTGCCCTACAGGGTTGTTTTTTTTAACTCTGTACAAAAAAGGGGGCCGCCTACTTGAGCAACAAATGCCTTGAGCGCAAAGACTCTGAAACGAGCTTTTATCCGAAGTTGTCTAAATGCTCAGCACCAGTAGAACTCAACCAAACATATTTGATTAAAGATTAACCTTTCTTTTTCATGCAGCATGAATGGAAATTAATCTTTTTATGTGGAACTTGCTAATCACATGGATTCTCTGTAGCATTTATTGGAAAGGGGGAAAGAACTCTTGAGATACAAAACTTAAACGAACGCAAACCAAAGTCAAAAAAAATGTGTATGTTGGAAAATATTCTTTATATTATTTTTAATGAGAATAGTATGCAAAAATTTCGAAATGATCCACAAACCAGGCATATTTTAAAAAAAATTTTTTTTTTTTTTTGGTAAAGAAAATGTGGGGTAGCGAGGTAGTTCAGCAGCCAGGCTGCTGTGGTCAAAAACCAAAGTTTGAAACCACCTCCATATGGTGAAACTCCCTGCCATGGTTTCTCATCGCCACATGAGCTTCCTCTAAACATTTCCTGTTTCAACCTATGCCTAAAAACCCCATCATTTTTAATGGAGACTAATGCAGTAGTTCTACAGACCTGCCACATCTACCAAGTCCCTGAGGATAATCATCAAAGTGATACAAATGGCTATCTTTGTACAGAAGACATCACCTTTTTCACTAAAAAAAAAAAAAAAATATATATATATATATATATATAGAGAGAGAGAGAGAGAGAGAGAGAGAGAGAGAGACAGAATGTAGACTTATACAGGTATTTCAATACTAGAGACATGACAAATGTTACCAGAGGCTATGAGTATCCTAATCTTGGAGTCCAGAAGTGGCCATGTTGTATCTGCCTAGAACGTTTTGCTAAGTGTAGTGGTTGGAGTGTAAAGTATAAGTACTTTTTTAAAATTTACTTGATTTAAACTCACATAGCCTTCTTATACTAAATATTTTTGAAAATGTTTCCTGTCACGCTAATTATGTACCCATAACAGACTAAGGTTGTGCAAAGTCGTATGCTGTATTGTTATTTGGGCAGGTTCTAATTACTTTTTAAACTCTCACGTCAAGAGTTTAAAAACCTCATGCAGCCCGTCTCCAAATATTTAATAAGTTCTCATGCATTACATAAAATTTTGTGATTAGTAATCACTAACATTGTAGAGAAATTATAAATCACATAATATGGAAATAATAAAATAAGAAAGCACCAGAAAGGATAGTTGTTTCTTACAGGAGGGAGCTTAATGAGAAATGTGTGCAGATGATATACTGATGAGCACTACATTAGAACATACAACTTTTAATAAAACAATTTAAAATAAAAAAATACAATATAATTCATTAGAGGGGTTAATTAAAATTTATTACTCCATAGCAATCACAAATTACAAACAACTGCGCTCACAGTGTAGTTGGTAACTAGGTCTTCAGGCTGTTATTAATGATGATGCTCGTTTTGTTTTGTCACTGTGTTTATTCCCATTGCAGCCTGCTCCATCTCAATTTCATTATTGGACTTGTTCTTTCCTATGTTTTGTGACAAGCCTACAGATTGATGGGTGCATGATCGCCATTCTTTAGTTCAAAGGCTTGGTGCCAGTGCCCTGAAGAATTATTGGTTCATGGCAAATTGTCCTGAAACATGGAGCATCTACAGCAATCTCAAAGAGGGATTGCCTGCATCTCCCTTGTTGAACAATACTGAGCCAAGTGCTCTCAAAATAGGCCAAAAAGTTTGTCAATCTTTTTTTATCCATTTCATTATCCAGAGAGGCCGTCAGAGCATTAAATATGTCAATGAAATCAACTGATGGAGGAATAAATGCAGTGCCTGTATGCTTTTAATCAGGAGCAGTCCAGGAGACTGAATCTTGTGCCAAAAACATTGACTGAAATGGGGGAAAAAACATCCAAAAACAGAGATGGTTAGGAAATGGTTTTTGATGCTGTTTAGTTCCGCTTGTTCAAAGTCAACTGTAATTGACTCAGGATTCATGTAATGTTCATTCTTTGAGTAAGTGAATATGACGTCATAGGTGTCCTCATCTTTGCTCTTGACTACATAGTACACCAAAGGCAAAGGTGCGGGTTTCATCAATGACAACATGGTCAGTGTATTGTTGAGTCACAAAACCAGTGTGGCTTCTTAGATGTTGTCAGTAGAACCACTTGCTCATTTTGAAATGCCAAAAAATGGTTCCCCTCTGGTCGTGAACTTCAGGTCTCTGCTTATATCATCACTATCAGGGGCTCTCCTCTTCTTTTTAATCGTTTGTGGCAATGCTTCCTTTCTAGCTAGCGATCCTACTACATTCAGAGGGAAATCTGATGTACAATTGTGTATCATACTGCTAGTACATTCCTCAGATTGTCCAGTTCATTGTTTTACCTCTTTTACACATTTTAGAGCAAAAATACATGCTATGTCTGGAGGGTGTTAATGTTCTGATGGAGTATCCTGGATGACATCACTATTGTCTTCAGCCTTACCGCTTCTCAACTCCCCAATACATTTGCTTATTTCTTTCTCTATCAATGATATACGCATAATCTTCATAGAGAAGTTTCCTGCCACCTTTTCTAGACCCAATAAACTCCATGCTTTGGGGTGGTTATCTATGCTATGCTATTTGCTATTGCTAGTTTTAAGAATCTGTCGGCATATTGTCTAGCTACTCAAAACACAATTATAATTTCCCAAAGCATCTAAGGAAAAGGATGTTAAGGATAATTATGAAATTCTTTTGGGTAACATCCTTTCTTTAATATTTGAACAAAAGATGATTTTCTAGTTAGATCCCAGGCTCCCAGTTAGGGAATTTATTAGTGGCTAAGAGCAAAAATAACCAGTATTTGAAGAATTATCATGCAGATTTTCCATGGTAACATCCATTTCATCTACTTAAATTTGTTCTTGCCTTTCTCTTTTTAAATGTGATTCTTCTACCACAGCATACTAAAATGGTTAAAACATACTGATTAACAGTCATTTATCATAAATCATTACTAAGAGATGAAAGTACAACATTAAACACTTTAAAACAGTGGTTTTCTCAGGTGTGACAATCATTCTGGAGACACCCCTACCCACATCTATTTGAAAAAAAAGTGTTCTTTGATCATAGATGGAAGAAGGGACAGCTGCAGCAGAAACCATGCAGGAGAGACAGAATCAAAAAGCACAATGAAATCTAGCCTTTAGTGGCAAGCAAACAATAGATTTAAAGCTCGGTGTTTTTAGCACAGCAGTTAGTGCATGTAGTTAATCGTTGTTCATGATTTTCTTCACATATACAGTATATCTCTTTAATTTCTTTGTGTAGTAAACTGATATACTGATACATGGGGCAATGTCCATGTAGCCTCTTCCAGCAATACAATTAGATGCTAGTCTTGATTTGAAATCATATGGTAACACACTAAGTCTTCGGTAAGTACTCAGCACAATGACGATAATCCAATTATGTGGTATGAAAAACAGTTATGCTAACATCAAGAAGCAGCTCTATCAAGTTATGTTATCAAAAAAAAACACAGCATCAAAGGTGGGGTGTGTGGATGCCTCTATAGTCCAATACTCAAATTTGCAGAATAACAGGCTTCAGTATCAATTACTGATCAATAATCTAAGGTATCAATGATCTCACTATGTGATGATAGTAACTAATGTCATTTACATAACATGCATGTGTAGCAACCCCTATAAAAGCCAAGTTTTTTTTTTTTAAATAAAGAAAGCCAAATACTATGGAGAAAAAAAGAGGAGTAATTGATGCAATTACTATGCTATAAGTTAATAAGGTAAAAGAAAATGGTTTAATTTTTAATTTCCTAATTATAACTGCACCAAAGATGGAAAACAAGGCTACCTGTATTAAGAGACCAATTTTCTGAGTAAATACTGAGAACACTTTAGATGCACATACTAAAGTCCCGTCCATTTACAATCTGGCTGTACTGAAGTACTGAAGACATTTTATCTTGTTTGAAAGAATGGTACATTACATGCATCTAATGTAAAGGCTGCTATTTTACTTATATATTGCATGAAAGGCAATAAAATCTTAATTCAATGTAATGTCAGCATAGTTTGCTGATTATTCAATAACAAAAGTTGTCTCCCATGTTCATTTTCCAGCCTTGTTAATAAGTGACTGCCACCAACTAAGGTTAAATTTCATTTTAACTTCAATAATTATAATTACATGCTTAAATTTTATTCTTCTTCAATTTTTCCTTCTCACTTCTTGCCAGATGCCACTAATCTACATTTCCTAGTTGATACGATACACAGAGATATTGCTGCCATCATTTAAATTAAACAACACTGAGATGTGAAGCACCATTTGCTAACCTAGATTTTCAATTGTTAACCCTAAACTATATTATGTCACTCTCCATATTAAAAAAATCTGACCTGTCACTTTGTGAACTTTTTTTCTCTCTTTTATTTGTATTTAGTTTATCTCACTTCCTTATAAGCTAAAGTTTATATAATGGAAAATATTTGCTTATGAAAATAGTCTCCTTTTGTTTCATTTCATCCCTTTCAAATCTGTACTACTCAGCATAGATCGGGTCAGCACCTTCCTCGTTAATGTAACTATATACAGATATGTCGTCACATTTCTCCAAACCTAGGTGTTTTTCATTCCAAACATGTTGACTAACTACACAGTAATCTAGGTGGTGTAAGAACTGACAAGGTATACAGAGGGTTAGAGCTTTAAAGAATTTTCCTACTCAGTTGGCAAAAACTTATAGCAACCATTTTTCATAAATAAGCAACTACCAACTAGCATATAATTAGGAAATCATCTACAAAATTATGCCACACTAAATTGCTCCATTAGATATTCTACTATATTTTTGTTTTTCTTCAGTTATGTTACTACCAGTTCAGTTTAACACTTTTATACAGTTGGACAGAGCAGTAGTCCAGTGGTTAGACTATTGGACTCTCACAATCGAGGTTCCGAGTTAGATTCCTGCGGGGGGAAATGGCTCAGTTTTTGGCCTGCCTCTCTAGTATGGTTTCTTTCCTCTAGGTACTCCAGCTTCCTCCCACATACTAAAAACAAACAGCCGTGGTAGGAACTTTCAATAGGTTTATTTATTAGGCTGGCTGAAGTTGGAGTACACTGGGCACCTTGCTGTCAGCCACGGTTTCCGATCACGCCCCAACCTTCCGTGCCCAGCCCTATGTCAACAGTCAGACACAACAAGGAAGTCAAGTGTTGACGTCATTATCTCCCTTAACAAAAACTTAAGACGAACAGAAAATAAAAGGCATCTTCTTATTTTACTAAATAATTAAACATGATGAGAGCTTTATCTTTTTTTTGTATAATTAACTTTGTTGGGGCTTTAATTATTCATTAAATTTCTACTTCTGATTAATAAGAAAAAAAAAAAAAACAAGCAAGTAAACTTGCCTGGGCTAATGAACAGTTAGTAAATCTGTCATATTAACACAAAACGTAACATTAGCTGATCAAACGAAAAGGCCAATATTTATACATAAATCAAATGATAAAGAAAAACAAACAAACAAACAATTAAATGTATCTTGGCAGGGCAGACTATCGAAAAGAAAAAAAACCACCAACTGACAAGAGTCTGTGGCTAATTAAAATTATCACAATCTGAGGACCAAACGCAATGAAAGATAACAAACAAGGACCTAAGCAGCCACATTAAAAGAGCATCTCCAGCATAACGATAATGGTTAAAAAAAGAAACCACAAAATTAATGCATGGCCTTTTGAGTTAAAAAAAAAAAAAAACTACACAAGAAAACCATGTAGGCCCTGCAAACTTCAAAGGAACGGACAGTCTAGGTGAGGGCCGGCGTGCATGGCGAGGCTTGTGCGCCTTCCGACGAGGATCGTTCCAGATCTATCGTGCAGCCAATGGAGTGACTTGTGCCACAGGACACAAAGGAAAAGTGGGAGATGAAGTAGAGAGATTTTCATCCGGTGAAAGCCCGGTTTACAGCTAACCATACAATTTCTTAAAGGAACATCCTACAATGAAAGAAAAGCCTCTTTTTTCCTTTCCTTTTCTCCATTGCAAAAGTGTGCTCGCTTGAAGGGAGCAAAACAATCATCCAGGCAAGCCCACCCCGGCTGTCAGAGTCAGAGCAGTGAGCTAGAAGGGGAGATGCACAGCATACGCTTTGGTGATCAAGAGAGCAGTTACCTAGGTATGTCTGGGGCTCTTGAGCAATGATCAAGGTACGAGGAAAAAAAAAAAGACCCTACTAGAAATCTAATTTTACATCTGGAAGAAAACCAGAGTGCCAAAGAAAAGCCACATGACTGACTGGTGACAAAAAGGGAGGAAAATACTGTGCCAGGGAGAAATGCTGAACTGAGCCAGTCCCCAAATGAGATTCTAACTCGAGCCCTCAAACATGGCGATCCAGCAATTCGCCAGTGAACCACCAACCCAGCCAAAACCATAATAATAAGCACCCATTAAATAATGTCCTGCTTATGTATTTAATAAAAACATGGTGACAGACAGACACTCAGCAGTGTTATTTTGTCATTTATGACATGAAAACAGAGTAAATATTTTTTTCTACATTTTCCAACCAAAGAATTACTAAAATATAGCACACACACACACACAAATTGTGTATACTCTAACATTATTTTGTTTAAGGGAGAATCCCATTATATTACACCACTCACAAATGAAGCAGATGACTTTAATGACTTTCAAAATGGCAAAGCAAGCAACTTCTCAAACAAATAAACCATTAAATAATCAACAGAAATAAATTACTTTCCGCATCAGAGCCCTAATTATTTTCATTTTTATAAAGTTCCCTAATCAAAAAGTTAAGTATCAAGATCTGAAATTTAAAATTAAAAAATAAAATAGTTAAAAAAAAATGTTTTAAAAAATGGTTTCTTTGTACAAATTTTCATTTTTCCTTATCTGTTGTCCAAAATGCCATCAGGATACAATCAGTTTTTTAATGCAAATACATATGCTTTTTACTTATATTTTTTAAAAAATACACTCTTTTTTTTTTAATTTTCTCAATTTGTCCAACCAACCTGTGAAACTGCGATAACTTCTTCCTCAGTGGATTTGAGAATGAGATAACCTAAAAGGCAATTAAACAAACTGCATGGCCAAGGCAGCAATAGGTCTCTCCCTCAACAAGGAAGCTATCAATAATGCTGAGTGTGGAACTGTATGGTATAACAACAAATACCATTACAAAATCAGAGTAGTGACAGTCGAGTTTACTGGTTATGAGACTAGAAGCCTTTGCAGTCTATGCAAGAACTAACAGGGAAGAGATACCATTAATACAATTCTTAAAATTGATGGTGGTGACATATTCCATTTAGCATTAATTTCACTACTAAAAAAAAAAAAAAAAAGACTTCTAATTAAGCCTTGCAAGGTAGCTACAAATATCTGCTGCCAGTCACATGATCAAAATCTAATTATTTTCTAGAAAACCTAGCATATCAGTCCATCACCACTGCTGAAGATGGATGCACTGGGCCACATCCCACTCTTATGAAATGAGTGACTGAAGTTCATCACTTAAATAGTCCAAACTAAATTTCTCAAATATTCTTTTAGTAGTTTCTAAATGCTGAAACTCTAGAAACATTCTAGTGAACCTATGTTGAACACACTCTCATATTTCAATATTTTTCTTAAATAAAGCCTCCATACTGCACAGCATATTGAAAATGTTGAAAAACCAGAAACCTTTAATAGTGGAATTAGTAATTAATACTAGCAGTTGCAGTTGAGATGCAGTATTTTTCACATAAAAAAATTATCCCTATCCTTCACTAATAACTCTAGCATAATGTTAGTGGTGTCAGAAAAGTTCTATATTAAAATCTGCTGCAATGTCAACAACATTTATGCAAAATTGAGAACAAGAAAAGATCCAAAGATGAACCCTGTAGCACACCACAAAAGTGAATGCAGGACTACGAATCTTTGAGACAATAAGCAATGAAAATGTGAGCTAAAGATAAGTCATTAGTTTCTTGGATAATTCATCAAACAAATGAGTCTCATATATACAGCAAAATGTCCCAACCAAGAGAAGATGGTAAAATTTAAAAAAAAAAAAAAAATGTACTAACAGAAGGAAAACACGGAATTGAAAAGCTTCCATCTAGATCCTTTTACTTCATCATTTGAATTTGGCATAGTGAACTGCCAAGACTGAGGACAAAGTTCAATTCCAATTTGAAACTGACTCAATTTGGCATATCTCCCCATCATGATTACTTCTCACTCTTCTTCACAAACCAGTCAAGTGGGTTTTCTTCCACATCTAAAAAGTAAAAGAACTAGTAGAGATTACCCTGCCAAAATCAGAAATGTCGGCCAGGCCCCTTTTATCACAGGATAGGCAATGCTCTCTCAACCTTGGTACTACACTCCGTCACACTGATTATTTTCCTTGTTATGTATTATACCAATCTCAACAAGGAGAAACCTAAAATTTTTAGCAGCCCTATATTATCTGATTATAATAAAATGAAACTTTGGTGACTATATATAAAGCTAGTAAAGTATCTGTATCTGTTCACATTTATATTTGGAAATCTTTTAATTACAGCCTACCAATCAAAAATTACATTTTAAATAGTTTTATTATCCAAAACTTATTGCCACAGAATTTTGCACTGATTGCTTTATTTGTTGTCAATGTTTTGTTTTTTTTCTTTTTAAGGAACATTTTTTTTTAATGTATTATGACTTACCTACATTACTGATTCCAGGAGAATTTTATTAACCCTTTATATACCATCTTGAATGCATTTGCACCCCGCTACCCTTCAAATCTATATTACTTAGCACAGGTTGAGCCATAGGAGCTGTGACACACAGTACCCTCCTTATTAATTAAGCTTCTAAAACAACAAATCCATATATCAGTCCACTGCATGTTTTGCATTACAGGTGTGATTATGAAATACAACCATTTCAACAGAAATACTAAGTGCTTCTAGGCTAAGGTGAAAATGAACCTAAGATAAAAACTCGTGGTATATAGAAGGTTCAATCTAAACCTAACATGGAGAGGTCATGTGATAACTCTGTCGTAAAAAAAACAATTTTATGTGCATTATATTTGTGCAAGATGGTGGAATATATCGTATTTAAATAAGTACTCATATCACAATTTTTTCTACTCTAACTTCAAGAGCTAAAAATGGTGATTAACATATTAATTATATTAAAGTCTGGTTTTTTTAAATGAAGTTCATACTGTGATTATAAATAATTTTATCACAAAATCTTGATTCCTTTACATAAATTATTGTTATTCATAGCACTCAAATAAAGCTAGATAGTTTATATGATGGATGAAAATCTGCTTGCATTTGTCGACAGTAAGTAAACCTTCAATTTTATGCAAATCTGCCATCCTTGGCTGATATGCAGCCCTACACTTGTACTGATCCACCCTCATGCTTCATGTAGTTGTTTATATAGCTCCCAAGTCCATCTTCAAACAAACTGCCACCTTCATCCAGGGTTGGTCATCCCGCTATTTCATTTTTGCTGCCAATTTGTCTCGCCATTTTGGTTGTCTCTCCTCAGCAAAGCTTTTGGGGCAGCTACGTATCCACTGAGATCACTTTGCGCTAATGTGCATCTTATTGTTCTTAAAAAAAAATGTCAGCACCTGTACTTGCAGCTAGTCATTCACAAGACCTATACTGGCTCGCCATGTATCATGTAGAGAACATACCCCAAGGTACTTAGGCTCAAACTCTTCAAAAGGTGATAAGTTTCTTCTTCAACCGTGTCTTTTGTAAACAGTACCAGGTTCATGTATTCTCTTCATTCTTGCAAACAACTCCTTATGGGAAATTAAATCAAGCTACAATATGCCACATGGAATAGCCTTTACTAGCTAAGAAAGTTATTTCAATGTGCTCATCATGTGACATTTCCTTCCCAGAAGCCATAGTATACACCATAATACAATGATACTTTCATAGTTCTCCTGGAAGTGCACCACCTCCTGGTTCCTTGCATGACAGCCAATCACCACTTGACAGTACTGAGGAGCACTTTATTTGTATACACAGGATGCTATTCTATCACGTGTTATTTGCATTTTATACCCAGTTATTCCTGTTTTCATAATTATTTCCAATATTTTGTATAACATACACACACACCCTATAAAAATTCAAAAGAAACCCAGCTGAAATAGCACTGATATAATGGTATCTGGCTGGGTTTCATTTGAAATTCCTTATTACACACATAGCATAAGTATGATTTAAAACAGTAATTACAAAAAATATACAGGCATCTAAGCTACAACTGCCATAGGATGATAATCTATGCAAAAAAATAACTAAAAATAGTTCATTCTCTATTGATTTTGCAGGTTACCTTTACTGTAGATAAAATATGTAAATAGCAATCACTTTAAGTAGATGAAGAACTAAAGGGCAGGTGTTTTGTTAAGTGGACTACTAATTCAGATGTGGCCGAGTTTTTACCTTTTGGTAAATATCCATCAATCTGATTTTTCATCATAACTGGGATTATAAGTGATATATACCTCCTCTGGAAAAAACAAGTAAAATTTAAAACAGCAAGAAAAATAAAGCAAGGCTTATAAAAATTCATCTCTTTGGAATAATGTGATCCTTTTATGTGCGCGTGCGCGAGAGAAAGAGAATCACATGCGTGGACACAAGATTAAAAAGTGGGTATATTAGTAATTTACATCCTTTTAAAGATTTCTTTTTTGCTGAATAAAATTTAAAAACAATATTATGCTGTTTTACCTGATGTAAGTAATGTTATGCCTCTACCAAGTGTTCTTAGATTAGGTAGCTTACCTGTAGGAGAATGCGTGATCACATCTTTCTTCAGCTGAACCTCTTCGTGCACAGAAGTATTAGAAAACTAGATTACTCTTTTGCACATCACCAGCAAGTTTCCCCAGCCTCACTCCGCCTGACACACACACACACACACACACACTCTAGGCACAGATAATGCATGTGTTCTCATCAAGGTTGCCAGGCATATGATCCATAACAGAGGAGGAGCTGTGTTCTCACAAAGACAAAAAATTAACAACAGCTTCCACTCCTGCTTTGTGGTAGCACAGATAGACTACAGATGTAGTTGTTGATGAAGGGGGTACTCTGATCCCGTTTGTTGATCTTTACCAGTAGTTACCTTCAAGTGAGGAAATCACAGCCATGAGTTGTTTTCACACACACAGACGCACACAAAATTTTTAAAAAAGGATAATGATATTTCATAGACAGCCACTTACTAAAATGTATTTTTAAAAAAAAAACAACCTTTTTTGGACATTTAAACAACAAAAAAAAGCAAAATAAGTTATCAGATATAAATTTTCATTACTAAAATATGTAATCATACAGATATTTATGCATTCAATCTCAAAAATAAAACTTCATCCTTTCAGCTGCAGTAGTAATGTGGCAATGTTATTTTAGCCTGGTTTCACTTGAATGCACACACACACACACACACACTGATAGAGCAGTAGGAGGTTCCATAAAGCTCCCTTTGCCAATATCTAGCCCACTTTTAAAAGTATTAATGCTTTCTGCTTCTTCTGCCTGGTCTGAAAAAGTATTCAACGTAAAAAAAAAAAACATACGATTACTAAAACGAAACACTTCCAAATGTCTAATCATTTGTTTTTCTAAGCATTTTATGTCTTCCAGCATCAAAGAATTGATCTCTGTTCAATCAGTTCCCAAAACAGTTTCCGGAAACTCCAATCATTTAACCCTTTGAGTGCGTGCGTGCACCCGTATATTTATGGGGAGTGAAAAACTGTCTGGGCAGTAATTCTGTAAACATACATTTCTAAGGTTTTGCGGGCTATGCAAAGTGTACACTTATGGATTTTACTCTGTCAGGATCAATGTCTACTGCTCATAAATATACAAGCATACTCTTCAAAGGGTTAACCAAGAAAATCCCTGTAGGCTAAACTAGACAATGGAAGCTTGTCTTCTAGTCTCTCCTCCTGACTAAGATTACACAGTATTAGTAATTATGCAGAGACGAAACAAACAAACAGTGCATATATTTTTAACCAGCTGTATTAACTAAAAAAAATAATAATAATAATTAATTAATTACTGCAGGTACCAAAATTTCCATTGGAAAAAAAAAAAAAAAGAGACACAGATACAGGATGAAACTGTTCAAAATGTCAGTAACTGGGTAAGAAAACGACACTTTTACTGCGTGTAGGAACCAGCTAACACTAAACTGCGTACACATTACAGTATATGACTCACAACATATGGCGCAAACTCTAGCCCTTCACGCCATGCAACAAAGTGCCAGATTCAAAGCTTTTTGTCAAAGGTCGTTGGTTGGATGATGTAGAACAGATTAAGTCTCAAATCTTAAAAAAAAAAGAAAAAAAAGTGTTAAGCCTCAAATAAAGGATAATCTTTCATTTTTGTTTGTTCGAAAATGTTCAAAACAAAGGAGTCTTTATATAGTAGCAGCAGCTTCACCTACCCCCACAACTGGTCTAGTCGTTTACTCATGAGACCATTGAAGTAGAAACTGCAAACTTCAAATTAATGATGAATTTCTAGCGAGCACTGGAATAACACCACATGGCAGAAGGTGTTTCTCATGACGACGGGAAACAACTGATGTTCACGCTAGTAGAAAGTGGTGGCGGTGGTTTCCCTCTCTCGCCTTACCTGCATGGCTCTCTTTTATCCTCCAGAGAAGCTGAGATAAATCTTCGCCATGCCACAAATGGTTTCTGAGACTGTGGATTTAGCATGCTCTCCGTGAGCTGCACAATGGCAGCATAGCTGTGTTTTTTTTTTTGATCAAAACAGCATTTCCAACTTTTTTTGACTTATCTTGTCAAAGTAAACTGTGACAACAACGAAGATAACAATGGAGAACACTGTAATTATCCAATGTCCTGCACTAACGTTGCTAGATGAAATAGTAGTAATTGGTATCAGCTACTGTAATTATTACCAAAGCTCTGACATTAGTAATTCGCTTAGTATCACTGATACATCACAAAGTCAAACTAATGAGAAACATGGGCCCAAGAGATGATGAAACAAAAGGGCATGAAATCCAGCCATCAATTCTGAAATAAATTCAGATAATTTAATCATGGAGAGAATAAATTTACTTTCTTAACTAAATTAATAACGTGATCATTTTGTTTAGAAGATTATTATACAAAGGAAATTATTTGGGCATTAGTTTTCTGTACAGGTATTTTAGTTTACAGGTAATGAGCCAGGAATATATCAAAAGCTTAAACATGACCTTTTTAATTGATTTATACCAACACTAGTAAATACATCTGCTATTTTATTTTACTCCATCCATTTCCAATTGTATTACCAAAAAAAAGTTCTCCAGTATCAAACTGTTCTGAAATCTTTTTGTGTGGTGCATGCATGAGTGGTGCGTGTGAAAGTTCGTGTATGCGTATGTATCTCCGAGGAGGAGGTAGTGGGGTGTGGTGGCCGAAGCCGTATGTGGAGCAAGCTCCCGTTAAGGCTTAAAAGGCCGGGTTGAGGCACCGAACCACCTCGTGTAACTGACCGCTGAGGCGGCCAGGGTTGGGGGCACAAACGCCCCTGTTAGAGTGACCGCTTCCCCAGCCAAAAACCAATCTTGGGAAAAAAGGCCTCAGCACGTCAAGTCCGAAACCAGTCTCGACACACCTAACCTTCCCAGCCAGATATGCAGGCCAGAGGCAAAAAGTGCTCCTCGCCTCCGCTCTTTTCGGGCAGAGGACTTTCCGTAATCTTAGCCAGCTTGTAATGACCTTCAGTATCCCTAACAACAGAGAGCTGAAAAGCTGTCATTCTCTACATGCTAAAGATCCATAATTACTCAAGGGCATTTAAAAGGATATCCAGTAGAGTTTTCAGTCTAAATTAGTTAATTCTAACATTTTTAGTTATTCGGCATATTTATTTTAACTAATTGAAACCTGGGAAGAAGATACTAGAAGTCTTTCCTGGACACTTTCTAATACTTGAGTAACTTTTCTTAAATAGGGTCTCCACATCTGCATAGCATATTAGAAAAACTAAGGATTTGCCATGTAACTAGAATTTCCCTTTTGTTTGATATTGCAGTGAGTTTCCAACCCTTCAATTAGCTTATTTAGCAGTTAAAATGTACCCTCTTCACATACTATTTTTGTTAATAACCACCTCCAGTTTCTCTCTTGTTATCTTACCTACAATAACATTTATTTTTCCCTATTTCTTGTTTAAACTATTTAAACATCTTTCAGGACTGAACTCCACTTCTGCTTATACAAACTTAAATTTCAATTTTCCTGTCCGTTTATAAAGAATCCTTTATTTTGAACATTCTGAAGCAACTTTTTTTTTTTTTTAATTTGAAGGATATTCAAATGAAGCCTGGCTGGATACCATTACACCAATGCTATTTCAGTCAGGCTTTATTTGAATTTCTCCAGTTTAGGGTTAAATAATTTAACTTTTTTAAAAAAAAAAAAAAATAGCTTAGCAACTAAATTTGAACAATTTGTTTTGTTATTCAAATTTATAATAACAGAATCTTTTCTTTTGTGTAAAGAGACAGATCTCAATAGTATTACTTATTAATCATCTTCCCTAGTTAAAACTTTAGCCAGAACGATGATCAGAAATAATGCACTGAACTGTAAAAGAGATTTGCTGCCATTTTAACCTCAGTTTTTAAAATGTTTTTTCTTCTCTCTCATCCATGCTTGCAAACATTGGGCAGTATCATAGTTTGGTGGTTTTTTTTTTAAATTCTCTATTACAAATCTTTACAGAGTAATTGTTGTATCCTGCATTTTCACAATTTACACGACTGATACCTGAAGCTTAATTGGGGGAGGGGTGGACCAGCAAAAACAGAGATATACACTGCATATTTCAAACAATGTGCTCTTCAACACAACATCTACTTTTGTGATAAGCACATGCAAACAATTAGGAGAAATATGCAAATTAAGAGTACACAAAAAAAGTATTTTCCCTTTAAAAAAAATAATTAATGTAACAGATTTATTTTTGTTCATCTAATGATTGTTTTAAGTCACAAATAATTGGATGCAAGGAGTATGCCGGCTTCTACAAGCTATACTGCATCTTTATTTATCCACAATTTATAACTGCCACTAAATGGACAAAATAAATAATTCTCCTCATACAAAAAGATTGTGTACTTATATTTTATACCAAGACAGGTATATTTTTTTTGTTTTTAATTGTTATCTACCATTTTTGTTTTCTTCTTTACTTTCAATCACACACACAGACAAAAAGAAAAGGACACCCTCATCTGGCACCCTCGAGAAACTGGTGTTGCTGGTTATATGAACGTTTACCAAAGATGAAAGGGATTATGGGTAAATTATGAAATGAAACAAATCATTATATACAAGTAATGTTTAATCCATAAAAACACTGTATGCAAAAACATTTTATACACTCTACTCACCAGTGAGTTAATAGTAGTTAATTGAAGGGGAACTTTGAGAATAGTTGATTGAGCAGTACTGAGAGCAGTAATCTTCACTTAACAGTAGTGTCACTGTAACTTATGCTAAATTACAGTACAGCATTTAACAATTTGAGTACAATATTTTAAACTTAAAATCATTGGTTGTAGGCTTTGATGTTGATGGAACTGGACCAGCTGTTGTTGTTGTTGTTGTTGTTGAGCGAGTCGGACTTCCGAACGAGGTTCTTTCAATGGCATCGCATCCCGTAAAGACAAGTGGCCCGTTCTCTGTCGAGTCCTCTCGTGGTTGAGAGAAGTTCGTCGAGCCGACAAACGGCCCAGTCCCCCGACACCGTGGGCCCCAAGGACCCGGGAGGTCTCTCTCACGTCGGACACCAAGGAGATGTCGTACAGCTGTTTCACGCTATGGCGATCATTAGCGACAACTCTCCTCCGACTCCAGCCTGGGATCGAACCCGGTACAGGAGCAACGGTCCCCTTACGGAGCTAACCCGCTACCACCTGCCCCACCGGGCCGGCTTTGTTGTTGTTGTTGATTGGATTGTAGGAGCCATACAAAATTCTGAAGGTTTTCTAAACATTTTTTGGATGTCTCCCTGCTTCTAAGTCAGTTGCCTTCTCTTAAGGAAGTTATTATGCAAAATTTGCAACTGCATAATTTCCTAAACAGAAGACGACTGCTGCTCAGCAAACTTTAAGAAAGTTTCCAAACATTGTGCAGCAGTAGCCCAAGAAACTTTGGTTTACTGAGCATGATCCTCTTCCTGGGAATCCATGTCAGCTTGAGTAGGAATGCTTTCAGGGTTTACAACATATGTCAATGATCTGGCTGTCAGTCATGGTTTGTGCCACTTCAGCTTCTTGGTCAATGTTCACCCATTCCTCCACCTCTTCATCCTGAAGTTGAGTGACTTGGTTTGAATGGTTTCCATTATAAAGGACATCCATTATTTCCTTTATTGCCATATTCTGCCTTAAATTAAGGCTCTGAAAGTCTTCTTTATCAGAAGACCCTTTGGCAAGCATCACTTCTGCCCACAACTTTCTCCAGGCTCTCTCCAAAGTTGTGCTCTTGACAGCAGGCCATGCACAGGACACTGTAAAAATTGCATCCTTGATGTTGAAAGCAGAATGGAACTCTTGAAGTGTGCCATCAAAGTTTACAAGCTTCCTCATAAAATCCCTTCTGTAAATGGTCTTGAGATTCTGGATGATTCCCTGATCTATCGGTTGGATAAGGGAGGTTACATTTGCAGGCAGATAAACAGTAAAGACATTGCCAGAAACAAGTTCTGCTTCTGAAGGATGAGCTCAGCAGTTACCAAGCAATAAGACAATTTTTGTATCTTCAGGCAGTCCATGTTCCCTCAGATTGTTCTTCACAAATGGAACAAAAACATGGTGGAACCAGTAAAGAAAAATTTCTTTACCCTTCCATGCATTAGCTTGTTGTGCCTTGTACTCAACTCGCAGATGAACAACACCTTTAAAAACTCTTGGACATTTAAACTTTCCAACCACAAGCAACTTAACTGTGTCCCAGTGACATCAGCACAAGTTAGCACAGTTAATCGATCTTTGTTCTTCTTAAACCCTGAAGCAACAGTTTCATCACTGGCAGCAAGAGTTGATGTTGACAAACAGTGCCAACAGAGTCCCATTTCATCTGCATTGTAGATGTGTGCTGTAGTTAAGCCATGTTCCTTAATCAGTTTCCAGAAGAATTCACAATATTGGCTGGCAGCCTCAGGATCAGCAGATTGCTTTTCTCCTGACACATCTGCCCTTCTTATGCCATGGCATAACTTAAAGCAAGCTAACCAGCCATCAGAAAAACACAGCTATTCAATTCCATTTTCCCATGAAACTCTTGATTTTTCAATCAACATCAGGCCAGAAATTGCAGCTCCCTCTGATCACTTCAAGGAAAACCACTTGTACAGTATGTATCAACAGCTTTGCTATTCTCAGAACTGGCCACAAACTTCAGAAACTCTGACTTCTAAGACTGGATATCATAGATCGTCAATGAGCCAATGTTGAAATCCTTCATTATTTGGCTACATTTCTTGCCTTTGTCCAATTGCCAAATAATGTCTAATTTCTGAGTTTCGTCAATACAACAACGTTTCTGCTTCTGTCCACTTCTTGTTTGTAATATATCGCTATCCATAATTTCAGATGTTTTAGATAAGGGCTGATAATCACTGCTAAAGGCTGGAGAAAGTTCAGATGCAAGACCATGCACACTTTGTTTGCAATTGATAAGACATACACTGGTGCCACCTACCAGTAGTTGTCGAAAACAATAAAAAAAAAATGCTGAGTGCTATCAGATGTTGGTTAATTGAACTTTCCAGATAATTCAATGCCAGTTAAGAGAGCTTTCACTGTACTAAGTGAACAGTTTGTTTTCGATAGAAAGATATCTACATATACATCCGTTGCCACATAACCAAGTGTCTAATAGATAAAAATCTTAGGAATTTCCATGATGTAACAATATAAAAAACAATTAAAAATTAGCATAAGGCAAAATTTCACCCACAATAGACTGCAATTACCAAATACACAAGTAAAACTATGTTGAGGAATCACTCTTCTCAGAAAATCAGAATTAGTTGAAACAGACTGTTACTAGAGGGATTTTGCTGCATAAAGTTCTTTTTTTCTAAATCCTAATCTCTCAACAAAAAAAACAAAAAAACAGAGGGTTGTTTTTTCTCTGAAAAAAAAAACTCCATTTAATGTTCTATAGTACATTTAAAAAATAAATTTTAAAAAGTATTACGTATTTAAATTATATCACAGGAATAAGAGCAATCCACCATTTAGCCATAATGGACGTCAACATTAGCCCAAAAGTTTTGAATGTTAACCATGATGGAGCACCCACTTTACTTGGCGAGGATTATACTAGTGTATTCAGAACCGTAGTATTCATCATAACATAGTTTAATGTCTGAATATGATTTCCCACATCAACATTATTCCATAACAAGTTTAGACAGAACAAGCTGGCTGTGATACGACAACCATCCATTCCCATAAAGGCTTGGAAACCCATTTTTCAGTTTGACACTTCTCCATAATCAATCTTAACATGGGATCATCAAAGTATAATTAAAAAAAAAAAAAAAACAAATTTAGAAGTGAAGCAGGGAATTCATTTTAAAACAACAAAAAAAGTTGTTTCTTCCAAATTAAAAAAAAAAATTTTTTTAATTCAGTGTGGAAATCCCAATACCTCGCCACAGCTGAAAATGAACAGAAAATATTCGTGTCACTTGACGGTGGTGGCTGTAATATTTGTTAACCATTCGGAGCAGGGGGTCAGGCACAATACATCACTTTCCACACTGGAAATAGTTTAAACAGCAAGAAGCAAAGTGATCTAAATAAATGTATGAGTCAAGTGCTTGAGACCCCAAAGAAAAGAAGAATTAGTTCAGAAATGATTGTGGCTGGGCCCTTTTTGCAAGTTGTACCCATGGACATCAAAGGAAAGGCAAAGTGGTTAAAATCCCTTTGATAGTAATTATCAATAAGCTGGCTGACTTTGCTTTTTCATTTTTATTTTTCTTCTTTTGTATTGACAGGTCTATTCTGAGCATTTCTGACATCTTTTATAGGTGTGATTATTTATGGCTGGAAAGTCTTAAATAAAAGCCTGTATTGATTCATTTCAGCTTTGGATAAATATCCTGTAGCAAGTTAAACAAATAACCAAATTGTATAAAACACTACATTATCTTCCCTTTCCCCATATCTCCTTTTACGAGTACATCCTAAATAGTTATATACACAATTTATTTACTCTTAAATGAACAAAGTAGTAAATACCTAATCACAAATTTTCAAAAACTTAAACAATTACAGTATTTTTTTAAAATTATATATCAATGTGGAGTAAAATTCAAATTGGCTAATTTTCCCAATTTTCTTTCCTGCATTCATAGGTAAGTTGATTTAGAATATAAGATGGGACTAGATCAAATATGGCAGTTGGCCAAACTCTCAGTCGAAACAATGTCAAATCCTTCACAACACATCGGTCTACAATTCTTCCACACTCATGAATATTAATGAGCTGTTTTGCATATCATTGAACTATTTTATGGTACGATCTTCCAAATAAATGGGATGTTGAAATAGTTTTTCAGTACATCTGTAATCATGGAGAGATATCTGAAACAAACTGCAAACATTATTATTGGTTCTGATATCAAAAGCCTGATGTTTATTTTTAGTCACTGCACGACAGCAGCATTCATTCATCAGGTGTCCCATATCAGCTGTGCTGTGTTGAATTGCCTACTTTAAAAAAAAAAAAAAACGTCAGTTTTATCTATCATCAACACTTATTTCATATTTTAAAATTACAACTCACTCAAACTCAGAAATTTGACTTACAATTTCATTTTTGATAGCACGAGTCAATATTTAGCTCAGTTTCAAGCTGACCAATCTTTAGGGATCACAACTAAACCAATGCAGAGGTCAACACACTCAGCTCTCCTTTGATTGGATAATATGGTACAGACCTCTGAGAAACCACCATGGCGAATACTGTACACCAACAACAGAAAAATAAGAGAAATGTAGATAGCAATCATCAATTGTGATTTGTTTTTCCTTCAGGCATAGCTGTACTACTAAGTCCCCAATATGTCTCCAACTTATCCTCAGTGGTAGTCCACCCAGCTTGCAGCTGCAATTTGCCTTCTTGGTTTTCCTCAATCAGTGAGATGTCCTTTGCCTTACACCAGTCCCTAACACATTTCTTGCTGACACCATAATCATATTTACTGTGCACAACCATATTACCACCATTTTATTCAGCAAACTTAAAACCTACAGCTTAAAAGCTGGCATGTACAACTTGCACGACTTTACAGAAACGTTTTGAAATGAGGCAAAGGATTTGTTGGGGGTATTTATAAATATAATTAAGATTGAAAAGGATAGACAGAACATATTGGTGAACGTGTGTTTGTTATTGATTGGATAATTTCAAATGCCTCAGTGAGCGCAGTAACAGTTAACTGCTCACGCAATCGGCGAATATTCCGGGCAATAATTTCTGTAGTCTGTTTCAAATGAAGAATTTTACTGTTTATTTAAAAAAATAACGCTGTCATTTTTTTACATTTGTTTTCATTAAAGCAAGAAAAATTAATCAAACCATGGATAAGTTAATTTAGAGTATAAATCAAAGCCTGGATTTCCAGGGGGGGAGAGGGTATCAACTTACACACCAAAAAATACAGCAATTAAATATACAATAGAAACAAAATGAATTACACTAGCACTGACCTATGCATATTAGAAGTAGAAAACATTGGCTATTACATATATTTAAAAAGCTTTGAGTGTTTTTGCATTCATTTGTATTATTAAAATTTTAACACTACGCACACCTTGTTCCCCTTTGTACTGAAATAACTTGGTATAGTAGCACAATTTCATTATGGGCCTATCTTTCTAATAGATAGATTCCTTCGTATCTTCAAAGGTGTGTAATTTTTTTCTTTTCCTCATTCTTCTGATGAATGTAACTTTTCTTTAATTTCATCTTTTGGTTGCAACATACATATCATACACTATATAATTCATACATAAAGTGAACTACTGTCATAGTGTTAGAATGACAATAACTATGGCATTAGTAGTTTTTGTGGGGTTTACAGATAGAAACATTAATGAGTTGCTAGAGTAATACTCACACGATAATCTATGGTTGTGAATCAGAAGCAATTTGATGTCTATCAGTGTAATGAAGTTAGAGTGGCAGCAGCTAAGAATTTTACAGCAACAGTAGCCGGAACAGATGTGATAAAAGTAGAGCCATGTGGCCAACTGCATTGGTGTAATTTATTCAAAATGGCAGCACTCATCTTCACCAGCTGGCCATAAAGGTTTCCTTTGGGTATTTCATTTTTTCCCATAAAAATGAAGAGTTGCAGCATGAGATTTTCTGCATGTGTCAAAAGTTCCATAACTCTTGCACTTTGATCACCATTTAAGAGTCCTAAACCATGCCTAAGTAACTACTACTTGCTTGCCACACCTTTCCCTTCCAGCTCACCACTAGAAGATATCCTTACACCTCAAAAATCTAAAAAAAGGTTTGATAAAAAAAAAAAAAAAGCAGGGTAGTTTAAGTGGAGATACTGTTATGTTCACTGAATTTAGGTGATGGTTTTAATAATGGAAATCATTCCTCCAATGACAACTTGTGCAATCACAAAATTAAGAAAACCTGTGGTGAGGTACGACGTACAAGGTAGACAAATGATACCACCACTGCAATAGCAGTAACTGAAAGAAACTATAGATTTTATAGAATGTGATTTTATCAACGAGTTAAATTAAATGGACATACCTCACTAAATGAATCCATTGATTTTCATATCCAGAGAGATAAACAGGATTTATATATAATATCTGCCTGACTACAAATTTATCTATTCAAGTCTTAGAAAAACCAAAATCATTTGAATACGATGACTGACATCTGAAAACCTTTAAATATCCAAGTCTTAGAAAAACCAAAATCATTTGAATACGATGACTGACATCTGAAAACCTTTAAATATTCAAGTCAAAAACCTCAAAATCGTCAGCCACTGCATAGAACAGATCTACATTCACTTTGATTACCTATAATTTTTCTGCTTACATAAATAATTTAGCACAAAGAAAAGTTAGAGTGATTTCTGAGTAGCTGCAAACTTAAAAATATATTCTTTAAAAATGTTATCCAAGAATATCATCTTTAATGTTTGTTCCATTGAAAAATATTAAAACTGATCAGTTGTCCTTTACTGACAGAATGATGTTCACAATACCACGTGTACAAAATATAAGTTATCCAGATGTGAACACACCTTGTGAAAGTAATGTTTTGCATATGCAAATCATTTAAAGGATACCCAAAACATACTCTGGGGTTTGTTATAAGAAAAGTACGGGTATCCTGCTGCATAATCACATTTTCTGCAATTCTTTTAGTGTTGACAAAATGCTGAGGTCATCTCACACAGAGGGTACAGCAGAAATTTAAAAAAGCTAGAATCCAAGATTACCTGCCTTAAGGTCAGTGTCATCCAAAGTGACAACAGATCTATAAAGCAAAATTTCAACAACCAGAAGCCCTAACAGGCACTTGCACGATCAGTTCTCCACTATCACCTTGACAGTAGAAAGTATGTCTGAATGATGCCACACATCCTACCAAATCATCAGAACCACTTGCACAAAAAAGTTGGTACTTAATCATGATGGATTGTATGTAGAAACCTTTTTTTTTTTCCACAAGGAAAGCAAATAAACTTGGCTCCAGGGAGATCAAGGATATAGGAATAGTCTACATAGAAATATCTGACTCCATGGGCAACAGCAATATCATCAATGGTAGCTACCAATTTCTGCTGTACAGGGTTGATAATCAACAAGAATTTTACCAGCAAAAAAATAAATGCTGTAGCCCCAAATGCAGAAGTAATTAGGACTGATCTGATAATAGGGAGAAATGTCTAACCACCACCCAAAAGTAACCAGGTCCAGCAATGCCATGTTGTCTTCTTCATGCAGGCTAATGGTATGATATTTCAATACAACCATTTAGTTTCATATTACCAAGATGTCCTCAGATTTCCTGAAAATGTTCAACACAAATTTGTCACGAATAATGTCAAGAAACCAGACCACATCCAATTGATTTCAAAATGAAAATCACATAATGGATCACATTTGATTAAATGTAGATTAATAGCAATTCTATCTCCTCCTACATATTTAGCATGTAAACTGATGTTCCCTTTTTTAATATATTACATGTATATTTGTGGCTTTATCATGGACTCTCCTAGTTTATATTTTGTCTTTTCTTGATTTGAGAATGTCTAGTTGTCTCTCAAAACATTGTTTTATCACCATGATGTTTGCTGCCATTTTGGCTTATTTCTTTTTACAGAAATCTAAATCATCATCTGTGTGTGCTATCCTGGCCATCTTGTTCCCCAGATCTGAACACCTACGGGATGATTGTTCTTTTGTCATTGTCAACCAGTGCCTTAGCTGCATCGTGAACATCTTCAAGCTTTACAGGAAGAGCAGAAGAACAAACTACAACAGGCTCTGTCATGGTTAAGATGTCTATGGGTGACAGGTGTCAAGCTGTGTTCAACTGTCTTGACGTTCACCCAGTTATTAGACCCCCACCCCTGACAACCCATTAAGACTGCTATGATATTCCCATGGTTTCTTTTGTCACTACCAGGTCACAATACATATTTTAACACCTGTACAAATTTATAAAGGCAGGTGCAAGTGAATAAATCTATTATGACTGTAAACATAGCTGTTGAACAATTTTTCTACTAAGTTGCTCTGGAAATTCGGTTCTCTCAGTACTGTGTTCACTTGACCACCTGACTTAAGACAAGCTTGCCAGGAGAGATAAAAATAACTACCAAAATGAGAGAGAGAGATTCCTTTAAAGATTTGTTTTGCTTATATTTGAACAAAGCAGAGAAAGTTTCTCTAGTGTTTTATAGTTTCATCAAATACATTCATTTTTGCAAGACACCAAGAAAATCAATCTGATGATATCTGTAATACAGTTATAAAGAGAAAAATGTGATTTATTAAACTATGGCTCATTACATATTTACAGGCAAAAAGCATGGTTATCATGGCTAAGAGTAAACTATGACAAATGAGGGAAGGCAGTCGGTGTTTCTCTCACCTGAAAATGTATTCAAATCTTTAAAAATTAAAGATAACTTTAAAATTTACAAAATGAAAATGAACACCAACTTATTTTAAGATCAGTTCAGGGCCACAGCTCTCTTTTTTAGTTTAAATCTCATCTTTGACAGATGCGTGCGCATGTGTGTGTGTGTGTGTGTGTGTCAACACAGAGAAAGTATACAGATCCTGCCATAACAATATGAACCCTCCCAGTATGGAAAATCTGCCAACAATTGATATCCTACCATCATTACCATCACTAATAATCCCTTTCTTCTGTTGCAGAATCAATATAACTAAAGTGATGCACTTTGCAACAGATTTGAATCTACTAACAGGGTTGTTCAGTCAGTGCATGACAGATGTGACCAAAATCTATGTACCCTCGGTTTTGCAGTATGCACAGGGGTAGTCCATAAGTTTCAATTATGAAGACTTTGCCAATTCACATCTTTTGAATGCACATAAAATTTAGAAAAAGATTAACTTCTGACCTGTTATGTTTAAAACCAACTCTCATGCACATAATAGGCATTTGGTGCAGGGTTAAAATAGATCTTGCATTTATTAATAAATATCACATTCTTCCATTTGCATGTCCATCTGGAATACACTCTTGTCTACATTATTTTGCAAGAAGCATATTGTGCACAAAAATGGAACAGAGCACCATAGATCCAGATTTACTATAGCTTGGAAGACATGTGGTCCAAATAATTGTCTTTGCCATAGCAACTGACAAAATACCTGCAAACTTTATGAGAAAACCTGGACCAAATCACCATTTTTAATCTAAACTGCAGCAGCTGCTCTTGTTATAGAATAAATGTAAAAATGCAGCCAGCACCTATCACATTCAGATTATTGCATCGTGAATCTGTTCAAATATGCACAACTTAAAAATTAAGTCTTCAATAACCTTAAACCATTGTACATTTCAGTAGATGCCACAAACGTAAGAGAGAAACTATTTCTACTGCTGCAATACAGTCTAATCATGGTTTTACTTCTTTAAACTATAGAGTCAAAGTATGTGCACATGAAATCCGGCTGAAGTAGCACTGCCATGTTTTGGTCAGTTGCAATTTGAATGTCCCTAGTACATCAAAAGTTTTTAACTTAAAATTAGAATATAGCGCTGGAAATAATTTGTGAATGTATCGAAAGGCTCAAACACACTGGCTCAATTCTCTCATTTTTCAAAAAGTATGTTAAGCTACTACGATGTTAAAAAAAAGAGAGAAGAAAAATTACTAGCATCATCATGTGGTTTTAGAACTATTTTTGTCAGAGTATGCATCAAATTTTGATTTTCCAGAAATAAACCATCATAAGGCTTTGAGAAACAAATCTTTTGCTGCAAGTACATCCAGTTTTATCAAAGTAAAACAAAATGTAATTTTGATTCTCACTACATTGGAATCAATCCTGGCAATTAACTTTATTGCTACAATTTGCCTATTCTGCACTGCAAGAAGCCTGGCACTTTGGACATCAACAAGAAAATTCTTACTAAAACACTTTTTAGATGTGGAAGGAAAAACCCCACCAGTGTCACATTAGAAGAGCTAATCCTAACCAAGAATTGAACTCATGTCCCCAGCCTTGGCAGTCCAGTAGTCTAACCACTGGCTACCCTTATACATAATTGCAATGAAAGTTCAGTTTTACTAAGCATTCATATTAACTGCTCACATAGAAAGCAGAATTATCGTTATTTGACAGGAGCAACCTTTTTACCACTTTGTGGGCTGCCTGCAAGGATTAAACTATATATATATATATTAGTGGGGGACCCAAAATTATGGCATCACCCTAAATGATTTATTGCGTAATTTCATCATTACTAATGCATGTTTTGATTTAGATTACTGTTTATATCTTCTTTGTAAAATAATATCCTTTATTAAAAAACAATATTGAAAAGTGTACATTTATTGCTTTAGGCACATCTTCACAAGTACATTTAGTACAGAGGTTGTATGGATACCAAAACAACACTTAACTACCTTTCTGTCAAAATGCATACTTACAATGTAACAAACAATGAACAATTAGTACTTTGTTTATATAAAAAAAAAAGATAATGTAATAGTTTTGGCCACCTCTGTACAATACAAAATGTTTTTTTTTGCTACCTTAAACCAGTATGTTGTTGCATATTTACCATTTTAATTCAAATTTCATAAAATTTAGAGGCAGAAAGTAAATTTTATAAAGCCTATTTTATTAAAAGCTTTTTTCTGAATTTACTGTGATATGCAAAAATGTATGATTATGATGAAACAATTTATGAAATGAGAAGCTTTAAGCAAATACGTCCATTTATATCTAGCCATGAATATTGCCATGTCCTTTTTTTTTTTTCTTCCCTAAATTGGTCTATCAGCAGTTGGACTACACTGGATAATGATAAGATATCATGTTTGAGTTCTGAGAGACTACCTCAGATCAATATTCATGGAAACCTTTCCTCAAACATAGATTTCAGTCTTGCATTGATTTTCCTTGAGCCCTCATCCAGGACACAGGATGTTTATAAATGAATGGATAAATAGTGAAATCAGATGCACAATCTCCTGAGCAAAAGGCAAATAAGTTAACATAGTTGTGGGGCAGATTTGTAGTAGTTGCAACACAGAAAACTGATTTTACTGATTTGCAAACAAAACTAAGCATGAGAAATTCTTCTCTCCTGGCAGCATTAACAAGCACCACCCATATTTATCTTGTTCTCTTTAATGAGTAAAGTTCATCAGTAAAATATACAATTTGTATGTTCCTGTAATAAGAACTATGTACAAATGCCAGTTTTTCATAATAACCAATTTTTACCAAGTCCAAGGAGGCAGTAAAAGGGTTATGGATAAAAAGTTAATATAAGGGGAAAAGATGCAACTGTAAATCACAATTGCAAATGCTTTCAACATTGTTGTATCATTCAGGTTCCCAAGTTTCATAATGGAACACCGTCCCAACACTAAGACACCAGACAATGTTATGAACCAATGATTCCAATTTACTCTGACCTCAGTAAACCTAACCTACCAGGATACTTCTGAATCTCCACTAGAAATATCCACACAGAAAGGGTCAATATAGAACATCAAGAAATTCCATACCACTGGGTACATTCCAGATGACAAGACCCAGGTGGAAAGTGCATTCCAGCCATACAAATGGCCAGTAAGTCCTAATAGAAAAGTTGCTAAAGAAAACAAGTAACAAAATCCTTCAACCGCAATAAAAAAAACAATAATAATAATGGTTTAATATCCAATAAACGCAGAAACTTGCCACAGAGGGGGAAAAAAAAAACGAAAAACCCTAAGTTTTTGTCAAGTAATCAATATAAATAATGTTTATAGTCAAGACTCGATAGCAACAAATTGTGGTACAGTAAAACCTCGATTTAACAGATCCAATTCCACGAACGCTGTCTGGTGTGCTCAATGGCGCTCAACATATTTATTTATCATCAGATATGGTCATCATATAAGAGCATATGTAAACAGCATATATATGCATTTGGATTTAATGAACTCCAGCATTAATGGAGAGACACCCCCCCCCCTTATCAGTCCATTAAATCAAGGTTTCACTGTATTCAAGGGAAATCCTCTGGCATAACCGAAAATGTCAGTCAAAATGTTAAACTTAAAGTTTCCTTTGATTATATTTCATCTGCTGTCAAAGAGTGATTTTAATAAAGAAAGAAATTAATTACAGAGATTTTATTTCTGTTATTTAACCCCAAAATCATTCCCTGGTTGACTTACCGAAGAATTTTGATTCACAAAACATCGTCGTCGTCGTTTCTGATAACTTAAGTTTTCTGAACAACCAGCAACAAAGCCACAATGAAGTGATGTGTATGTAAATAAAATAGCATTTAAATTATTACATACACAAAATTTCAAAGGCTATTTCTTTACTGACAGGAATAAAAGAACTTTTAAGTAACCTTTTCTATTGCACAGTGAAGAGTATTGCAGTCCACCTGCCAGCCAGATTCTCCCCACCTCTCACACGTGCACATTTCATAAGGAAACTGGCAGCAATGCAGTACCAATATCATATTAACAAACCCAAAACCTGTAGCTTTCACAGATTATCTGAGATATTCATGAATTTAAGTAAACCTTTTGCATTGAATATTATGCAAATGTGAATTAGTATATTACTGCTTTTATTTAATTCACTCACTCACGTGTGCAAAGCATTTCTTTAAAAGATGATGCCAAGTGATAACCCTGTTCAACTGAATTATTTCCACCCACGATAAATAGTACTATGCTTTTAAAACAAAGAAATTTATTTAAAGGGAAGAAATGCTCTATGTAGAGGAGACATTCCTATTTTGCTTGGCAAGAAAAAGCTCCGCAATCTCACAAATTTGATTTTTAGTTGAAATCTTAATGTGCTTACAATTTAACCAATGAGAACAAAACATCTGAAAATGGCAGCATTTTCACAGAGAGATTTCCTACATGGGGCATGCTGCTATGTGCTAGCAATGGCTTTTCAAAAACTTAATAGGTCTCTTCTTATACTAGCTTTGAAAACTGCTTCAGTTTAACCAGTTCCAATTGTACATGACCAGTTTACTTTGACTTTCAGAGAGCTAATTCATATTTTGTTTCTAGATCATAAGGTATAACAAATTTTTTTATATGTTAAAAAAAAAATTTGATTCAACTGTTTCATGCATTAGATTGCTAGAATGTCTTAAAACAGGGGCATATAGAGTTTGCCCTTTTAATGATGTCACAGTTGTACTGACTGTGATGCATTATCATGCTTTACAATGCTCATCTTTTAAACCAATGCAATGTCAACTGCATTGTGGGAATGCTTTTTTTCAAATATGGATAAAGTGCAAAAGCTTATTAAAGATATTTAAAAAAATTATTGTCATTTTTTTAAAAACTCATTCTGATATGAGTATGAAAACAGTTTGTTGGCATGACTTTTGCTCCCTTTTTTTATTTCTGTCTCTATAAAATGGAAATAATTACACCTAAATAGCTGGTTTTGACAAGGAAAAAAATCATGTTTTTAAATTAATTATCATTCCATTTTATTGAGAACAGGATCTCACTAATTTACTCATCAATATGAAAAGTAATACAAAACAACCTACAGATGGCACAGTATACAAAGGGTAGTTCAAATTAAACTGAAGGATACAATTACGGCAAGGCTATTTCAACCAGGCTTGATTTAAACATTCATAGCAACTTCTTTTATACAATATTACGCATACAAAGTAAACACCATATTCCCAATAACTGATTTAATGACTACATCTTAAATATACATGATTCAACATAATGGAACTTGCGTGTTCCCACACTTCAGATAGATTTTTCTGTAGCCACTCTAAAATTGTCACATTTAACGTTCATACATCCATTTCTTAAACATGTACTAGCTATTGTTAGTAGCAAAGCAAGGTGCAGGTAGTTTGCCCTTTTCATGTATTTTCTAAAGTAGACATTCCATGGTTTTCAGTAAAGGTGGCCATGTTTTCTCTGTATACTGGCTTGCAGCGCTGTCAAATATGACAGCTTGCCAGCAGAAACATCTGCATACAGACTTTCTCTCCAAGATCATGTTTTACAACACCTGGAAGCTGTTACTGAAAATGGCGGTGGACAATGGAAACACTTACTGTAACACATTTTGTGCCAATAAACTGCTTGTGGTAACTTAATTTTTTTCTTTCTTAGTTTTCCATTTCAGTTACACATATTTCAGAAGCAGCTAATTTTTAAAAATGATAGTCATTTTGGAATGATGTCACATGGTGTAAGCTGCACCAGCCAATGGCAAAATCTGGGGGTGCCAATGACCCCTCATGCATGCAGCCTTACTTCCACCAACATATGTATTAGAGTATGGCAGCCATAAACAACCCACTTCAGGGGAACTTGATATTTATTTTTTGTCCATATCCTTTTCTTAACATTCCAAAAATAACTTATATAGCCTGACCTTTTCAGTTGTCTCTAATGACCCAAACAATACAACTTCATTACAGAAAATAACAAAATAAAGGTTACAGAAGCATTTTATATTTTTCGATGTTCAAGTATCTGCATGTGTGCATTATCAATATGTATAAGCAAGACCAACAAACAAAACATCTTTTTACTACTTTTTTGTTTTTATAAGATGCCCATCAGGGAATTATGAAAATAAACAAAAATTCACACTACCTTAATGCAGGTAAACATAAGAAGCATATTATCACTTTTCAACCTCGAGAACACCAAGGTGACAGCTGTTCGAAAATTAGTTTTTGAGAGGAAACATTCCATTTCCATCTCTCTAATGAGACATCATCAAGTCATCTGAGATTCCAGGAAGAGTCAGAGTATCTGATGGTTGCCTACTGCTTACAGAGGACTGGCAGCATTCGTTAAGAAATACATCCGTGACTACTCTGCCAAAGAGAGTCTCTCCAGAAGAAATTAGCAGAAAGAACCAAAAATACAAATGGTTGGATTGTTCACAGCAAACTGGTGTACTCTCCTCTAGTGAGTTGACACATCTGTTAATGGTCAGCTGCTGTGGTTGGTCTAGAGAGATGAAATTACTTTTCTTCCTATGGTCAGCTAAACTCCTTGCTGGCTGATACAGCTTTTTTTAAAATAACATGTACACAGATGTTAAAAAAAATTCTTTTTTTTTAAAGTATGCATCTAACTTTTAGATTTATTTTAAATACAAAAAAGTGTGCTATTCACAAAAGAAATTAGAAAAAAATAATATAGCCGTGACAACCATTTGTTTAGAGATGAAAAGAAAAACAAAACAGATGAAAGCAATAACACGAAAGAATAAACTGATTTTGCTAAAATATTTCACAATATTCATTCAATTTCATGAATATCCTGTTGATAATTTTCTGAAAATATGAATTTATAGTTTGACAAGCATACCTGTTAAAAATAGGCGTCTTTCACCAGACTGAAAAGGAATGTGAAGAACTGGACACTGATCAACTAAAAGGAAATATCAAACTTCTAAAGCCAACATATCAAATGCACTATTCAAAAAGCAGCATAATGCACTCGCTTAGCAAAACGGCAAAATACAAGCTAAAAAATATCTCTCAGTAATTATAAAATCGCAAAAGAGAATGGAAGATTGCTGAAAGTCCACAGTTTCAACATTCCTTTCTACCGTATGTGATCTGATTTCAATGTTAAAATTACTAAGTGCAAATTATCAAGTGGTCATAATATATTTTTATACTGACTTTTGAAAGGCCAGCCTTTAGTATTTGTAGACCCACGTCAGAATCTGTAAGAAAACCATACCCTACACTATTCTGCAGAGCCAACACCATACAGGGAAACACAACAAAAAAATTGCTTTTAGTCTCCTTAACACAAGAGCTGTGGCATCTCAATATTCTTCAAATGTGCACTCATGAGTTTACATTTGCTAAAGCTTACTTGGAAATTAACAACACAGGTGAGTTATACTGAGCAGCAAGCTTCAGCGCTCTTCTAAGCTTATCCAAAGTATTCTGAAAATGTCTGAATATTGTAAATAAACTTTTCAGTCATTGTTGTTTTGTTTTTTTTTATTACTATTTTGCTAGTAGTAATCATCAAAAAGTGAAAGATTAGCTACAATGGTTAGTATTTATACAATTGCAATCTGACCAGCAGAGTGCACACATGCACAGACATGTTTTCTGCGGCATAATAATGCATAATATTCAATTACTGAAAAATTCAACTACCAAACAGTGTCGTTTAAGTAATCAACATTGAACTGAAGCACATTTCTACTTCCCTTGATAAAGTGTGATAATAAACTAGCTAAAAGAGTATCAAACATCACTTTGAGAATCATTAAAATATTCTAAGTAGAACAACATTAGTTTCTACAACTCTTTCCCAAGTCACAATAGTGCAAGAGGCCACCATGGCTTACACAAAGATCCACCATTCTAGTTATTGGCAGCAGCTTTACAAACCTTACCAAGCTTAGTCAACTCTGGAATTTCTACCCTTGTCAACTATCAGCACAACGAACTGCACTTCATGATCATAAATTACTACCTTTTTTCATCCCCCCCCCAACAAAAGAATTTTCTGTTATCACCATCTACAGATGCTGAACACTGGTTCCGTTTTTCAGAGTTGCTGTTGTTTTTCAGATGAAAACAGTAAACATTTCAAAGCAATAAGAACAAGGTAAGATTCCCACAGTGCTAAATGAACAAGCTGCTGGTATGAAGAAATACATTTTAAAGAAATAAATGTTCTAATATCACACTTCAAAAAAAAAAGGAAGAATGAAGTACATTTTTTCATTTCTTTTTTTTCTAAATAGTGACTCAAGAATAACTTTTAATCATTGGAAAAAAACAAAACATTGTAATATCATTGTAAATACTGCCAGCCATGCTATTTCGTACACTTCTCTACTATTCCTTATTGTGCCATTGGTTCTCAGTGGACATCAGAGCTTCTGTAGGTACTCTTTGGTAGTCTCTTTCCTGTCACTATGTCATTAAAGAAATAATTCACACTATCACTATAAACCCACTTCTTCCCATTTATTCTCCGAGTATTTCACAAAAGAATCTCCAAGAAGTCAGTGTATGATGATAAGTCATAGAAAGTCAATAATGGCAGGCTACATATTTCATATCTGGTTGCAGAAGAGATTCTACACTCAGATAATATACTGAAGTTTTATTTGTGCGTCTTTTCTATATATTTTTAAAAAATAACCCACCTGTCACATTAGGAAATTTCTACCTTTCAGATAGCTTAGCTCTCCTGTCTAAAAGATCAACAAAAAAAATTTTACATATCATAGTTGTGCATCAGAGTTATGCAAGATGTGCTGTATGGATGCTGATAAGCTACTCTGTGAAAACATGTCATTCCTGTTGACCTGAAATATCATAGATGAGCTTTGGTGGTAGGCAACCAAGAAATGTATTACGACTACTGCTCTTTCTTCAAAATAGATTTAAAATTCAAAGTGACAACATCCAAAGTATCAATAAAACATTGCTTTCCTACATACATTTAATAATTTATCATAGATAGTAATATGGTTTTACATCATTTTTTAATTTAAAATATTAGACAAAATTTATTACAGAGATGTAAATATTTTTACTATACTAAAGTCTGGCATAAGAATAATTTATTTGCCACAAAAGAGAATTAAACTAAATCTGTATTACTTTAAAATGTGAAAAACCAGTTATTGAACAACACAAAATAGACATTTTTTTTTTAGTTTTGCAACTGTCCAAAAAGCAGGGCGGAATTACTGCCAAGTGTAGTTGGTGATAATTTTACTAATCAGTTTAGAAATCACACTGGTGGCCATATTAGCTCCTTCCTGAGAGTCCCTCATATAAGTCAAGATGCATCCTGCCTCTGTGCAACTATTAAGTTAAATTACTAAAAATACCAAACTTGGCTATTATTTGAATAAATGTATTAAGTGGAATTACTTCTATTTTTGCCAAAAGTTAAGATAGCATTTTTTTTTTTTCTTTTTGCATGTTGAGTCACTCACTCGGTCTAGAAATCTTGATTTGGTGAATGGCTTATCTATTTGCAGCATGACTGTAAATGCCAAAGGACCAAGATAAATGGTTTAATAAAAGAGGGGGAAAGAAAGAAAAAGAAAAAAAAAAAATACTGCCAGGTCTTCTCATATGACCAGATAAAAAATTTATACAAAATCTCCGGGCAAACATTAAAAGGTAGGATGCAAAAAAAGAAGAAAGAAGTATGCAGTGATAAATCACATTATTCATGCATCACGAGAGAGCAATTTTTACCCACAATGAGATTAACATCTCGCTGGATGCTGAAACAAAGAGAAGACCAAGGAAGGAGTGTGGGTTGAAAAACACAGCCAAAAATATCTTGTAAGCATTTTCAAGAGAATATAGATCCAAAATTAAACTTTTCAGCCACCAGAGATTCAACAAAAATACATGTCTTATCAAAAATGATAGATTTACAACACACAGAGGAAGATGATATTTGATATTTTAACAATCAGAATACAATCATTAAAAGCAACAAAACCCAGAATAGATAGTCTCCCAATAATTTTTAAACAATGACATTAAGACATTAAAATAGATTTATTATTATTATCCTCGACATGGTTTCATTGCCATTAAACTGTCTCAATTTTACAGACACCTTTGCCAAGACCAGGTGCAACAACCAAACTAATTTGCTGACATGAAGATTTTCTGGCCTCGTATAATCAAGACCGTAGCAAACCTGCACTCTGAGTCGACCTTTTGAAATTTTTTTTTTTTTTTGCCCAGTAGAAATAAAATAAGAGGTTCCATTCCATTTTGCACTCTGAATCCAATCAGTAGAGATGACATTGGACTTCTGTCAATGACTCCGTGCACTCTCTGAATGACCTATAACATTTCAGATAAATGGAAAAATACTAAAAGATCTACCCGTTTTCTGTGTGGTGCAAATGCATACTGATTATCTGTACATCTAAAGATCCAATACATACATAAACACACCTGAAATATGTAAATTTTGGTCAGGTAAATTATTTAGGAAATTGGCCAAACTAAGATGACAGGGTTCTGTATATGAACAAACATTTCATAAATTAAGTAATGTTTAAACATTTATTATAATTATTATTCCTTAAAATTTGTCATTAAATTTCACATACAGCCATGGCCAAAAGTATTGCATCCCTCTATCAAATCGAAATTGAAAAATGTAACGATTTTAAATCTAAGTGTTTCATAAAAATTTCTTTTTGTTTTCAAAATTTTTAAACACATTTTAATCATAGGCAGACAAACCTTTAAATCAATTTTATATACACCAATTTGCTTGCCATTTGCTTCAGCAGCCTTATCCGTTTGATGTAATCAATGTTGAAACAAAAATTGCTTACAAATTTGGACCTTCCCGTTTGAGCATTTTCCACTTAAATCCAGGAAAAACAAAACTTTTCTTTCAAACAACCCTTAACCCGCAAATACATTATTTCTGAAAAAAAAAACCCTATGAAGCATGATGACGAGTCTCACTCAGAAGTGGCACACCGGTACAAAACATCTGGCCATAACTGTAGAACAGCAATAAGTCAAACTCACTAAAACAGAACATTGCTAGAGTATCTACTGATGAATAAAAACGGAAAAGCTCTCTCATTAGTAATTTTAGTATAATTTCATCTATTGCACAGTATCATATGCCTGAATTGGTTTATTTTCTTTTTTTTATCATTGTAGCAATTCCCCCTTTTACCAACCTGAAACACCTTACAACCAACCTATTTATGGGATTGCTCTGTCGGGATCAACACTCCAAAGGGCTAAAAGTAGTTTTACCATTATCATTTCCAAAAACGTCAAAAGTAATCAGTGAAACTACATGTAGTATACTCAATTATGGATCTCATACAGATTTAAAACTTTGTTAGGTTATAAAGTAGTAATTTCCTTTAGTTAAAAAAAAGTTTTACATAAAACTAAACTATATATTTTAAGTTAATTTCAGTGCACAGGAAAATGTGTATAAGAAAGTTATTTTTATGCTTGTCAATTACAAGATCCTTTGAAGTATTTAAAACCACCATTAATTTATTCAAAGGAAACTTAATTGTAGTAAGCTAGATATATCAGCCAGTTGTGGGGGGTACACCTCTCTCTCTGAGTGTGGGTTGTCTTTCACTTCTGCTGGCGAAAGGCTATGCATTACTATTTCTCTTTTTTTTTTTGAAAGTCAATGTAAATAATACTACATAATAAATAATGTAAATTTTGAGTTAGTCGCTTATTTTGGCCAGGTGGGGAACCAACCCTTTTCTGGTCTTTTTTGTAGAAATTAACGAGGCTTCGGAGGAATGCTGGCTCGTATCAAGCGGATGGTGAAGCAGTGTCTGCCCGTCCCCCCCCCCAGTCGGCCGTTTTTTATTTGAATCTCTGTTTGTCAACAATTTTTTTTCCTTGTTTTTGAATTGTAAAACCTTGTTAAAGTTGATGTGTTTTTTATTTCGTAAAGTTTAGATGCTAAAAATTATGTAAATTTGTGGGGAAAGGAGGGGGTAGGGGTTGTCACTGCAGTGTTTTTTATCTCGCAGGTTAAGGCGGGGCTCTCTCGATCGATAGGAAGAGGACCGACCCGGAGATTGTGTGGTCCAGCGGAGGATGTGCGATGCTGAAGTTACATAGTGTGTGTGTGTTGGCCATCCCGTTATTGAAGCGAGCAACAAGTACATGCGAATATTTAGTTGAAAAGTTAGGGCTTACTGAAGGGGGGAAAAAAGGGCCAGTGAACTGATTGTTTCTTTCATGGCTTCTATCTACAGTTTTTCTGGGGTTGGTGATGCCTGGTGTAAGTTACTGACTGTAGTGGTCCACCGTTCCGTTTGGCTACTCGCTTTGCCAACTGTTGAAGTAAAGTGAACTTGCTGCCCCCTCCGTACCTTCCTGATGACCGACCACACGTGCGGAAGATCGGCTGCCAGCCACCCTTACTAATGGACGATTTTAAAATAAGTAACTTTTCGTGAGCGCTACGTCGACAGAGCTTATATTTTCAGGTACTCTTGCTGTGAGGAAAGGAGCTACAAGTAAATAAGATAAATATATGCTTTTGTTTCACTAAATTCTTTCGACTCCAAATTTCTGGGTGAGAAAACACCTTTCTACTGGTCAGAGCATTGGGAAAATCCTACCTCCCCATCCCTCCAGAGAGGGAGTAGGGTTGGGTAGCCGGCTCGCAGTCTCAATGTAAACTAAATTTGGCTAAAATTCTTTAAGACCATAAGTTTTCATTTTAAAAAAATTATCAATTTTTGTTGCTAATCGAAATTTAAATAAAATTTATTTGAACCTAAAAAAAAAAAAAAAAAGTAATTTGCATCCCATGTTTGCAAGTAGCTTTGTAGTGAACCCCACTCCCCCACTATCTCTGCCAATCATGGAAGTCTTTAAGTGATAATTTACAGTCTGGCATGTGGACAGGTTACTTAGTGAAAGGGCCAGAGTCTGACCATGCTGGAAAGGATAAGTGATTCATGGCTTGAGTTCACCTTTTCCTGTATTGGGACCTCACAGCCAGCCAGACTTGGGAGGAGGGAGAGGGGGAGTCTGAATCACCATCTGACCTATCCTTTCCTTTCCTCCTTTCTCTGACTGCACCTTTGGCCAAGACAACTTTTCACAGCACTTCTGGGAGAAAGAACCCATTATTTCTTGATGGGTCCTTTGCAAAGTCTCTCTTGTTTTTTTGTCCTTAAAAATCAATGTGCCTTTACATTGTTCAAATTATATTTTTTAATGAATTTTGTCAGATGAGGAAGTGACTGCCACTAATTCACAAAAATAAATCAGTTCACAAGTTAGATTAACCTGCTTACCTCCCCTTTACTGTCATGTATGAAGAGCATAATTATAATCATATACAGTATATATATATAAACTCTGCTACTCACATTAACCAAAAATCGGCATAAGGGGAAGATGATTTTCTTTTTTTTTTCTATTTACAGAGATCTTGAAAAAAATTGGGATTGCCTATCCGCTTATTATTTGTTGTTGCTGTTGTCCTTTAACTGCTCCTCCCTGACTCACGTTTCATAATTATAATATATACTAAGTCATAAATTAGCTAGAGAATCGCTTGATCTGTAAACAAAAAAAAAACCTACATTATCTCGTCAGTTTCGAAAACAATGAACCAAAAAAAAGCAGCAGCAGCAACATAATAATAAACTTAAATCTGTCGGTCTTGGCCACCACTTTCTCTCACCGATCAGCCAGGTTTTATCTCTACATCCCTAACAATCCCAATTGTCCACAGGCTAAACGGATTCAACTGTATCAAGTTGAAAACAACCATATTACCGAGGGCTGTGCTCTTTTTTCTGGAATATTATTAAAAAAGAATTTTTTTTTTTCAAACCCAGCTACTAACTTCAAAAAGTTCCCTGGTAACTGAGTGCAACCTGAGGACACCTGTAATTGCAAACTTTTGTTTACTTTGGGTTTTAAAGCAAATATCAGCAAAGTAAATGCCTGCATCCACAATAAATTGCACATGCAATGGGTTAAGCCTTTGAGGAACAGCAGCCCCTTATATATTTGCAGAGTGGGTATTGATCTTGACACGGTGAGCCCCCCCCCCCCCCCGGTAAATGTGCAAGCGTACTCCAAGGGTTAACTTAGAAAGTTCGCCACGAGAGTCGCAAGTACCCAGACAGAAAAAATCCCGAATAAAATAAAGCAAACAAAAGATGCTGCAATGTCGATCCTTTCCACCCCCAGTCAGTGTGTCCTCAGCACAGCTGATGTTCCAACACTAGCTTGTTGGTTTTTCTTCTCCTCCTTTCTGTAATACTGTTTCGATTCATAATGATGCAGAATTTGCTGCTGGTTTCTCGAAATCAAAATTCGTGATCAATACATCCATCCATCTCAAAATCAAGAACCCTGTTGCACTTCACTGTACTAGGTGGGCTAACCGTTGCTGCCTGCCAGTACGCCATGTGACCTGGCGCTAAGTGCGAGATAAACGCAAACGCATTATTCTGAAAACATCCCACTAAAACAAAAAAAATATTTTTTTAAGGATTATAAAAGTACAAATTTTTTTTTTTAAAAAGCTCTAAACATTTGTATATAACCTTTAACCCTTCAGTGTCCACCCCCAAACTTCAATCACATTGTTTCTTCCCTTCACTGACTCCATTTAGCCCCCACCCCCACAAATCTAATCTGCCAGCTTGTTAAGCAGGCAATCGGTGAATTAATTCCAGTTCTTTATTTGCTTAATTTTTATGCTCCAAAAAAAAAAAAAAAACAATAAAGAGCAAATCATCTTTTCAAGAGGGAGAGAAATAGATCACCTTTGACCTAGGAAATCTAAAACAAAGAAAAACCCACTTTTTTTATTATTATTATTATTATTATTGACAGTTTAAATTTACCTGGCTCAAGCAACTTTCCATTTTTCAACCAAAGGTGTACAGTAGCCTACAGTATAATGCTTCACCCATATACTGATAAAATCATCCAGATTATTCCTCATTACCAAATTAAAGAATCAATCTCTATTCAATCACAGGACCAGTCCCACCGTCTCTAGCCATACGAAAAGAAAAAAGGCAAGAAAAAAAAAAGCCACACAGGGATTCTCTAGTCTAGAATTAAATATTTAACTTGAACATGAAGATCAGGCACAATGTTACAGTTTTAATTTATCAAAAAAGATTAGAGTCTGAAATTCTGGTGCACAGGGCAACAAGCTATTTAATCGACAAAGAATGTAGATTATTTGAGTGGAAAACAGGAGCAAAAAGAAAACATTTCCATACATGTCAAATGAAGCACAGAGAAATCAGTTTCCTGCCTCATCTTTACTTCTCAACAAAGTTATACTTTCAGTAGACTGACTGCCTGTGCAGACAACAGCAATTGTAAAATGAAGGCGGTGTCATGCAATGATCTTGTGCCTACAAATTAAGCCTAGAGAACATGTAGCATTTTTTTGGATTGGCTACAAACGAACATTTTGTAAATGTGTGTATTAATGGACTGTTTGATACTTCTCTTCCATTTACTTCCACAGTCACAAACTAAGCACTAATTAAGATTCTCCACTCGCTGCAAACTAGCTATCACATTTTTCATTTTTCAAGAAAGCAAACAAGCAATATATAAATATTTATTGCTTCGCTTTTCTTCAGTTGGTTCTTTAGTACTAAATAATAAAATTTTTGAAACTATTCATTAATCAGCTGGTTGATGAATGTGAGACAAATGACTACACATGCAGCAAATAAAAAAAATTATAACTCATTCATGATTACAGTACCTTAGCAAATACCATTTAAGCAATAGAAGATTTTCTCATCTTGCTTTCACAATATTTATTCTCTGGAAAACCTGTTGCAAGCCGATAAGAATTTCAGAGACCCTCAGCTAATGGCTGTCTCTAAGCAGAGTGCCAATCTGTGCCCTCACTCATTCTTTGAACCCATCATTTTTCTTTCTTAAGGGGCCTTTGAGGAATATACAAAAATCTTAAAGTGTGTTCACAACATCTATGGTTGTCATGGTAACCCAGAAAGTTCACTCAACATGCAAAACCACTCTGGCACAGTTATCTCAACTATTCATCAGAGCTAAATAATTCATCCATTTTCTATTTGAAGATAACACTTTTGAATACAAAGTAATGGAGGTTGTTTTTCAGATATTTTGCCTGTTTTTTTTTTAAAGAATTTTCTTGAATTTTTTTTTTAATTTTGCAATTAACAAAATTTGACATATCACCCAGAACTCTCAAACAAATAAGTATAACAGAATTTTTCCTGAAGCACTACATATGACAGACAGCCTATGTATGGTCAAACTGCAATCCAAATCTAAAAGACATTTGGAGAAAAGGGTCAGAAAATGGTAACTAACTTAAAATACCATACTGGTAAAACTACACTAATAAATAGATGTGCTACAGAATCAAACCTTCCTACAATTATGTTCATTGCCACTTTTCCCTTACCGCAACTGAATATCCAATTAGGAATCAAGTAGACATTTAAAAAACAGAAATCGCTTTTACAGAATTCCTTTTTCAACACAAGAACCCTTAATACCATCTGCCTGCTTCCAGTGGAGATGCACTCTGCTATGATTTCAACAAACTATTTTCTAATGCAACTCTAAATGAACTGTTCTCATGTCTACCTGGTCCATATCTTTAGAATACCTTCTAAAAACTTATCAAATCTACCTTGTTGAGAGTTTATCATTTCTTACTAGACTGAGTATTTGATCATTTTATCATGAAATTAAAAATTTCAATATCAAGGTTGCATTCAACATGCTGCCATTGGTTCTTCCTCCTTCCATCCTAGAGCCCTTTTTTCTCCTCTATTTTTTTAATGTCTTGCCACATCATTTATTTTAAGTTATCAAAATGATATTAAGCATTTCATTAAAGGCAGCTAAATAAAGTTGTAGTAGCACAATATTAACATAAAATTTTGAGATGATTAGATAGTAGAAAACAAAGTGTGTAGTACAGGGTGCGGCAAAATGATCTGACACATTTGTATTTTTAATAAAAGCCAAATAGAGTAAAGAACGAAAATTTTGTTTTTATTTTCAAAATGTACATAGAATGCCATTTTGTTTTCATTTGGTTTTAAAAATTAAATCACTCAAGTGGGTACCGTTATTGTTCAAACAGTGTCCATGGTGTTCACGAAAGTTGTCCATAACCCAGCGGGTCATTTCATATGGAATGGCAGCAGTTTCTTCTTGGCGAATGACATCTTTAATTGCTTAATAGATCGTGGGCGATGAGTGTATACCTTTGATTTCAGATATCCCCACAGAAAAAAATCACACGGTTTCAAATCAGGTGATCGGCGGGCGGGCCAACCGATGTCACCACGCAATGAAATCAAATGACCGGGGAACATCTCCCTCAAAATTCCCATCACACGTCGAGAAGTGTGGGCTGTTGCCCCATCCTGTTTAAACCAAACATTGTCCTTATCGTCAAGTTCATTCAATTTGGGTTTCAGAAAAGTCTCTAGCATCACACAATATCGATCAGAGTTCACAGTCACTGTTACATCGTCTTCTTCGAAGAAGTTAGGACCCCCATGCCAAATTCTGCTACCACACACCCATATGGTTACCCGCGGACAATGCAAAGGTCGTTGGTGCAATTCACGAGGGTTTTTCTCGCCCAGTATCGTAAGTTTTGCTTATTCACGCTGCCACACAGGTGAAAATGCGCTTCGTCACTGAACAACACAACAGCTGCACAGGGGACATGTTGAATTTCCAAACACAATGCTCTGCGAGTTTTAAAGTCCTTTCGCTGAGTTGTTGTTGTGCCAACATCATTTTGTACGGATGCATTTGCAGTTCCATGTGAAGAATTCTTCGCAAACTTCTATCGGAAAGGCTAAGAGCAGCGGCGTGTTTCCGTGCCGAACGTCATGGAGACTGTTGAACTGAACTTCTTATTACCGCTGCCACATTTTCCGGAGTTCTGGCAGTCCGAGGTCAGCCGGCTGATTTTCGTTTCAATGCTGATCCACTAGCTCTAAAGTTGGTAACCCATAACAAAATCGTGTTTCGAGTAGGTACGGGATCATGTCTACCAAGCCTGAAGTGTACACGGAATGCTCTTTGTGTTGCAATTATGGATTCGTTGTTTTTTTCCACGATGAGGTTTCTTCAACGTGAGTTAGTATTGTGTTCAATTTTGCGTTCCTTCTATACAAGGTTTCCACGATGACAAGAAACGCGTGTAAACCTAATCATTAACGTCAACTAATCTACATGTCGTGAACATAAAACGAAATAAACAAAATGGCATTCATGTACATTTCGAAAATAAAAACACATTTTTTCGTTCTTACTCTCTTTGGCTTTTATTAAAAATACAAATGTGTCAGATCATTTTGCCGCACCCTGTATATTGGCCTGTCACAGTTTGAGGCTCCAGTCTGATCTCCATTCAGAGACCAGCTTGGTCTAATAAGCCTTCAATAATGGTTTCTTTTTGCTCTTCTATACCAGTCTAGTAACAGATTTCTTCTGGGTAATCATTTCCTCACACACCTGGACAGAGAAGTTCTAAACAAGGATCGGTCCATCTATCTATCCATATATCTTCATCCATCCATCCATATATACATATAATATCTCAACAGCAATACTTTTTAGTGGTAACAATGGCACATCAGATGCGTCTACAGTTGTAGGATGTGAGGACTGCAGAGAAAGGTTTTTCATAGAGAGATTTTGTCATTCTAACTCAGGAGTCAGTATGGAACCTAGCCTAAATTCTGATAGCATCTACTCTGGATCAACACCTGATTAACAGCACATTATCAAACTCCTGCAGCTAATAACCAAAACAAATCAAGAAATTATCTCTCCAGTCATCACAACTAAAGGGTAGTCATACAGCCTGCATGCATTAGAAGAATCACAGCAATGCAAATCTGACCAAACGCAGATACATGCAAATTCATGCATGCATTCCAAAAGATCACATTCTACATAACTGAAACAGATATGATAAATGGTATCTAGATTTTCTAAATTACTATTATTGTAACAGATAATTAATGAACTACCAGAACCAACCTGAAATGAATTACTTCCACATGACTGCAATTTGCAAATTATCCAAAAACTACCCACTGTATAAAAAGCCATCTCTCATAAGTGACTAATCAAGAACTTGCATGGAAATATGAAAATTCTGAAGGTGTTCTTTGTAGTGTCATTTATCTTATCATTTTATTCCTTGCCATAACAGTGGGTAATTATTTAGCCATTGAAGCTAAACACAAAAGGCAGCAATGAAAGGGTATCAAACTGACAGGTTCACCAGTTTGAAGAGTCTAATAAACCAAGAGAACATGCATGGAAAGCTGACATTTCTGTATCAGAAACAGACTGCAGCTTAGCAAACTAGTACCACACCCATTCGGTGATTGCCGTGGTTAGATTCAGTGATATATAGCTAGTGCAGCCATTTCTCTTACTCTTTGTACTATCCTATTCCACCCACTACTCGAGACTAGTATACACCCCTGCTAAAGTCGATAAGCAAATACGGCATACCTAAACCACGGCATGCTGCTTCCATACTTACAGAATCACTTTCTCCCTCTGTTGGTTATATACATACAGAACAAATGTCAGTTGCATTACTAGATACTGCAGGAAAGGGGGGGAAAAAAGCAGACAAATTTAGAATCATCTCACCATGGTGGCACAGTTTGTCTTATTTGCTTTTCTCTGAAGTTTTGGAAAGAGAATATCATTGTAAAGTAATACACAAGTAACACTGCTCAAAACCATATCCTTTTTTTTTTAAAAAAAAAAAAGAGAGAGAGAACAAAACCGAGATCTCTCTCTAAAAACATTAATAATAAACACATTCAAATAACCAACTACCTCTAATAATGGCAGAGTCCATCTCTACAGTAACATTCAAAAATCAATCACATGTAGGAGAACTTCAAAAATTCCAAATTATTAAAAAAAAAAACAATCCAGAATTTCCTGCTAATTCTTGTAAGTTTTATTTTAAAATCCCTCTGACATCTCAGAACTCTCACTTGGGTGCACGCACACAACAAACGAAGAGCACCCAACATAAAACTTGCAACAAAACAACAACAAGATTTTACATTTGTAACAAACCGCGCTGTCACAATCTCTCTCTGGACAGAGTGAGCTAGCCTCCGTTAGCCCAGCAGCCTAAGTGATGTTTAAAACAAGCGCGCTTATCACTTTAAAGAAAACCAACAACACAATCATCCAAATTGTTGTTGTTCTTGATTTTAATCTTCTGCGCCACCTCACCTTCCTGGTTCTCCACCACACCACACCCACCGGACTCTGGTGATGAGGATGTCTAACATTTCGTTTACTTTATTTTCTTTCTTTGCACTATCCTCCTCATCCTCCTCCCCAACAACAACAACACAACAACAAGAAAACCCATGAAATCAAGTCTGATCTCAAAAAAACTAATTTAAACTACTCGTAATGGCGGCACTGGGTTATAGTAATAAAAGAATTTTTAGATTCGAAACCAACCAATCAAAAAAGTGACGACAATTTTTGATGCACCAAGAAAGGTGAAGGAAGAAAAGGTCCGGCACCAGAGGTTAACAATGCTAAAAGATGGGAAATTTTTTCCAATTAACCAAAGCTCATTTTCAAGCCTGACAACCGAAAATTTTTTTTTTAGAAAATCAAATAACCAAACATAAATAATACCAATAGTAATAATTATTATTTTTAATTACTAAAACATCGGAATCAATTAATTAAGTTTTCAGACCTCTTCACTCTAGCTTTCGAAAAGTTCTAAGCTAGCCAGAAGTGACGGGTAAGAGTTCCCCGTTTTACTTTTTAGTGCCTTTAAAACTTCAAGAATTGCCTGATACTTTGCCTCAATTTTGAGAGTCCACAGTTTGTGGTTTTTGGGATGCTATATTGACTGATAGTCGATACTGACAAGTTGTTGCTGCAGTGCAGGTGAAAAGATTACTGAAACAAGGAGAATTGTACACCTTTTTTTCTAGACAGGAGAATACAATGATTTCTTATTTCTTTTAATTAGGTATGAAATTTCACAACTTGCAAAATGTCACAACATCCTTTCATTGTCTGACAAATTAGTAAAGTAATTAGCATTATTGATGACCAATGACTTAAGAAATTCACTGCTTCATAACAAATGTGCAAAAACACTGCAATCAAAATCAATCATCAAATGTCAACTACCAAACTTTAAGTTATAAAAAGAATCAACATGTAAATTGTACTTCAAGAGACTAAAAAAATGACAAGTCTTAATCTCAGTTAGTCTTAGTTTCTATAATAAAAGAGACGGGTGTTTTGCCAGAACGTGCATGTCACTTTGAGTTAAACAGTACATTCAAGTTGTCATGTCCGCAATGTCTATGTTATCTAAATAAAAAAGCAACTCTAAAAACTGAACAAATTCTATTTCTAATAGTAATTTGCTTCAAATCACACCAATTTTCTGCTTTAAACTTCAATTTTTAGTACAGCAACTGAAAACAGAGAGAACATGAATGACAAGGTAGTGCCATGCTTTCTTCTCATTTTTTTCCTGTAGTCTCACTTTTGCAGGTTTATTCTGTGTAGTTCAGTTTCCTCTCATTTCAAAACAGGTTTTTTTAGATTTCTACATTTACTTGGAGGGAATGGAATAGGAGAGAAAAGTTTATCCATAATCCATATCCTGAAATGGTCACCATAAGTCTGTACAGGTACTTTAAGTTACCTTTATATACCTAACACACTTTGGTCAAACTAAAATACTAAAGTATGAACCTCAAGTCTACAACAATTAAAAATAGTTAATTCAGAAATGTTGACACGTCAACTAAACATGCCCTCTTTCCATGTCAAATTTTTTCTCATCCAAAAAATCTTTACTACCTACATTTTCCAAAAATACTTGTGCAATTTTAGTTGGAGATTTGAGCCAGTATAACTTAAACCAAAAAAAGGGGGGGCAAGCTTAGAGAGAGAGAGAGAGAGAGAGGGAGAGAGAGAGTGTGTGTGTGTGTGGTTTGTGTGAAATTCAGTGTTCTGTTCTGCAGCTGATGCAGATTAGATTGCTCACACAGTAAGCACATTGGTGCCAGACTTTGAAATAATAACCAGCCATCCCAGTTGAAGTTTTGCAACATTCTCTACTATAATCAAAGCAAATTACAGATAAAAATGGAGACTGAAGCCAAAATAAAAAGAAGATTTGGAGGACTAGAGTCTATAAACCAGACAGGAATGGAAAAACAAACAAGAACAGTCTCTTCCCAATTTTTCCCAGAATTTTATCTTTTGAGCTATTTATAAAAGCACTACATTTGAGGTTAGACAACTCCTAAAATCATGCATACATACATGTATACCATATCCTCAAGAGTAGAAGCCCCACTCACCCACCCACGTTTTTAGATGAAGTATAAGCCACCCTGCCTTTCCAAACAAACAAATTAGAAATCTGTCAAAACATCTATTCAATTAAGACCTTATTTCACTTCATTATATTACTAGTTTGAAAAGAAAACATTTTCTGGTCTTATTTGGGGATTGCATACTTTAATCTTCTGTAAATAGAAGAAAAAATTAAAATAGAAAATTGTTTGGTTTTTTTCTGCAATGCCATCAGTAAAAAGTGGAAAGAAAAAAACCCATGAAATATATATATATTTTTTTTTACTTTCTTAAAATTAGTGTACTTTTGTACCATTTGCTTTAGTTATTGCCCCTCATCTCAGATTATGCTTCATATAAGGATTGCAAAGGCTTTTAAATTCCACTACCACTAATTAAAGTGGCTATGCATTTGATCTGAATTTGGTTTTTAGAAAACCTTCCCACAATGCAAAGCTAAAAAACAAAAGCAAACTTGTGATTAGGTTTGATCATCACAGACTATTTCCAAAAATTTAGCTGTCAAATCAATATAGCAGCTCAATGAGACATCACAGAAAAGAAAATACAAACTTTGGCTTAAAATTTTTAAAAAATAAAAACAAATATATCCAAAAGTTACAACGGTGAAAGAATTAGCCTTAAATTTGTTTTTGAAGATTATCAAATATTTAATCAATTTTTACTTACATGCTTCATAGGCTTTTGTAGTGCTGCATTGTGGGAAGGTTTCCAAAATTATCACCAGATAATTTATATTTAAAGTGGATGTGTGTTAATTTCACAATTACGAGTCTCAGTTTTCTTGATAAAAATAAAAGTTGAAAGGTTTTATAATGTATGCTACAAAAATGTATTCAATGACTTCCTATTAAACCCCACAAATACCTATGGGATCATCCTGACAGACAGAAGGCCAAATGACCAAAACCAGCCTTATAACAGCTGAAGGAATGCAGAAAAATTCTGTAGGAAAACTGACCTGAGCTACTACATACAGTGACAGTCACCCCACACAAACAAAGATGGCCATTCACAAATTACTAGCAAATACCTGGATGCATAAGTTTGTTTGAAGTACAGGAGATACTGCCCACTCAGGTAGTAAGCAGTGTAAACAGGTGGGAAACACAACTGAAACTCTTCATTTTTAGATATGGGAGGAAACCCACATGACTGGCTGCTGAGAAGAAACCATGGCATGGAGGTATGTCAGAGTGAGCCAATTTGAACTAGAGCCATCAACATGGCAGCCCAATCAGCCAATCTATGCCTAGGTATTTATCAGCTCTATATAATGCAAAAGGCAATCTACCAATCACTAATGACAACTTTGTAGAGAATTATACATATAACGAATGTACATGAAAAACCTGTAGTGTTCAAATTATAATGGAAGGGATCTGTAATCTATAAAAAGAGAAACAAACAATTTGCTGTGGAAAATACTTAAAATACAGGAATAATATTTGAGCAGCTGCAGAACATTGTCTTCAATGTATATCATATTACATAACAATGCACATGATAAAGTCTTGCCAGTTATTTCTCTTATAATTAAATTTGTAAATTCCCAAATAGCACCACCTAATGCACGGGTAAGGAACTCACCATTTAAAAAAAAAAATTGTTAGTTCAACATCATATCAGATTCTGAAATTTTCTGGGACCCTAAGGAATTTTCAGGGCCTCTTCAGACAAAGCTACTGAATCACACCCCAGTGCTGCACCGTGAAGTTGTCGCGTGACTGGCCAAAACAATTGCTTTGCGCAGCTATGTCAACTACTAAACCGTAGGCACACAAATGTTATAGAGCCAAACCTGGCTGGAAAATTAATGAACAGTAGGTGAAATGCTGGAATTAAGCTTCCCTGAGTAAAAGCCTGTTGAAAGCTCTAAAAATGGGTGTTCTCACCTCAGGCAACCAGTGATGCCCCACCCCGTCTGAGAAAGGTCTCTTCTCAAGGTTACTCCATTAGGGTATCCAAGGTTGGACTGCACCAGACACCGATTGGATAGAACCAGTGTTTCCCGTGCCATGCACCCATACACATACACCCTAACCCCTCTCTACCCAGCATACTGAGTCCTAAACCAAAATAGCAATTAATAAAAAGGAATATATCCAGCTTCAAACCCTGTAAAAGGCATAATGCTTGTTTGAATGCATTCATCTGAGGTACTTGTGTCTAACTAGAGCAGTAAACAAACGAACGGGAGCCAGTGTATAACTTAACTCCTATTTTAGGCTTCCACAAAGTTCTCTAATACCAATAGTAGCCCATAGTTAATCTAAATGCAAATGCAAAAATTTGGATACAGCCAAAAGGAAGATAGATATCTGTGCAAGCTGCTATAGAGACACACCGTGCTTTTCTTTAAATGTACAGGGAAGGACTGGGGAAAACATATGCATTCATATATTGTACCTATGTAAAAAGAAACAGTTAAGTATGAAGTAAAAGCAGACTGGAGGTTTTTTTTTTTGTTTTTTTATGAAGACCCACCTTGTGATTATCTAGATATATGCAATTATCTGGATGTGAAGTACACTAAACAGAGGCTAAGATAGCAGCAGTGATCAGTGGAACCGGGGAAATTTGAAAGACTGGGTGTACTTCAGAAGAGCGTAGAACATTGACAAAGCGAAGCAGCTACTTACAAATATGCAAACAAAAGAATCAGTGGACACCTGTGCACTACAAGATGCCACTCCATTAATCATTAGTGAGAATTCTGAACACAGTTTGCTGAAGACAAACAATGCTGATAAAAATTCCTGTACAAACTTGACAGATGGAAAATTTACTTCCCAGTACACGTCACAATGCTTCCATTTAGTAAAGGGACAACCTACGAAAGGAACTGTTTGTCTGTCTCAAAGGTTTAGTCTACATCAATAATAGTGTGACTTTGGTTTTTTTTTCCTCTTCACTTGTTCAAATTAAAGGTTCACCGAATTTTAAAAAAGCAACAACAACAAAAACAAAACCACCCAGTAACAATGACTTCTTTGATAAAGACACTGCTTTGATGGAGTTCATTTTTCCAAATTAAAGAATTGGCAGCACAAATTTTCTTAATTTCCTTTCATATTTCCAAATGGGCATCTGAAATGCAAAAACAAAAGGGGGGGGGGGGCAAATCTTACATCCAGTAGCTGTTATTTTCTTAAGCTTTAAATGCTTAATAGGGTATATGAGACACTTATTAAAGCTGAAATAGCTTATTGCACAATCGTTTTCCACCAGATTTCTATGCCGCAAGAGATATTACAAACCTAAGCAAGCATCTCTAGTTTTGTTGTTGCCTTAATAAGGTTAGCAGGATCCCTACATCAGACAAAAACAGCCGCTTAAGCTTGCTCAACAAACCAATCAGATTTAAATGCTACTGATATCAATAAACGCCAGGTGTTATTTTCTACTTAGTTAAATCTGATGACAGGCAGCATACACGCCCACCCACAAATGTGAATGAAGGATTTATAAGTCTGTTCAAATACAATGTCTGATGAAAAATGTTCAGCTTGAAGGAATTAAAGACAACATGATACAACAAAGATTTCGTTATTGAATGCTAAAAATGAAATATTGCCACGAAAAGATTAGGCGGAAAACACTGGGCTCGTAATTATGTTTACATTACAGTGCACTATCTATGTTTGCTCTGTATCAGTCATGCTTCCAGCAATGAACCAGTTTATTACCAATCTGAATTTTATTAACAGTTCTGACAATTTTCTTCCTTTTTTTTTTTAAATTCACACAAATTTTGATTAAATAAAAACTCTATCTACAATGGCAGTTGAAACGAAGCCTGGCTGAGATGGTACTGATGTAACAAGTATCTGGGCTGGGCTTCATCTGAACACTTCCAGCAGTTATCCACATTTCCAAAACAGCTAGAGGGCAGGTTGATAACAAACATTACCTCTTCTGTGGCAAAGCTTATTTAAAGTACATGTCAGACTGGCATGACTTGAATGTCTACGTGAACGGAAATCTAGAATGTAGATATTAAAGGGCAGGTAGTTTTTCAGCATTTATGTTACAGCCCTATATCATAAACTCCATGTCTTATATATATTTTAATATCCACTTTTTCCTTTCCCTACTGGTTTGGTAATGCAATGCTAGCAGATATCACAATTCCTAAAAATACACACACACAAAAAAAAACTGCATGTTATCCGATCAAAAATAATTCTTCTGCTTCCTATGACCATCAGGCATTCTTTGAAACACTTCAGTTTTGCTGCTGCAAAAACATCTATAGGTCAGAGTAGGCAAGAAAACCCTTTGTAGTGTTTGAGTTTCTGTTTATTACGAATTACCTGGGGGAATATTCCGAACTAAGGAAAACATACCGGCTCTGTAAACTAACCAGATGACATAAGGCTGGAACAATCTCTCTGTTTTTTTTTTTTTTTTAATGGCCTTAAATACATGCAACTATTTGAACTAATAAAGTGTTCTGTTTGAAATATGAGATATTTCACTGGTTGCCAATACTAAATGTGTTCTTGACACAGCACTGTCCATGTACTCCATACTGGAAAAGGAACGAAGGTAAAGATTTATACGGTAAAAACTCAATTTAACAGAGCCCCATTCAACAGAGGAAGCAACAGACAGTCTGGTCTACCAACAAAAGTCCTCGTTGAGCTGTGCAAAAATTTTTTGCTTGGGCACCTCTTGTGCATCCATATGTGTAAACAGCATATGTAACCGACTGGACTTAACAGACTCCTGGCATCAACGGACACACATCCCCCCCCACATTAGTCTATTAAACCAAGGTTTTACTATACAGGGGAACTAGAACACACCTGACGGTATGATTTAGCTTTCCTAAGACCCTATTAAGTCCACTAAGAAGAAGACTGCTGGACTGCTACACTCTCTTGGTTTTTGGCATGTCTCCCTGGCGAGGTTTCTTCTCACTCTTCCTCACCAGCCGGCCATGTAAGCTTCCTGAAACACCAGGGGAAAACAATTAATAACGAAGAATTTTTGTACAGACTTTCTGCACCATTTAGAAAAATTACGCTATGAGGGTGGATACCCCGTGTACCAACACAGGGCCAAAGACCACCCCTTTTAGCCCAAAGAAAACATGTAAAGACATTAAATCCAGATGACTAAGATATCCAAAATACCTAACATCCAAGACATCTGCAGAAGGTTAGTGGCATAACTAAAGTATTTAAACAAAATGTTGTTTGAGCTTTTATTGTACAATTATCACTGATTCTTCAAATGTCTCCTGTTGCCATCTTCCGGACTGTTGAGCTTTGTGAAGATAATCACTGCCTGGAGCTGAGGTTAAGAAAAGTTATTTCCATGACCTTTCAAGTGGAATGGTTTCAAACTGGACTACAGACTCTTGATCCACGCACCATCCACTAGACCGGTTGCTCCCTAAACATTTCTATAATATGTCCAAATTAAGGGTAGCCACATTTTGCTAACCTCTGCACTAAGCAGAGGTGCAAACATTAAGGTGACGTGTAAGGCTTCTTTTAATCTCTTCTGGTATTGCTGCTGCTCTCAATCTATGATTTTACATCAATGATTACAGAACCCAGCATAATCTACTTCAGCTAGTTTCTCTAACTGTCCAAGTCATACTGCTCTTCTGTTCAACCCTGAATATTGTGCAGTTGTGTCTGTCTGTTTACATTGGTAAAACAGAGATCCATCCTAATCAGAGTTGAAGAACACAAAATAACAGTAGAATTTGGACAAAAAATAACTCAATTTCTTATCAGGGTTATTTTAAGGGCAGCCGACTCAATGGGGGATTTTCTATTGTTGATAACCATACAACAACAGACAAGCTTGAAAATTAGAGCATGTCAAATACCTTATATATATATATATATCCGTTTTCAGAGTTGGGGAGGTTTAGCAGAGTATAAAAGTAACACAATATCTATCTATCCTCATCTACATGCTTTTAACCTAGATACTTTTAGAAGTCAAACACTTTGCCAAATTTAAATTACACTGGATAGATAAATGTTAAACTAAATATTCATTAAAAACAGCACAATACATAGGTGTGTAGTGCTACTCAGAGAATATATTTTCATCAAGTAATTGCACATCCTGACCTCCTTACCGCTTAAAAACTCTCTCTCTCTCTCTCTCTCTCTACTGGGCACAGGTCAAAGACTACCTGCGTTATAGCAAATAATTTGATATGCAATCATCATCATCATAGGGGATTTAACCTCAAATATAGCTACGAGGGTTTTTTAAACCCATTTTGAAAGGATTTGATAGTTTAATTAATAATAATTGGTAAGACATTCCTTAACAATAATCATTATAAACAGAGAATTAGTATGAATCATCCTCAGAGACAGAAAATCAGAAGTCCAAGCTGTGATTATGAATGAGCAAAGTCAAACCTATTGTTAAAGAATAAACTATCAAAAACCATTAAAATGAATTCTGGCAATTCTACTGTAAAATCCTCTGTACTGCAATCCTACTGTTTAATTATTATGGACAGCTCTGTGCAAGCACACATTTACCGAGCTTACCCAAGATGATGTCATAATAGCACTACCTTTTAGTTTAAAACCATTTCGAGTAAGTTCTGTCAGCTTTGAATTCCTTTTATCCAAACACAACCCTGAATGAACACAGCTGCCTATTAAGGGAATTAAAACCAAAAATAAAAATAATTAAAATCATAAATTTGAAAATGGCAATTAGAGATGCAGATAAATTACTATCCAGATTTCTTCTAAGGAAAAAAAACACAAAACAACATTTAAAACTAAGAGAATGCATTTATAAATATCCAGGTTACAAGACTGGTTTGTTGAAAAATTTTTTTTATTTTTGAAGTTAAAATCAGCAACTTGGAACAAAGCATGTACTTAAGAGAAAACAAAACAATAAGGCATCTGCAGTAACACTTTCTGTTGTAAGAAAATCAGGTACATCCACGGATGTCCCTCATTTGAGGTAAGGACAGTTTGTTGTAATCTTGACTGACTTATTTTTTATTGTTACCGAGAGATAACTAGGTACAGGGAAAACCCCATGTTATGATGTAGGCTGCAGTAAGCAGACAACACATTATTGGGTTATAGTTTTTAGTAGTTCTGTCAAGCAGAGGCACATATGCATACGTTAAAGGAGTGGTTTCATTCCACAGCTGGGAAAATTGGGATATTATTCATTGTGTGGTTCCAACAAGATGGGGTACCGGCATATTGTAAATTAGCAGTCAGTGACTTCTTAAATGACACTTTTCCCAACAGATGGAAGTACCACTAAAATTGCCTCTGTACAGTTCATATCTGACCAACCACCTGCAACAATTCACTGTGGGGTAATGCAAGGGAAACTGTGACAACATGGTACAACAATAATGAAAACGTGTGACATTTGCAGCATAATCTTGTCATGACATCAGGGGTACTGACAGAGAACCACAGGTAGAGTCAGAAATAAATAAAGAGGTATCAGGCAACTATTTTCATTACAAAACTAGAACACAATATTCCCATCCAGCATTTGCTGGTTGAGTGACAGGATGCGATAAATGAACCTGATCAGAAATCCACACTAGTCCTAACAATAAACAACAAAAAACTGTTTCATTTCGAAGAATACCAGAAGGCGCTCAGTGCAGCATGTTATGTCCAAAACAATGGCAAATAAATGTTTCCACAATAACTGAAGCAGGAATAAATTAGTGTAAACAAGTCTGTTTGCAGAGCTCCTTTATGGTATCATAAAACATGAAAGTATACAGAAACACTGCTTAGGTGGCTACAAAGTACCACTACATGACAAACAAAACATTAGTAGACCATTTGTCCATTTTATACAACTCTTTTGTCCATTTCTGGTACTAATACATACATACATACAAATGCACACACCACCTAGCGATTGTATATGCATGCATATACTTCCAACTTCCCAAAATTATTCTTAATAGTAAACAATAAGCAATGCATATGCAGTCTTAAGCCTTTAAAAAGAAAATGTTTTACTAGTGGTACTAAGATTGAAGGACAAGGAAACCAATGCGTGAATTAAAACAATTCAATCCTTTTTTAAAAATTTGTAATTAGGTCCCATCTTCTATGAAACCACTTGTGATGTACAGACATAAGTCTGACAAATATTTGAATGCTTTCAAAACAGACACATTTATCAACAAACAATGGAAAAAGTGTCTTGCTGTAAGAAACAATATTTATCCATTTCTTGTAGCTAAATAACTTCTAACGACAATATCACATTATAAAACGGCCTCAACCTAGTGCAGAATAATGCAATTAACTAGAACAGAAAAGATCCAGCTTTAGTGAATAATAATGCTTACATACATAATATATATATATATACATAAATTATGTATGAAAAACTTTTTAACTTTTTCCCTTTATGTTATCCTCCTTTGGCCTTCATAGTCCAGAACACTTGATCAGTTCACTCACAGACAGGCGCAAACAAAACATTTACTCAGAGATCCACAAGTCTTTAGATGATTCAGTTTTCTTGTTTGTGTATTGTCATTTTTGTCAGGAAGGGTCAAGGATCATTTACTCGTTTTAAGGATGCACACAGAAGGGTTTCTAGCACCAAAAACCTCATCAGAAAGTACCAAACAGGACAAAGCAAAGCATTCAGCCACATGGATGCTCCATCAGGCATTGCCACACCTGCTAAAGACCATTTGTACATAGGATTATCAAGTACAACTCTGAAGACACTAAGAATCCACAGAACAACAAGGACATAATTTGCAGTTACTTTCAACTTCTTTTCTTCTAAAATCCATTCCAATTCTCTACATGCATGGAACTCATGTAAATGCCAAACAAGGGCAGGTAAGGCAGTCACTGTATCCAACATCCATGCAAAATAGGACCCAACATGGTAGATTACAATGGATAACATACCCAAGCCATTCAAATGAAACCCAGGAAAAATGTCATCAACAATCTGTCCGGGTTTCATTTGAACATGTAAATAACCATTATCTTTGCTTATGTTTTTTCACCCCTTAACTAATATAGATTATAGCTATGCACATGAAATATTCCTGGTCTTCACAGAAATTCTAATCACTACTGCATGCGCTAACATATTTTAATGAGTTACCATCCAAACCTCAAAACCAATGAAACAACTTAAATATATGGGAAAAAAAGTAACCCCTTATAATACCAAACAGTATTCAGTATTTCACTGATGCTAAAGAAAAAAATTAGACACAACCAAGCTGCATTCCAAATAACTTGCAATGAAAGGAAGGTTAACATATTATTATTATTATTATTATATTATTTTAATCATAGTATATTATTAATGCAACTAGATTACATGTAAAAAGAAAAATGGAGTTTTCTTCTCTTGGTCACATTTTCTTCTGTGTAACCTCCCTTTGTTTTTTGTTAGATGGCACTATTGTTCTCTCAAACTTCTGAGAAAAGGGAATCTGTATAAGTAGGAAATCAGACAGAGTATTTGATGCAATTTGGAATGTGCAGTGTCTGAAATCTGTCTTGTGATTATTAAATCTTAAGTTTATAATGGAGTTGCCTTGTAAATGCATACTGACCCCTTTCAAAGTATTGTACCTACTGTACATCTACCCAAGGAAGAAACTAAGAGATTTTCATGTTTAAATAAGACAGCAGTGATTTGCCAAATCCAATGATGACTGAAGAGGTTTATAATGTTATGTTGTTATAATAATTTAAACATAGGGGATATAAGTCAGATTCTCCTGTTTGCTATGGGTGGAGCAGTGATCTGGCAGTTAGCCTTCTGGACTACTAGGGCCAGGGAGCTGAGTTTGAATCCTGGTTAAGACGGTTCAGCTTGAAGTACCTCCCAGGCTCAGTTTCTTCTCGCTCTTCACCAGCCAGCCACATGGGTGTCCTCCCACATCTGAAAATAAAGAGTTCTCTGCCTGTGTGTGTTAGAGGGTGTACAGATAACTCTTGACTGACTTGCACCTTGACAACTGATCAAACTCCCCCCAACCATACCCAGATAACTTGCTTGGACACTAAGGCTGTTGTTACCCTATAACTTCACCATCAAGCCCACTGCTGTGAGATGTCCTCAACCTCAAAAAAAGAGTCGCCAAGACACGCTGACAGTAGAAAAAATTACATCTCATTTAATGTTTCAGAGTTTTTATAGTAAATTATATTATTCTACATCAAACTGGTATATTTAATGAGTTAACAGCAATTTCACTTTAAAATAATACCTACACCCCCCCTTTTTTCTATATGCAATTAACTCTTAAGCTTTCTAGATAGTTTGGTTTGTCCAATTAAGTGAATTTGGTTAAACAAAAGAATAATTTTCAAGAAAATATCCTATGCAACTTATTCAGCTGAGAATAAGAAAAAGAAAAAAATTCTTTCCTTCCATACAAAGTCTGAAATGTATTGTCATGCTTCATCCCTGAAGGTTACCATAGAAACCAAATTATGCATCAATCTCCTTTGCTTCAAATATTGTCATAAAAATAATGAACACTAAAACAACTTTTCTATTATCTTTGACAGAAATAGTTTCTTCCTAATTTAAAGTAATATTATGAAGTCTTTAGCTGAAATATCAAATTATAATTCCAGGCCTCATCTTAAAGGTGAACCTATAATTTCTATTATCTGGAATGATGACACTTCTTGTATTATCTGCAATCAAGGTATAATTAGAGTGATGTGGGATATTGCATTATTGTCCATTAAAAGGAACAGAGTGAAGAAACATGAAAAGAAAACACAGACTGATGAGATAAACCAGAGATTTAACAAAAATGGCTAGATCTTGTGCTCTTTAGATCTAATGCACAAAAATCTGAATTAACAGTGTAGCTGTTTGAGTCAGAGAGCTTCATATCATGAAAGTAGGGCAACAAAGAGTATCTGTATCATCAAGGGAAGGAAAAAAAGGTCCCCTCCACTTTGACAAACATCTGAGGACATTATGGAGGGAGGGAAGCAAAGCTAGGTGCATTACTTATATCACAGATTAAAGAAGAGGGGGAGAAAATGGACAGTATTTTAAAGAGAAAAGAAAACTACTGAGGGAGAGAGGGAAAAAACAGCACATTTCTTATAGTCTGGCTAGGTGCCTACCTTCTAAGTCAGACGAGAATAATCAATGTTAGAAAGTATATTTTTTACAAAATGCATTTTTTAATTTTTATTTTTTTTTTAAATGTGCATACTTGCATTTTCTAAACTTTAAGAATAAATGCCATAAAAATATATCTAGATTTGTTATAAGCTGTACAGAGGCTATCAACAATTTAAATCGAGTGAGAAAACATAAAAGGAGGGATACATCATCACCAGAATGAAGAAAATTATAGTCGGATGTGTAAGAGAGAATTTAAGTACAAGATATAACGGTTGGTGTCTCAAATGAAGCCACAGGAAACAAGGGAAATGGTTTTCAAACTTACCTGCACCCAGCATACACACGAAATAAAAAGATCCGAGCACTAGAGAAATTAACATAAAACTTTTACTTATTCTTAAGAGCTGCTGCTGCTCTGCGTTAGAAAGCTTCTCTCTCTCTCTCTCTCTTTTTTTTAGATTTCTTGAACGTGCCATGGGGTATCATTAATGCTGGATTAATTAATACCGAAATCTGCTGTCGTGGATTATTCGATCATCGTTGACGTGTTTTTTTTTTTTTCAATAAGGAAGGAAGGCAGGACGACGACGACGATTCTCCTTCTGAAGGGGAATATAAAGACACCCATCAAATTAATCGTATGGAAGCTACCGTTCGAGTTCTTCAGAACAGGCGAATACAGCCGTTACATACCACCACCATTATTATTATTATTATTATTATGGGGAATGCCTGACTGTCCGGGCCGTCGTCGAGCTAACATAACTAAGCCAGTACCTGTGCACACTAACCTTTTTAAAGCAGACCCCCCCCCACACACACACACACACTATCCGCTTCAAAGGGCGACGACAAACAAAAGGCCGCCGAGATGAGAGGGAGCAGGGGGGGGCGGTCTGAAACAAGAGAAAAGCAAACGATGCCGCAGACTGAGGAAAGCAAAGGGACTACCTGGAGGACGGTTCCCAGGTGCGCGCTTGACAGCCAGTCGGCGGCACAGCACGTACCACTTCCGTATTCCACGTTCGGCTCGCTGTTCCCATGATTACTCTAAAGGGGGGGGAGGGGGGGGATTCCATTTACGACCCAGCTTAACTAGTGCCATCTGAGATTCTCCGGGAAAAGCGACACGAATATATTTTATTATTATTATTATTATTATTATTATTATTCCTTGTCCCTCCCTCCCGGGTCGGGTCGGGTAGGATCCAACACCCTAACCCACACAACGATAAAAAAAAAAGAAAAAAAAAAACTTCGATCTTTTTCTCGCGGTTGTCGTTTCCCCGATCGCGACACTCATCCACCACTCCGGGGGTGGGGGGTAGGGAGGGTGGATCGATCCCCTCCCTCGTCCCTGGAAACGACGCCAACAGCAGCGAGAGGAAGAAAAGCGCGTGCCACCGGCACGTGGAGCGCGCGTTCCGAACGCCTCTTTCTCTCTCCCCCCCCCCCACACACCAACCCTCTCCGCCGAAAGCGGAGGCGGCGAACTTGTTCCCTCTCCATCTCTCCCTTCTCCGCGAGAAAGAAGAAGAAGAAGAAAGGAGGAGGAGAGGAGAAGAAGGAAGAAGAAGGAAAAAAAGGGGGGGCGCGTGCGCAGGCGTAGAGCAGCCGAGATTTTCAAAAAGCCGCCCGCCGCCCGAGGTTCGAGGGCGAGAAGAAAGCGGAACTCACCGACCGCGACGAGGCGGGATGGCTGCTGCAGTCCGTCCCCGAAGACCAGCACGAAGCACTGCGACGAAGCGGGGTCCGGGCGGGAAGGAGACATCGACGACGGGAGCTGGCGGGCGGGCGACGACGCGCAGCCGGGCTACGACGACAACGCCATCTTGGCGCTACTCGGAAAGCATGCCGGGAACCGGGCCGACGAGCGCGGACGTAGCAGCAACTCACCTGCATTGTTGAGGGGAGGCCCTGGCCTGGCTGCTTACTGGACCCGCGCTGTCGTCGTCGTCGTCGTCTTCCTCGTCCGGCGGGTGACAGATGTCTCCGTGTCGCCGCCAACTCTGGCTTCAGCGATTCTTCGTCATGCCCACCTGCCGACTGCTATCTCCTCCCAGGAATACTTACTGTTGTTCCATCACCATCATTATCATGTAGCTTACAATATTCTATTAAATTATATACTTTAAATGTACTTCCATATTATCAAAGGTGCTAATGTCACTTCTATTAATATAATCGGTACCGTCATCAGTTTGATGATAAATGATTTGTTTCAGCGGAAAGTTCTTGCTTATAGAAGCATGATGTTTATACAGGAAATTCTATTATCTACAGTAAAACACCGCAACTAACCAATCAGAACCTGTAACTTTTAATCTTAAAACAGCAATAAGTAAAGGATCTCTATATATATATTATTTAAAACTATTCCAAAGTCTCTCTGTTTAATTATATATTGTTTAAAACTATTCCAAAGTCTCTTTCTTTAATTGATTGTTCGGTTCTCGAAGTATCGTTTGCTTCTTTGTATTTTAATAAGATGTTATACATTTTACTTATTAGTTTTTTTGCATGTTTTAGGATACCGGGATATTTGAGAATTTTCAGATTGCGTTCTGTTACTGAACAAAAAACTTCTCTTCGCTTAATTTTAATGACGCGCACGGAACCAGAAAGCCGTCTCTTGTTGTTTATCAAAGATGAAAGATAGTAAATGCCTTCTAAATAGGCGCTCTATGGCAGTGATTACAGTATAAAGATGACTTTGTCTGAAATAAACATCATGCTTGAATCTCCAGCCAGATCGTTGGGGGGGGGTGGGAGAAAGACGTAGATACGGAGAGGAAGAAAAGACAAGTGCGCGCACACGGAAGTAGAGGCATGGGGAGAGATTCATGCCATCGGTCGTAATCACTCAACCGGACCGCACCGGAAATTTTTAAGTTTTTAAACTTTTGATTGTTTTGAGCGACCTTCTTTTCAATTTTTAATTTTTATGAAATTTTTACCAAAGAATGAAATAAATAATGGTAATAATAATAATAATAATAATAATAATAATAATAATAATAATACGATGAAACTGTATGTAAATTCTTTTCGTACATTTAAAAATTGTTGATTTTTCGTGGTTAATGCCGACAAAATTATGCTTCAGTTAGAACTTTTGGCAGACATTCTGCACCCAAACATTCTGAGAAGAAAAAGAGGTTTAATATGCGGAGTTTTTATTAAGATAATTCGTTTTCATAACATACTAAACACTAAAAATCAATGAAGTCTACATTCTCCGCGCAGAGATCTTCATGATGCATTGGCGCTCTTATTTTACATTATTCATTAACCTTTATATGACGTGGTACACATTTCTCTTACCAGTTCTTTTCTGTCGGTATCCCTGAGAAACTGTTAACGACAGCATTAACTGCTGCCACCTGGCGATGACCGACTAATGCTATTGTAGAGACGGCATCGATCTCTTACAGCTAAACAGCGTTTGGATACAACTCTGCTAAATATCTTCTAATACTGCGAACGACATTTTTTTTTTAAAAAAAAACAACCAACTGCCCCATCCGTGAGTACCCAGCATGCTGTGCGCACCGAATCAACTGATCTTGACTACACTGCTTCCGTCGATGATCGGAAAAGGGAGCACGAAGGATAGTTCAGTCTGTTATTGATGCGTTAACGTGTTTTTTTTTCTTTTCTTTTCGATCTTCTGCAACCAACAGCCGACACCATGTCCCTCCCTCCCACATTTAAAATGGAGAACCCGTTCCTTTCCGCACCCGTCTTGCGCATGCCCGCTCTGCCGCTGGAGCCCACCGGAAAGCGGCGCGAGCCATCACTGCTATAAAAGACGCTTTGCGCAAGAGGCCTGCCCTCAAAGGGGAAACTGTCAGCAGGGCTAGGGTTAATCGTACGGTGGTGGGCAACAGCAGACAGACATCGGCGCTTTGACGTGCGAGCTGCGGATCCGCCTTCCCGCTTTAATACTGTCCCCCTCCCAGCTCCCCATCGCTGTCAAAGGTGTAGTATGGTGTCGTCTGCATCACATTTCGTGTATCGGCTCACAACCACCGAAGATTCCAGTGACGCGGCGCCGCCTGCCGTCTATGCCGTGGCGGAAACTATCGACATTTGTTTTACTGTTGTAGTCCAAAATGTCGTTTGGTGGTATGTCGGGAAAGTCGGCATGGCGGCGGTCAGCTGACCGCTCCGTCTCCGTCCTCTCCTCGCTCCGCGGTCGGTACTTGGGTTGTCAGCTGCCTGGGTGCATCTTGAAGTTCCGCTGTCGCGTCTTCCACTCGCATCTTCTACTGGCACCGCAGGCAAGCTGGCAAATTTTTTTCAGTATCTTAGAGCATTAGGAATAAATCAAGTCCGCCGATTCCAAGGTCCCTGATGTCGTCGTAGGTCTACCAGCCGGAAACCAGAATGCGTCGGAAACTCAAGATCGGTCATCCGTTCGATGTTGGAGGACCGTCTTTCCGTCAAGTGCATCAAAACCCGTGTGGAAAGCTCATGGATCAGGTTTAATTGACTTTGTGCAAGGGACAAGCACCAACTGAAGTCTCACGGACTGACCCAAATGTGATCCCTGAATCGCTCAGCCAGAGCGGGCTCCAAACCTCTTCCGTCCGAGAGACCTCCTTTCTCTTCCTATTAGATCTATTCTCTAAACGTTTACTGATATCTCTGAATGTTCTCTCGTCTACCTGACGGCTCCCTCCCTAGCTTTGTCGATTCTGCAATCCTTCGCAAATGAATTACACCTCCATGTCAAAAATAAACACATGCAGGGGACAAATTTTTGCCGTCTGGCCGTAAAAACTGCATGCATCCAGGCCAACCGAATAAATGTTTTGTTTTGCATCGATTCCATCAGGCCATCAGCAGAAATATTCTATTTAAGTCGAGCAACCTATTGCTGCTTATTATTATTATTTTTGACCCGTCGAAATGGTCGACCATTTAAGATGACGAAAAGGGGGAGAATCTACCCTTTCAGATATCAAACAAAAAATCATGGCCTTCCTCGCTGACCTCGGTCTCCCACCTTCTCTCTCTCTCATGACTATGAATATAGAATCTCGACAAAGTTTCTGACCGACTGTACTCATTGTCTACTCTCGAGATCTGCATATCGATCTAAAGTCTCCATGCAAAACTTGATGTCCTTGGAAGATGAGTTGGTGGGAAAAAAACAAAATGGCTGCTTGAAAAGAGCGTTCAAAATGACAACTATGCTAGTCTAAAATTGATCACGGACCAATTGACTTTGGCAGAAAGAAATTTAATAACGTGATCCCAATACGAGCTTGTACCTAACTTGGTATCGCCCAGATCAGACGATGCAGCTGTCGTGGTGGGATGTGGCGCCAATCTCCGAGCAGGGCCACTTCCAGCTGATCGAGTGACTGTAGGCGGACTTGGCGACCTTACAAATGCCTTCCTGGTATCTCCAGAACTTGTTCAGTGGAATCTGTGGCTGGAAATCGTGCGAGTCGAGTTAGGCGAGTAAAGTTGTGAACCTGAAGTACAACACGAGCCGAGTGCACATGGGGATTATTATTCATAAAAGTGAAATTGGAACCCTATCGATGGTTCAGCGGGATGGCGATGAACGAGATGGTTTCATCCCTGTATCTCACACTAGCCACACTGCCCCTCCTGATGATGACAAGGTCAGTTTTTCGGCCAACTCATACCACCGGGTTTGCCCCACCAAATCGGTTTGCTGGGGGAAGTGCACAGTTAGCAAACCGTTCCTTGTCTCGTCTCCAAACTCGTCGGTCAGAAGAACATGGCGCCAACGGTTCAACCGCCAATTTCGACGTTGTGCCGCCATCGCATGCGTAGGTGTCGATGGTGCCGTCTTAGAAGATACGCAGTAGTGGTACTCTGGACCACACATCACTGGGATGGAGCCTGCTTCGAACTGTGTGTCGAAATTCCATGGTTGGTGGATGTTATTTTGGGATGACAAGATGACGATCTTCACGGAGAGTTACAATCTTTGGCCGACTTGAACGAAGTCGGTCGGTCTGACGGTTCCTTGGTAGTTCTCCAGACATGACACTGCGATGAACATTGTAGTGGGGAGGAAACAGCAGCCTCATCGCCCCATGAACCATCAGGCAAGAGCGCAGAAAGCGGGGAAGGAAGCTGCTTTCTCAATATCGAATATTGATGGTACATATATAATTTGACCCCCCTCATAAAGAAAATACTGAAATAACTTGCATCCCAGAGTTCCGGAAACAAACATCGAATTTATCATTATGATATTCTTGTTTTTAGTTATACATTGTCTTATATTCTTCACGTTTTTGGTTAGACATCATAGTTGTCAGTCGGAGCTAGACATCTGGTTATGAAAAATAGGCGCCAAAAGTCATGCACAAAATTAATTATGACAATATTACCTTAAACGGAAGTTGCTGAAGAGTTTCTGTGAAAAGGAGGGGGAAACTCTTTAGAAGATATTATCTATACAGTTATATAAAACAAAAAATATGATATTTCCTTATCATTATTATTTTTTATTCTCGTATTCAAGTTGTAAACTTTTGTATAAATATTTTCGATTTTAATTAAATTGCGTTATATTTTTGATAATTTTTAATCTATATATATAATGATATCAAAAATGTATTATAAAAATTTTGGATGGATGAAGCGAAAAACAAATTGGCTTCCACTAGATACAAACTGAGTTAATTAATAACGAAATCATAGCTTGACTGAGATGTCAGTACTGTGCAGTATTTTGCTCTTCTTGCTGATGAAACAGCTGATGTCAGCAGAACAGGGCAAATGTTCTTATGCAAACCAAATGTCAGATGATCTGGAAGCGCAAGATTTAGTGTATGCATTATATTCATTAAATCAGTGTGATTTAGAGTACATCTCTACTGGGATCAACTATTTTAAATTGCGTTTTGAATGTAATATAAAAGTTGTATAACTTAGTGCTACGATGGTGCCAAGACTTTTCAAAAACAATTCGAAGGAGTCAGAGCTTATTTTAAACAATAGAAAACGAGGCAATAATGGTCCAGTGCCAAATGCATGCACTAAATGCAGCCCTTCGAGACACTGTCTTTGGAGAATCCCTAAAGTGACTTGTCAACATTGATACAAGAAGTAAAAAGTTTTCCAAAAGATTCTCCGAAACGTCTATCAATTCTATTCTTTAGAAGCGATACAATCACATCTGGAGATTTTACTTGAAGTGCTGAAGAGCAGTCAAGTGACACCCTTTCCCAATCTAAAGCATTGAGCTTTTAGAAAAGTTTCGAGAATTCGATTTTTTTCCATATCCTTGAAAAATAATTTTGAGAATTTTCGAAATTACTGATAAAACCAGCGAACTCATCCAGTCTGAAAGAACGTCGTCGTCTGGAGAAGGTGCAAAATTTGTGGAACACGCAGGTAAATAACTGTTACTCCGAGAGATTACTTTCACTTTATTTGGGGCAACGCAGTTTTAGATTCTGAAGCAGCTTTGGAGATGCTCCAGAACTGCCCCGACGGTCAGATGCTCTTCTTTGTTCTCAGGAGAGTCAGAAAGAAGTCCACAAACGTTCAAACCCGAAAAAAAAAATTTATCATTGAGTTTCTTGAAGCGAACATTTGTTGACATGGTTATCAGTCCAATAGAATCACGCATGGCAAATAAAATGGCATCCATTTTGCCGAGGTGAAGGACCGAAATCCGATTTAAAATCTGCTTTGTGAACATTTCGGCAGTGATTCAGGTGAGTTCGAACTGCAATCTCAGCTGATGGAGTCGGAACATTTTCCCTCGACCCCAAAGATGTGCCTGCCACTACTGAGACCATACAGGTCGTCAGAGAGGGGAGGAAAAGTTCAGTTAATGGTATTCGCTGTCGCCCACGACCGCAGCTCTTGCGGATCGTTTTATTTCACGTGGTGATGCTTTTCCCTTTTACTGGATGTGTAAACACGTGCTTTTCCGACTCGTCTTTCTGTCTGCTCCTACAACCAGGTCGTAATTCCCGCAAATCGTTCTTTCCGAAAGTTGCAAGATATTGTAGATTTTAAAGCGGAGTCTTTAAAATAAAAATGCGCCCTCCCACCGCTACCAATATTCAGATGTTTAGTATCTGGGCCCTGAGTCACTTCATTCTATGCTAAGCGACGGCCTCAATAATCCGAAAATAACGTACGCAAAAGACGACACCAGCCTAGAGGGGAAGTGGTAATGAGTTGTGTGCAAAGATGTGCGCAGATCGAGTGAAGGAGAAATTATGTGCACGTGTGTTCCGGAGAGGATGACTGTAACATTACACGTTGTACGTGCAAATTCCACGTGTAAGGTTTCTTCTGCCCTCTTCAAGCAGAGCGCCAACGGGCCGGACGAGCACTGCAGGCTCGGAAGGGAGGGGGCGCTCGTAGCTTACTTTTGTGAGCAGTATGTGTGTGTGTATGTGTGTGTGTGTGTGAGAGAGAGAGAGAGAGAGAGAGAGAGAAGAGAGAGAGAGGAAGAGAGAGAGATGAATGAGAGAGAGAGAGAGAGAGAGAGAGAGAGAGAGATAGAGAGAGAGAGAGAGAGCTGAGAGAGAGATGGAGAGCTCTGATAGAGAGAGCTGAGAGAGAGAGAGAGAGCTAGAGAGAGAGAGAGATGGCGAGCTAGAGAGATGAAGAGAGAGAGAGAGATCGAGCTGAAGAGAGAGCGGGAGAGAGTCTTCCAGGGCTCGTTTCTTTTTCCCCTCCCTGGCTCCTTCAGTACCCTTACCGAAAATCCTGACCGTGTCAAAGTAAACCTAGGAGAATACCCCCGGTTATAACTTCACATATAATATACTAATAATAATAATAATAATAATAATAATAATAATAATAATAAGAATAATAATAATACTCATAATAATAATACTAATAATAATACTAATAATCATACTAATAATAATAATCTAATCATAATATCATAATAATAATAATAATAATAATAATAATACTAATAATATCATACGATATCCATCATACTATCCTCCTAATCCTAATAATATAATAATATAATCTACTAATAATAATCATACCTGGCGCACTTTAGCTTCCAGTTCCGGAGTTTAAACACATAACAGGATGAGTGCCAGAGTATCCTCTTCCTCTCGTATCACATAGGATAAGAGGTGCTGTTAATTTTCTCCTATAATTTTTTTATTAACGTGCTATCATCCTTTGCTGAATCGGGTGGGTTTAGGATTTCTTTGTGAAGATTTTTTTTTCCAATCAGAATAACAGGGCAACACATTTAATCGTATTATAAAATAGTATGTGGATGGTTTCACTTATTGAGTGTTTACTTTTCTTTTACATGCAAAATACTCGTTACCTTATCAAGATTAATAAATCATCGTTTTAATAGGTACAGAGCAGTGCATTAGCATAGCGCGATCGTTTGTCATGGTTAGCGCAGAGTCTCCATCCAGATCGGTTCTGCTCGGGTTCGGAGACCAGTCAGTAGTGGAGATCTCAGTAGGTTTTTTTTTTTATTTTTACAGCAGCAGCAGCAGCAGCAGCAGCCCACTCCGCCTGGATTTATTCTGGATGTTTCTGCTTTCTTTCTCTGCTGTAAGAGCTCTTGTAGGCTCCTCAGGAATGTACACAACAAATAACGCATTCGGTACTCTGATGTTTATACTGTGGAGATTTGATTTCGACTTTGCACAACTATGACGTGGAACCGAACGTTATAAAGCCCCCGTGCGCAACTATGACGTGGAACCGAACGTTATAAAGCCCCATGCACAGCTATGACGTGGAACCGAACGTTATAAAGCCCCCGTGCACAACTATGATGTTGAACCGAACGTTATAAAGCCCCCGTGCGCAACTATGACGTGGAACCGAACGTTATAAAGCCCCCGTGCACAACTATGATGTTGAACCGAACGTTATAAAGCCCCCGTGCACAACTATGATGTTGAACCGAACGTTATAAAGCCCCCGTGCGCAACTATGACGTGGAACCGAACGTTATAAAGCCCCGTGCGCAACTATGATGTTGAACTGAACGTTATAAAGCCCCGTGCACAACTATGACGTAGACCCGAACGTTATAAAGCCCCGTGCACAGCTATGACGTGGAACCGAACGTTATAAAGCTCTCGTGCACAGCTATGACGTGGAACCGAACGTTATAAAGCTCTCGTGCACAGCTATGACGTGGAACCGAACGTTATAAAGCCCCGTGCACAGCTATGACGTGGAACCGAACGTTATAAAGCCCCGTGCACAACTATGACGTGGAACTGAACGTTATAAAGCCCCGTGCACAACTATGACGTAGACCCGAACGCTATAAAGCCCCTGTGCACAACTATGACGTGGAACCGAACGTTATAAAGCCCCGTGCACAACTATGACGTGGACCCAAACGTCACAACTACACTATCCCAATGATGCACGAATTTTTCTGCTATGTAGTGAGAATTTGACTTTACTGACATTCTCTTGAATTTGATATGAGTGAAGGTTTTGGTTGTTGTTTTTTTAAATTATGGAGCCAATTGATTTTCTTTATTAGTAGTCTCAGAATTTATTTGGCAAGATCGATCATCGATTGATAAATAAATATAAAGAGTGAAAGTTATCTGGATTCACTCCAGTTTTTTTTTTTAATTTACACTTCAGAGTTGTTGTTTAATAAATGGATAGTTGATATAAAAAATCATTTAAAAAAAAACGTTAATAAAATTCTGTTCGCTTCTATCTTTCTCCGCCTCCCACCTCTCTCTCTCTCGATTTTCTTTCATCTCTTTGGAAGAGTTTCAAGAGCCGCTCACTCACAAAACAGATGATGATTTGCAGCCAGACTAGCGAAGACGGAATCTGGAGTAATCTATTCCGATTCACACCGTGTTTGAAAAAACACTAAATGTGGGGTGGGAGGGTTGTGGGGTTGAGATAAATTCTGTTTTAGAAATTGTATTAGGGGCTGTTACGCTCGTCTTATTCGCCCCTAAAATGAGTAAATAGATTCCCTCTACCGGCGGATCTGGGTGGGTTACGTAACTGATTTCCAACAGGAAAAAAAAAAGCCTGTCTCCTGAGTGGCTGAGACTGTAACCGGTAACCGTTAGGGTGAGGTCAGGAAGCGGTGGCGAACCGAAGAGGAGGACGGAGAACGGGAGGAAAGGAAAGGCGGCTAGCAGCGGAACTAGCGGCAGACCGATTGAGAGGTGGATGGGGGCTGGTGATGGCGTTGCGGAACCAGAAGTATGCTTCCATCCGAGAGCTCGCGCCACCGCCAGCGGAAACACGGGGATTTCGCAGCCGTACTTGACCAGAACCAGTCAGTCGCTGCCTCCAACACCCAAAGGGCCAAGACAGCTTCCAGGGCTCGTCTGTCGTCTGCGCGAATCCGGCTGTTCCACCAGTGCTGTTTCTTCTGCAAGAACCGGCCGTCGGTTCTTGCCATCCTTGCTTCCGGACCCCTCGCGATGAACGCAGGCAGCTGAGCTCTGTGTTCTGCGCAGTGCACAAAGAAACTTGGTCGATGTGTGCTCGTGTAAGAATTCTCATCAGCCAGAGCAAAAGATGTATATGCAATGGAGGCTGCAAGTTAGCATTTGGTTCTCTCTCTCCCCCTGTACCTGACGCCATCTCTCTCTCTCTCTCTTTTATAATACCAAAATTAATTTATCTTTAATCTCTAGATCTGGACCGAGAGTGGGTCATTTATTACTAGTGGCGAGTTTTCCTGGCGCGGGAAACGGGCCGTGTGTGTGTGTGGTGTGTGTGTGGTGGAGGCTGCTTCTTTCTTCTTCTGAGCGGAAAAGTTCGATTTTCTGGTCGCTTTTCTCTCTCTCTCTCTCTGAAGTTTTCCTTCACTTTTTTATTATATATTTCTGGCACTTGCCCACCTTCCATACCTCGGGCGATAGGATAAACGTGTTTAATTTATCAACTCACTGACGCATTTGTAATCGACATATTTACCCGTTCTCACCCAGCTACAGCAGCGACAAAAGGCTTCCTATGACCGAGTGTAGTGGAAAGCTGTGATTTACGGTTGGTGGCGGCGGGGGGGGGTGAGGAATTCGTGTTGCTTCGTCGTAGAGAGATCAATATATCGATTTCGCGGTTTTGCTCAGAGCAATGGCACAGTGCAAAAACATTTGCTGTTTGATGTCATAAATAACACAGACGACGGCACCACTGGCGATTGACCGGACAAGCCACCGCCGCCACATAGCGCCCATCCGCCAAAGGTCGGAGGTGAACCAATATGAAGAAAGTGCAGAAAGTCATCACGTTTTTGTTTGTTTTGTTCTTTTTTTCTGTTCGGAATCATCCCCTTTCGGGTCCGACGATATCGATACATCGATAACTATACGCCGCCGTCGTTTGTTTCGCGCTACTTGACGTCATGTGTGGCGGCAGCGTTGCGGGTGGCGGTTCTCCGGTCGGCCTACCGACTTCCGTGAGCGTTTAAGGAGGCCGGTGATTGGTCACTATCAAGCCTATCAAACCCGTCGTTGGTCCGGCTTGAATTGTCTGTTTCCACGCGCCTGTGATGATTTCTCAATCTGAAGAAATCTAAAAAAAAAAAACAAACAACAATAAACAAATAAACTTTTTGTTGTTTACTTTAAAATGGCTTAAAATCCTACACGCATGGAATTCGATAAACCTTTCTACCTACCGAATCTTAAAGGGACACCGAAGTTGATAATATTTAGCAGCAATGATATTTATGATTCAATATCACTACAATCATAATTCCTTCAGATGTGCACATTATTCCCGTACAGGAGGTATATCTTGTCGGATCCGCGCCTCTCGTCTTGTTTCTGCCGTTTCTTTTAGGCTCTCCTAAAAGAAAGAGGAGGAAAGGCACTAACGTGAACACAGAGCGGTCGCCCGCCTTCTTTACAGAAGAGTTACGGCGGCGTCGGATCGGAGAGGTATCGAGTTTGAGAACTTATCGGAATTCACTTAAAAAAAAAACAACGATAACACGTGAGGGATCGGTGCTGAGAAATCTAATTCATCAGACCAGGCCACGCCCCACCCCTGGGGTTCGGTAAAAGATATCTCGCGATAACAACCGAACAGCAATTCTCGCGCCCGGGTTTGACTGCGGGGGGAAAAAACGATAAAAGTTTTGCTGCGGCTGAATCGAATTGATCGGTTCCGCGACTGATGAGAGGAAACAGCGAGAGCAGAAATCTAGCTGTTGATTGACGGCGTGCGCAATTTGGTCAACCGTCGGAGTCCAAATGGCAGAGCAGGAACGAACTGAGTGTAGGGGGGTCGGAGGAATTTGGGCTCGTCCAAGAATCGCGAGCGATGCCGTGCTTTCTAGACAGGAAGAAAACGCGACATCTCCGCAGCCTATCGACGAGAACCGAACGGCGTAGGAAGGAAGACGCATTTCCTTCAAAATACTTCTCATCGCAGTAACTGATTTAGAGCATGAACAGGTAAAACCTCTACCTTATTACGACATCACTCGAAAAAATCTCCCTCTTCGAGAGCCCCCACTCACTCGAAATCGATGAGAAAGAGTGCAATGCGACTACTGGCTAACATCTTGGCCGTCACCCTCGCTATCACCACACCCAGACAACCAACTGACTGCCTGTTGTTAGCAGTAGTAACTGAAGGAATACCAGAGAAGGATTACGTCAATTCCGATTTTCTTCCAGAATTTTCGGTACGTCGACTTCTAATTGATTATAATCAACGTGCTGAACAAAAGAGTATTTATACTTCTTGATCTTTAAAGACTAACGTCAAAATTCAAAACATGTCTTTACGTTAAGTGCATTGGCTTGTAAACAAACGATTCTTTTGACCATTTATAGCGGTCAGTGAAGATAAAGTAAAGACGACTTTGCGTCCAGCGACAGCAGCTCGTCCGATCAACAAACTTTTTAACGAAGCCTCGTACTGTCATCCGCGGTCAATTTTTTTTTTAAAAATGGCTGTAAGTCATGACATCATCGCAACGGCTTTGGTGGGGGTGTGTGTGTATGATGGCATTTTCCACGAGTGACAGTACTACCGGCTTCCAGACATCGGAAAGACAAATTAAACTGCAACCACAGCGAGACAGGAAGAAAACAGCAGCGCGGATATTTTTTTTTTAATATTTGTTATTGATCGGTCTGTGGACTGCAGAATGCATCGTCGTGGGAACCAGGCAAGATACAGTGGACCGACCACAGGATCAGGGTAGAGTCGAACATGCAGCTGCGTCTGTTCGAACTGAGCTCGAAAACTTTTAGGCTTCGCTAGCAGACGCCATCCTTTGTAGAAAAGAGATTTTTTTAAAAGGCCTAATCTCGCTCGCAGCCCCTTGTATCCGAAGGCTTCCACTACTAATGATCGTGGGACCTTTAGATAACGTTAATTCAAACGCAAGGGGCCTGAATCATTAAGCTTTAGATATGAAATACGGTGATTCATATTTCGCTCGTCGTTGATGAGACGATGACAGCCCCATCTTCATCTCTCTCCCAAAATCCGTGTGTCGCAGCACCATTGATGGCATTCGAACAGTCTGTGTGGCAGAACCTTGTATTACCTTTCTGTATGAAAACGATTTATACTAAGTATATCACAGTTGGAGGAGGGCTGACGTGTGTCTCTCCGGTCTGGTTTCCTCTTGCTCTTCTCCACCCCCACCCACCCCAACATCGAGATAAAGATTTCCAGTAGGGATTTCCGGTATGTTTTATTTGACATCCAAAGTGGAAGGATTCTGGGATTCCACCAAGCGCGCACCCGCTCTCCCTATCCTCTCCCCGCGGAATGTGATGAAGACGATGACGATTTCACGGTCAATCGGTGATAAACGTTCGAAACATTATGCGAACAGTAATCGCAGAAGAAAGGGGGCGGTGGTGGACTGATGTTTTTCCGAACTGTCAGCCTCACGATCGAGAAGGACCGAGGCGAGGCGCTACTCTGGGACTGAGTCACCGCTGCGACGGCGTGCAGTGCGGATGAGTCAACAGCAGCTTGTTTGGTCAGACCCCGGTCGTCTCGACCGGCTTCCGCCGAAACCCACCCGCCCCTTGTTCTGCTCGAAGAACCAAGACGCTTTTCCGCAGCGAAGTTCGCGCGCCCACTGTCCCGAGACGGAAGTCAGCGCCAGGAACAAGCCCTGCCCAGCGGGAACAGGCCAAAGTGGGTTGGTTATATATAAGCGGCGGCGAGCAAATCCCCTTATCCTTGGCTTAATAATAATAATAATAAACAATCATCATAACGGCGGGAAGCTAGAGTACTGAACTGCCATAGTTGAGGGGTCGGGTTCGAACCCCGGTGGGACTGGACAGGCTCGCTCTAGCTCACTCACTGCATAGTTTCTCCGCCAACCGATCGCGTGCGTTTTCTCCCACAGAAAGTAAAACGTTATATTAGGTGTTCATCAGAGGTACACGGGGCGGGAGGGATTTCGCAGGTATACTCTTGGCCCACCTGCACTCCGCTCACCACCGCTCAGGAGCCCCCATCCAGGTAACTCGCCCGCCCGGTCACCGAGACACACACACCCGCCTTCTAGCTCACTCCTGCAAGATTCCCGTAGACCCCGAAAAGTCAGGTGACAAAGACGTGCAAAAAAAAAAAAAAAAACACATTCCACAGTAGATTTAAAAGGGTTAAAATCGAATTAGATGGTAAACCGGCTCCGTGGGGGACCAGGTGAGTGGAGCGCCGAGTACTTCACCGCGAAAGTGCTGTGCCACCCCTCCCAATCGTCTTCTCCAACGGGTGAATGGCGGCGAATGGAGTTCAAAAAACAGCTAAAATGGCGAAGAAGGATGAAGCGGACCGAATAGTTAGGGACGCGGCGAAACCAAGACTGGCAGACACACAGGCAAAGAGATGGCGGACAGACGTCCCTCTGTCCTCCGGCAGACCGAAGAGGACTGGAGGCCAGACTCCGGTGCTAGCCAAAGAATGACTCGTGCTCCCTTCAAGAATTACTTCCCACCCACCCCGCGCAAACAGATTATTGGTTGATCGATTTGCGTTCGATTTCTTGACTTCTCAGAAGACAGATATCTCCATGGTGATTTAGAACGGCTTTGTTTTTTTTTTTAAATTTTTTTACCGATTTTTCTTCTTGTTGTTTGTTCTGAGATTAATTTTGTTTCGGTTTTTGTCAGTTTTGTTGTTGTTGTTGTTGAAATTCCAATCAATTTCTTGCCTCTTTAAATAATTTAATCCAATCCACCCATTTCCTGACATATTTCTTGCTATTATAAACCATCGCTGATTTCTCCCAGTAAAGGTCGCATACGCAACCGAATTATCCGAACTTTCCCCCCTCGGTGTCCGCTGGAAATAATGTCTCCTCTCCGTAATCTGTCAGATATAAATTTATTAAAGGTGCTTGACGCCCAGTGTGCATATGCAAGTGAGGAAGACGACAAGCGTTTTGCCACATAACATCATCTTCCATCAGACTGATCGAATGACGGAACCGCGTCATATTTTGAATAGTTCATTTAGATGAGACACTGATGACGGAGGGGAGCGCAACCTCGCCTCTCGTGTTTGGCCGGTAACTCTGACAGACCGATTGGGGAAATTATCAGTGGCGGACGACGTGGGGATCCTCCTCGAGAGGGCAGGAGCGTATGCAACCTGGGAAATTGTCCGGTGGGGGAAGGGATGGGTAAAAATGAAAGGATACGGCAAACGCTTACCGAAGGATTCTTTCTGATAGTGCTCGGTACTTTGCAAGGACAAACCGACGATGGCGCCTCACTCATTTAGGGGGTTAACGAAATCGCAGGAATTCTTTCGCGTGCGTCTGTCTCCTGTCTCTCCTCCCGCTCCTGCTCGTGCAGACCTCCATTTCCACTTTGTTCTCTCTGACTTACTCAGCACTGAGAAAATTGGACGGGAATCACAGTCCGCGCTAAAGTTCTGTTTCGCGCCTCTACCGAGAAAAGGGGGCCTAGCGGGGTAAATCGGTCAGTCGCTCTCTGGCTTTAGGGTCGTTTCCTCCAACGACACCCCGCCCACTGTATTAAAAGATTTTGGTTTTCAAAAATTTGTTCGCCATGTTTGCCTACCGGTGTCACCGCAACCAGGTTCCGTTTAGGAATCAGACCCTCTAACTTGGTTCGATGCCGGCTGAAAACGGACCGTTTGAATTTATGAACACGAAAGAAGGACTGGGGGCGTCGGGTGGGCGGGAAGACACGTGCGGTAGAAGACCAAGGGTTAAAAGTGTTTGCGAGCGCGCGCGTTTTCTGACCGCGAGGCGGAAGAACATAACAGTAAACCAAAGAAGTGTATGCCGCTGCCTCCTCAACCAAGGAACCAATCGATTGGACCGAGAGCGCTACAACTTCTAACCGCATCCTGTTTTGACAAATTTCCACGGTCACGTGATATATCGTAGATTTTCAGAACTTCTCTGATTTTATTATATGTAAAATCATAGCGTCGTACCATCAGCTTATACTTTGCCAGACTCTCATATCTGCAATAACGATATCAACTCTGCAAATCGTGTAGAAATTAGTTATCCATAATAATTTTGGAAAACAGTACAGTACTGTGCAAAAGTCTTAAGTAACCTTGCATAAACACTGATGTTTGATTGCTTCTTTTCAGAATAATAACTGAATTTAAATCGCAAAGATATCAACTGATATAGACAAAATAATATTTCTTCATGGAAAGCGTAAAACCCAGGAAATAAGTAGTATAACCGAGATATCAAGATGTTCAGTTTACGAAATTATTAAGAATTTTAAAGTTATTGTTTCAGTTTTTGATAGGATAAGGTATCAATGACTCATAAAATTATCTAAAAATGATAAACAGTATCTCAAAATAACTTCTACCTAGCTAAAGCAAGAATGTGACACAATTCCCAGAGATTCAGGTTCATGATTCTACGGTATGAAGAACTTTGGGACAAAGTGAACTTAAAGGACGGCTGGCAGTCAAGAGATCCTTCATGTGGAAAGAGAATTAGGCTAAGCGCCTGAAATATTCGACCAACACCAAGACTGGACTCAAGAACAATGGAACAAAGTCTTTGGTCAAATGAATCAAAGTCTGAGATTTTTTAATCTAAAAAAGGCAGAGTTCGAGAAAATAATAAGGAATGTGTCTGTAGCCTATGGTGGAGAACGGTAGAGATTGTATTTAGATTTGAGGGTGCATCTCAACCATGGGTGTTGGAGATTTAGTAAGAGTAGAAGAAAATATGAATGCAGTCAGATACAAACAGCTTCTTACTCACCATACCCTTCCTCCAGATGAATGCCTTATTGGCCATAGTTTCGTATTTCAGCATAAGGTGATCCAGAACATATCGCCATTAATGCCAAAACATACAACGCAAAAAAAAAAGAGAGACTGAGCTTCTAAATCTATTAGACCGGCATCCATAAATCACTGACCTCGATATCATCAAACATAAGCTGAGACTACTTGAACCGAATTTAAATAATCAACAACAGCCAGATACCGAAGATAAACTCTGGGCAGTACTCTTAGACGTATGGAACAACATTCCAGCTGATATTTTAGAACACAAGAGACTCCAAAGACGTATTTTGGCAGCTGGTTACATATCAGTATATGTAATTTGTGTTTCATCTTTTTAATTTTTGAGGTCTTGAGAATTTCTGAACAGGTGACTTAGCCAATGGTGGTTCTGCTTTCCGGTGAGGTGAGGTATCTTTTGTAATGAACTGGCTACCAGGGCAAAATTTTTGTCTATTTGATTGATATTTAGTTTTTGGGTCACTTAAAGGGAATAAAAAGCCATTTTTTTTTTTTACTTCATTCTCCATGACTGGCAAAAAAGAAACCGAACATTACCTTTTACCTGGCGTTTGAACGCTGCCTATTTACTATCTTTAACGCGGGGTAAGTGGCACGTGATCGCTTGGTTGTTTTTTTACGACAGTCATTGAATGTGAAGTACGCGCCAGTTTTTGTTCAGTGGGCAGGACTATCTGCCCACACATTTTCGCTCGTGTACCTTGGACAAGTCAGGCGACCTTCAGTAATGATCAGGCTAGTTTCTTTTCTATCCATGATGCCTCTCCACACCGACAAACTGCCACCACCATTAGTAGGATTCCGACGCCGCCGTACATGTAACTGCCATCAGGGAAATCCAGTTTGAAGTGACTTATTATAAAACACGACTTGCTGCGAATGTACGCTTATCCGGCGTTCTACGCCTTCCCGAGGCTAATCGTGTATTGAGGGTGACGATTGCTCATGAGAGAGAGAGAGACGGATCATATGATGAAAGCGGTTACGGGCGCTTTGCTCGAACAGCCTTTTGACTGCCAACAAGAGTTGTTGGGTCGTGCTTGCGGTTGGCGGTTACCCTGGTCCGCAGAACCATCTATAGCCTCAGTCATCGATCACGAGCGCGTGTAAGACGGAGGCGACTCCTGCCGGTCCCGTCTTTAACGTCAGTGGTCAAGTGATGGAGGACATACGCTGACCTGTTGGGAGACATCTTCCACCCGGTCTACTGCTAGAAGTCTCTGGTCACGTCACGTGGGTCTGTCGGCTTCCGCTGCAGACGCTACTGCGCCACTGACGTCGGTTGCATCGCGCCGCCCACATCTTCTAAGCCATAAGAGAGGGCGCTTTTTGAAATCTGTTTCCTACACCGTCTGGGATTTATTTTAGGGTCATGCACCCTCTGTTTCCAACGCTAGATTTTGTTTGCTATATAACATTCGTAGTCCGCGTGGCTTCCCTCCCCTGACTACCCGCGGAAGCCGTCAGCGCTAGTGGTTCCGGAAGTGCGCCGCCCTTTTTTCACTGACTGGCAGCTGGAAGCGTAAAAAGTGTGTGAGGATCGCGTCTTCATCCAGCATCGCGGCCGGCTGAGCGACTCCATCCTTTCTGGCCGACACAGGGAGTGGAGGGAGGGTCGTTTGGTGTTTGGCGGCGGGTTATTTTGGGACACCGGGCGGGCGGCCCGTCCTCCCCTGTCGTCAGCAGGCTTCGATAGGCGCACTCCACCTATAAACCGTTTTATTTACGTCTTTTCTAAAAGAGAAAAATTCCCGCGCATAGGGGACGACTCGGCGACATGGGGGCAAACGTTGGTCACCCCCCTCGGCTTACACACGGCCCCGAGACCTCCCTCTCTCCCCCCCCCCTCTCTCTCACAATCACGAAGGCACGTCAGACGTTCAAGTGACGCATGCGTTGCCGAGCAACCGCCTGATTCTCAAACGAGACGAAGCGACTTCGACAGCCGCTATTTACCTTTGTTCGTATTAGCTGCGGTGGAAAAAAGATGTAGAAGTGTCGCATTTGTTGGGTTTGTTTGCGTTTTGTTGTCTGTTTTTATTTTTCATCTGGCTGCGCAACGATAATTTCTCTGCCAGTCCGTATTGGATGCTAGGATGGCCGTGGAAAGACGCGCCACTGTTCTGCTGCTGAGGCAGTTTGGTCAAAAGAAGCCGACATCTCGGCAGAGGCGAATGAACTCCGCGATATTCGGGGGGGGGCGGAAGGCGGGTTTACCGTTAAAAAACCGCTTCAGGAAAGTTCGACCGTGTTTACAAGGGAGACAACCCCCCCTCCCTCCCTCCCTCCCTCCCTCGCTCCGGTTAGGGAGCTGGGAAGCGTTGCCGATAACGCGGATCAAAAGCCCGGCACTTCCGACTGCGGCAGGAAAAGGGCCCTATGCGAGAACCTTTCATCTTATTTAGATGAGTGATGAAAGGCACGCACAACAAACCGAGCCGGTCTCCCTGACTGGGACTATCGACTCTCGACTACAGCGCCGCCCTGTGGCGAGAGATACCCAGCTGTGGGTGGATTGTACCTGGGCCCTGGCGCGGCTACAGTCGGAAAGCGTTGTGGCCATTCTCTGACTCTTCGTGGATGAACGAGCGCTGTTGCCATGGGAGAAGATATCCCCGAATTTTCTGGCCACAAGCAGTGCAGAGAGACGATAGATTACCGAATTTATCCGAGGGTCCTTATGGAAGAGAAATTGGACTGACAATATGACTATTAATCACACCAGCCGGTAACCATTAGGGAAGTTGGGTAGATTACCAGAAATCTTTTTCATCGCCTTATTAGTAACAAAACAACTAACTGGTAAACCCACGTTGATACGATTTTTGGATTTAGTGATATGGCCGACGCTTTGGCCCCACCGTGTATAATGGAAACAAGCAGCAGTCAGGGTCGCGACTAAACAATGAAGATGGATACAGAGAAACATCGCCGAAACGTAGGTTTATTATTTAGTTGGTATTAATAAAGTTATTGGAACAGACCAAACTAACCCAGTAACGTCAAGTGACACGATATCTTTTTGTTCTTTACTTAATGCGATTATTATGGGGGGGGAGAGATAGATGTTTTTTTCCTGGTATCTAACTGCGCTGGAATCGTAGCTAACGCGTAATTGCCCTGGTAATAGCAACCGTAGAAAACCGGAAAAGGGCACAAAATCCGTCCCTGTCCATACACTCATAATCTTTAATTGTGTTTGTAAACGTCTATTAAGTTTCCTCTTAAATGTCTGAAATTCAAACTTGGCAGATCTGATATTCTTAATCGTTCGGAGCTTTCCAAATGATTGAGACCTGGAAGCTTTCCAGTAAACGGATGCTTAACAGTCTCCAGTAAATCAATATGTTTCCTCGAACAAGAACTCAGCGTGTTCAAAATGTTGGAAAAACCAAGGTTTTTCTTTAGCGGAAGCAAAAAAAATTCCTTCTTTTTCTTTATTTTAAGTAACAGAATTGTATATTTATATCTAACAAATAAATAGAATGAATCGCTGGTAGTAGATGCTAGTCGTGATATCTCAATACTTCGTCTTTAATGACTGACAAATAGCCAAAAGCCTATCTGTACACATTTATTACCTTCCATATTTCATGCCATGCAGACACATTGTAAAGATAATCTTTTTGGCTCCGTCAGTTCTTTTAAGAGATAAACTGAAGACAACTCTGTGTCTCGCACATAATACTGGTATAAGCCACAATGACTTCCTACCTCCATCCAGTAATAACTTCTTAAAAATTATTTGTGAACTCATAAGGTGAATAAATGTTTAACAAAATACTATATTGGAATGCGAAAAGGGAACAAGATGAATATTTAGAGATAATTCTAGTAAAAACTATTGCTAGAAAAGACATATTTATATATATATGACAGTACACACAGAGAGAGAGGACGTCAGTACATAGAGAGAGAGAGAGGAGAGAGAGAGATGACGTCAGTACAGAGAGAGAGAGAGATGAAGTCAGTAACAGAGAGAGAGAGAGATGACGTCAAGTACAGAGATAGAGAGAGCAATCTGAATCTTTAAAGCTTTCCTCAGGAAAGCAAAGATGAATTAGTTTAGAAATACAAATAACTACCAGAAGAAAACATATCTGCGGACCCGTATGAAATACGTTGTCTACGGTATTAAAACATCAAAAAATAGGTATATTTTTATTCTTTTTGCGATGACAAGTGTAAAAAAGCAAAATTCTTTCAGATGCTCCAAGTTCGGCATCACTGAGCGTACGGGCTGCTGAATAGAGCACGGCTAGAAAGAAGAAGAAGATCAAAATTAAAAAAAAAAAACAGCGTTTTCGAGATTCTGAATCCGACTTGCGATAAACATCAAAGCAAAGAGGTATTTCTTTGTTTGTTGTTTTTACACCATTTTCATTCCTGAAAACAAAACTCAGTCCGTCAGCTGATGGTTAAGGGGAATTCCGCGAGAGCTACGAACGAGGAGGGGGGGGGTGATGGAGACGAAGAGTGGGCGTGTCGTGACGGGTGAATGTTAAGGTTCGCACGACCCGCCTTTGTCCCTCTCGAGATAACCGTTTCGTTTCTGTTTTGGTTGTCATGTGAATTACGCTATTGTACGGTGACATCAATTTCTAACCTGTCGCGCCATTTTATTGTCATTGGAAACGAAATCTAATTCCCACGCGCTGCGAATGACCTTTGCCCTCTCTCTCTCTCTCTCTCTCTCTCTCTCTCTCTCTCTCTCTCTCTCTCTCGTGATCCACACCTGTATATTTCGTGACCCCTCCTTTTTTTTGAAAAATTTCTTTCCTGTTTTGTTCCATAAATAGCGATTTTCGTCTAAATTTTTGTTTGTTTGCTGAACACCTGCGCACGAACACCATATCTTACATTACACAGTATCTTCCTATCGCACCATCAGATACAGTGGCAGACCGTGCGGACAAAAGAAACCCGTACACGGAAAACAAACAGGAAGCACCAAGAATAGTATCCGGATGTTATTAATGGGGGACTCCTACCGGGCTGAGGAGTGACGCCGAATTGACAAATAGGGGAGAAAGCCTCAGCCATACTATGTGGTTGTCACTTTAATGGCGTAATGAATACAATTATAGAAGCGGTCGTTAAATTTATCCGCATATGCAGTCGTCCTTATAGAGAGTTTTCAGCGGGTCGCCAGTTCATCTGCTACAAAGCACTACGTAGCCGCCATCTTTAATGGTCGACACGCAGATCGTCAACAACAACAACAACAAATTGATGCACTACGTAGCCGCCATCTTTAATGGTCGACACGCAGATCGTCAACAACAACAACAACAACAAATTGATGCACTACGTAGCCGCCATCTTTAATGGTCGACACGCAGATCGTCAACAAACAACAACAACAACAAATTGATGCACTACGTAGCCGCCATCTTTAATGGTCGACACGCAGATCGTCAACAACAACAACAACAACAACAACAAATTGATGCACTACGTAGCCGCCATCTTTAATGGTCGACACGCAGATCGTCAACAACAACAACAACAACAACAACAAATTGATGCACTACGTAGCCGCCATCTTTAATGGTCGACACGCAGATCGTCAACAACAACAACAACAACAACAACAACAAATTGATGCACTACGTAGCCGCCATCTTTAATGGTCGACACGCAGATCGTCAACAACAACAACAACAACAACAACAAATTGATGCACTACGTAGCCGCCATCTTTAATGGTCGACACGCAGATCGTCAACAACAACAACAACAACAACAACAATTGATGCACTACGTAGCCGCCATCTTTAATGGTCGACACGCAGATCGTCAACAACAACAAACAACAACAAATTGATGCACTACGTAGCCGCCATCTTTAATGGTCGACACGCAGATCGTCAACAACAACACAACAACAACAACAACAAATTGATTTGCGTGGGGGTGTGGTTTGTATTTTTTAAAAAGATTTCCGTAAGAAAATAGAGTTACGCCTGTCATATCGTAAAGAATCCACGACAAGGGCCAGATGTCGAGAAATGACCGACGCAAGGGCACTCTATCAGCAGAACCGAAGGGAGTGACGGTCATGACCGGTTTCTATCCATGTGCTGCTCAGATATGATTAACGACGTCTTGGTCCCTCATTAATAATCCTATACGTAACTTTTGAAATTTATTTTTTAAAAAAAGGCATTTTTTGTGATCGGTTCTGTTCGTGATCTACCGGCGTACGTCTGTAACGGCGGCGGAGAAGCCATTAGACCTAGAGGCACGAGTAGATGGCATTCTTCTCTTTTTGTCGAGTATTTTGAATTAATGATAATGGATTGGCGAAAGAAAAAAAAACTCTGATCTGTTCCTCAATTTATCTGAATCGGTTCCACAAAACTTTAGCTAATTTCACTATACGTGAGCACAGCTGGCTGGGGAAAAAGAAATTAGTGTAATTGAGTAAAACGTGTTAAAATTGCTCGTTTTAACACACCATCCCTCTGTTTGATATGTTATTAATTTTTCTGCATTTTTACAAAATGGCAGGTGTTCGTGTTCAGAATTTGGAATAATTAATCGGCTGTTTTTTTTTTTTTTTTCTTTAAAAAGAGAGAGAGAGAGAGAGAGAGAGAGAGAGAGAGAGAGAGAGAGAGAGAGATGGAGAGAGAGAGAGAGAGGGAGAGAGAGGGGAGAGAGAGAGATGTAGAGAGAGAGGATGAGAGGGAGGGGAGGAGAGAGATGGAGAGAGAGAGAGATGGAGAGGGAGGGAGAGAGAGGAGAGAATGGAGAGATGAAAGAAGAGAGAGAGATTTGAGGGAGAGATCAGAGGGAGATTACTATCGAGAGAGATGTAGAGGGAGGGAGAGGGATAGAGATAGGAGATATCGAGCTGGAGAGGGATGAGCCGAGAGAAGCTGGAGATGGATCGGCTAGAGTGAGAGCGGGCGAGAGAGAGCGAAGATAGCTGGAGTGAGAGAGAGATCTCCTGGCGCGAGCTCTAGCGCTGTCTTTAGAGAGAGGAGGGCTCGAGATCGCGAGCTTCCTTTATCCAGTTTATACGTTCCGTTTTTTCGTATAGTCGTCGGGAAACAATGAGAACGTGCATCACGTCTCTCGGACGCGTGACGACCGCAAAAAAAAATAATTGCAAGACATCTCGACTTTTCTTTATGAAACCTCGTTACGTCTACTTCACGTCCACGGATAGCATCCGTTAGTCCTAAAATTGACATCATTAATAAAATATCACATTTAATTTTTAAAAAAAAAAAAAAAAAAAAACAGGAAAGAAGGAGATTGATAGAATCGAGATGCAATTATCCGCTGACGTTAAAAAAAAACGCGGTTTCCATGGAGACGGTTATGGCAAACCGAAACTCTGATTGGTCAGATGAACGTAAACCGACGACTTAAAAAAAAAAAAAATAGTAATAATAATAATAAAAGAATTATACGATGCAGATTATTAACCGTATTCTTTGCGTCTGTAGGGGATATAAAAACAACCCGCATGGTTTCATTGTCTCATTTGTAGAAGTAATCGGCATGAATTATCCTTTGCGATTACTCGGAGTTCTCGGTGTTACGACGAATGACGTAAACTGTATCGAAGTAAATGAGCATCTGAAGAATAACTGACAAATTAACTCAATTTATTGTCTCAAATTTGGCGGAGGAATGAAAGTATACGACTGTGCCTTGTTTTTTTGTTTGTTTTTTTTTTTTCTTAACTTTATTAGCGAACTCATTTGCATAAATCGGCAGGAAGGGGCAGGGAACTCGCCTGCCTCCTCCTCCCCCCCCCCGTCAAGCATTCCACATCAGATCTGAGTGCTGCCGCCTCGTCCCGGACGTTTATCACTTGGATCGACTGCTACCACGACCGCTGACTTCGAATTACCCATCTCAAAGATTATCTTTTTTCTTCTCTCTCTCTCTTCCTCAAAAGCTCCAGATGTGACAGCGTTTAGCTCAATTTACCGCGAGTGAAACGCTAAGCTTCCTCCTCCCACTTCAAAGCGAACAGATGTTCATCGTCGTTATCATCAGATACCCGCCTCTGGCAATCTGTATCTGTTTTAACCACCACTTTCCCAGAATTCCGACCCGACAACCGCCAGTCTCTCTCTCGCTCTCCCTCCCTCTCCAGCTCTCCATCTCTCTCTCTCTTCTTCATCTCTCCATTTCTCCCCATCTCTCTCCATCTCCCATCTCTCTCTCCCTCTCTTCTTCCATCTCTCTTTCATCGCTCCATTCTCTCTCTCCTCTCTCTCTCATCTCTCCAGTCTCTCTCTCCCCCCTCTCCATTCTCCATCTCTCTTCTCTCTCTCTTCATCTCTCCATTCTCTCTCTCTCTCTATCTCTCCCCCTCTCTTCTCTCTCTCTCTCATCTCTTCCCATCTCTCTCTCTCCAGCCTCTCCATCTCTCCATCTTTCTCTCTTCTTCATCTCTCCATTCTCTCTCCCCCTCCCTCTCCATCTCTCTCTCTCTCTAACGTCATCTCTCTCTCTCCCCCCTCCCCTCTCTCTCATCTCCTCCATTTCCATCTCTCTCTCTCTCTCTCATCTCTCCATTTCATCTCTCTCTTCTCTCTTCATCTCTCCATTTCTCTCTCTCTCTCTCTCTCTCTCTTCTCTCTCTCTCTCTCTCTCTCTCTCCTCTCTCTTCTCTTCTCTCTCTCCTCATCCTCTCCATTTCCATCTCTCTCTCCCTTTCCATCTCTCTCTCTCTCTCTAACGTCATCTCTCTCTCTCTCTCCCCCCCCCCCTCCTCTTCTCTCCTCTCTCTTTCTCTCTCTCTCTCTCTCTCTCTAACATCCTCTCTCTCTCCCCCCCCTCCCTCTCTCTCTCTCTCTCTCTCTCTCTCTCTCTCTCTCTCTCTCTCTCTCTCTCTCTCTCTCTCTCTCTCTCTCCTCTCTCCATCTCCATCTCTCTCTCTCTCTCTCTCTCTCTCTCTCTCTCTCTCTCTCTCTCTCTCTCTCTCTCCATTTCCATCTCTCTCTCTCTCTCTTTTTTAAAGGGGTATCGAAAACAACAGATTTCTGGGTGTTTTATGGTTTCAAGCTCTCAAACACTGTTGTATTGCATGCAGTCCACCACGGAACGAACAACACGATCGGCGTTTTCAACGTTTACTGGCATTTAAGAGAAAGCACATACCGCTTGCAAGTAGTTCCGTGATATACTGTCACAGGCCGTACCCCCCCCACCTTTCCACTGACTCTTTGATCCAGTTCATCCTACGCAAGCTCAGCGGAGCTCAGATCTTGAGATGGGCGGGAGGGGGCCAAAATATGTTTTTAAGAAGTCCTTCAGACGGTTTTCTAGAAAGATGTTTACGCTCCGAGCTTCAGATCTTCAGAAAACAAACGGCAGGAGGGTAGTGTGGCGTTATCCCTCTCTTTCGTTAGGATCCTGCCAGTTTTTAATCACCTCGCCAGCCCACAGCAGAAACAGGTCGCATACTTTTCACGTGTCCACTTAATTGTGAGATAGACCCAGCTGAGTTCCGCGTCTTCCATCCGGACCTTATAAATCAACGATTCGAAGCTTTCAGCATATATCTGCAAAACGAAATGTTTCAAACTCGCTGGCATCCGGACGGCGACTCGTTCGCTCCATCGCTTCAAAGAGTTGTTTCTGACGTCGCCTCTTTCCCAGTTGGTCGCTTTCTTCTTTCCACCGCCTCCAAGAAAGAACTTTCCGGTTCCTCCTCGGCCAGTCAATCCCAACATTTCTTCAATCACCTTCTGGCGGTAAAGTCTGAGAGGCTGATGACTGCTGCCGGTGAATCGTGGCCAGGCGGTTAACCAGTCACCTGCCAAGAAAGGGATATTGCTTCAGACTCTCGAACCAGCAAACCAATTTCCTGTTCTGCAGTTTACCCCCCTTCCTCCCTCTGTTCTTTAAGTCCACGGTCGAGTCAAACAGATTCATTCTATGAAGAGTCGTTTGGACACCTTCCCTTTTAAATCCAACACTCTTCTGTTGCGAGGAACCTCCTTTGTTAGGGCAGTAATCTGTAGTCTATAGAATTTTGTTTTTGGGTGCCATTTTCCCCTGGCGGCCAGAGCAACAGCAGCCATCAAAAAATGAGGTCGATTAACTCTAAACAAAAAGCAGAATATAAGGTAACCGTTAATCAGATTACCAGTAGTAAAAAAAAAAAAAAAATACTCCGAGAGATTAAAACTAGAATTAAAAAAAAAACTAATATTAGTTGGTTTCTGGCTATTTATAAATGTTGCCATGGTAACGCTTTGTTATGTTTGAAGAGGGCCGCTGCATGTTAGAAAAAATACATAAAAAATTAAACGTGATTTTATTTTTAGATAATAATAATAATAATAATAATAATAATAATAATAATAATAATAATAATAATAATAATTAATAATAATATAGATTTTATTCAGGTAAATAGAAAATCCTTCTTCATTGTCTGTGAAAATGCAAGAACGTAATCGGTGATTTACCGGCGATAAATACACTGCGCGTCATAATTACACGCACACTTTGGAGGGTGAAATGCTACAGTTTCCTTCTCCGCGAGCGCAACGCACGTCAATCTAAAATCGAAAGTCTCCCAAATCATCCGCTAAATGCCCCTTGTTATTGGGAGGAACTTAAACATTCGAACAGGTTTGGAATCAGATAACTCAGCCGAGAAAGACGAAAGAAGGACAACACCATGCAGCGAACAGGTTTTACAAAGAACATCAGGAAAGCCCCCTTCCCCCAACTCCTCTTCAGAGGTTACTAAGAATCAGTGGCCCACCAACCAGACGGGTGTTTTCCGCTGTTCCTGCCCAGATGTTGGGCCTACTTCGACCACGGGCATTTATTTACCTGTCCCCTCTATCGAGGCTGGGAGTGTGTTCTAAACAGCGGGCAATAGACATCGTTGGAGGTGAGCCGAGTTTCGTAGCCAGGCCTCCAGTCGGCGCTGCTGGCACGGACAGAGACATCTGCCGGAAGAGCACAAACTTGTTGCGCTTCTTTTTTGTGTCGATTAGGAGGGAGAGCGGAATTCATCTCTCGATGGTCGATTACCAGGAAGCGTCCGCGGATAATCACATGTTAAATGGAATGATAAAAGATCTCGGCGCGGTAAAGATTCTGCTCTTCGCTGGGATATTAAATCTGAAAGCTCCCACCCATCCCTCTCTCTTTCCATCCCCGTTCGATTGTTAACGAGATGGAAAGCAAAGACCGGGACTGCTAGTAACATATACCGTCTTTAATGGCTGCAAAATCGCCTCATCTACCCCCCCCCCTCACAAAGATCATCTTTGTGAGGTAGTTTGCTTTTTCATGTTTAATACTCCCGTAAAGGGATCTCTGTTTCTTTAGGTTGGTTATTAAATATAAAGTAAATACGACTTTTCCTTCAGTGCAAAGAACACCATGAGACGTTTGATGTGTTTTAATAGCATATCAGCAGCGCTGTCTCATAGCACTTAATCTCCTGACGTTTTCAGGGTATTACTCTGAGAGATCTCCCCAAAAAAACTTACGTTCAACTTTAAAAACTGATTGTATTGTTCTTTGACAATTTTGTCACTTTGCTCATTGCCTGGTAGATCATCATGTATTGGTACCCATTAAGTTATACATTTGAAACCTTTTTTAAAAAAAATATCCTTATGAGCAGATTGCGTACTTATTGCTCTTGTAATCCCAGATTAGTTTTTCTGGTACTTTTCAGAGATTGCAGGAAAGGCTTAGAATGTCAGTAAGGTTATTCAGATGGCAGGGGGAATCTGATGCGAAAGTAGGTATTCTAAGTCTCTGCGCGGTAGCTGCTACAGATAACTCAGGCTGGCAACTATACCTTATCTTTCTTTCCAGCCGGTATTATTACATAAACTTCTGCAAAGCCAGGCCTAAAGCTTCTTCTACTGCTCCATCTGCATGTATCCACACTGAGTCCTGAGGTAATACAGCTAATGTCCCACTCGATAGGTTGGTTAACCATCAACTTCGCAAAAATAAAAATATAACTCACCCACCCCTATACTTCCAATTGGAAATTTTAAACATAAACAGTGGCCCAAACTTTCCCCCCTCAGTTCAAGGACATACAGAGAGACAACTCTGTTCTAGAGAGCCCAGCCTGGAGAAACCTACCCCACCTGCCGTGCAATACGAAGGAGTTGGGGTAGCCCGCTGCTCTCGCTAGGTTGAGGTACAAACTAAACAGAACACAGGTCGAAATAAGGTCTCACTTGTAAACAGCGGAGATGGCCGGTCGTGGAACCGACCCAGCTCCCAATCTAACATATGCAACTTCACACACACACACCCCAACTTTAGCACCACACCCCCCCCAAAAAATGTATTGAGGGTGATCTGATTTAGAACATGGAAAAATAAAAACCTTAATTGACTGTGACATATCTGTGGTGCCTCCAATGGCACTGATTGCTGGGCTTCAGCCAGAGATTTCTCTTGTAATTCTTCTCCATCAGCCCAGTTTTCTCAAAATTTTACTTCATCTATTTGTAGCTCTGACGTAATGTTGGTCCTTTGAGTTGACAAGGAACATTTTGGTCTATAACCTGTCGTTTGGGGTAATTCACGTGTCGACATTTGATTTTCTCTATGAATTTGATTGCTTTATTTTGAAGATGTAGTAACCGAATCAACTTCTCTTAAGGGGGAGCTGATGATTGATGTACTGACTACGTAAAGCACCTGTTACATATCTTACGACTTGGTTTTGAGCAACACTGAGCTTATTCAAGTTTTTGTAAATGCTCAGCCATACTACATCTTGGGCAAGATATAAACCTTATAGACTGTCAGCACATCGTGAAGCGCCTTCAATTTGGGGCAAGAGTTCATTTTTCTCCTTAAGTAATTCTATAATATTGTTGATCTGACGTGCGCGTCTCGTGTTAAGGCCTTAAGTATAGCGGTGTCGTGTCTTCAGAAGACAGGGCCCAAGAAAGCTTCCTGTGAAAGTAGACCTTCGCCCGAGATATAACACGGTGAGGTTTAGCACCAGCCTCCGCCGTTGCGTGCATACCCGTCAGCGGTGAAGGATTTGACCCGTTCAATTACTCGCATTGGTACCGTTAATTTAATGATCGATGTAGAACGCCAAACTTTCATACTCTCTCATATGCCGATTATTGGTCTGTGAATGAATACTGCTGATGTATTCTCTTCCCTCTGTAATGTATCCTACACAGACTGCGTAGATCGGATGTTGATGTAGCTGTTCTGGATCCTGCCTGTGCTGATGTAAGGATATTTTGAAATTCTAAGCCAACAGGTCAAATTTCCTTGTACAACTCTTCCCATTACAGTCTAACCAAGCAGAGACTGTGAGGAAACCCCGTGTATAGCTGTCCGGTTTGTTCTCAGACTTTCTCTTTCTTGAGAATTGAAATAATGACGGCTTTTCTCCAAACACAAGTGTTTTACCTTCAGGCCACAGTCTACTGAAGAAAACACACACTGCTGAAGTCCCGGTTCAGTCCGTGCTTTAAAGATTTAGGCTTTTTGCGACACTGCAGTGGCACACCCCCCAGTTCTGTGACTGTAAAAGATTTCGAAACGTCATCGGCTCCTGTCACATGATCTTTAGTAGACGTTTCACTGTTTTTGGGGTGACCTCAGCCCGATCTCGCGTGTCAACATGTTCGGATTAGCAGCCGCCTTAGCACAACCGTTGCCTTCAGTTGGAGATAAATTGGGATTTACTTTATTTCGAAGTTTTCTAGACGTTTTCCCCTGCAGATTTCTACGACACTTTCCTTACGCAGTCGCATCACGATATCGGTTCGTACACTGCAGCCCGCCTTACATACTTCCCCGAGTGAACTTCTGCCTTCTTCCGACCAGTTCGATTCTTGTCTTTCCTTTATGGCACGAAAGAACTGGACCGCAGACTTAAAAAACGGTATTCAAAGTAATGTCCGGGCACCGGGCTTCGAGCTCACCTCGCGGACAATGGCCCTATTTTCGACGTATCTCTCTTTGAGGCTTTCCGTGTTAAGAGCTACAGGAATAAGAAGAACACAGCGGTGAAATAAACGGACTTGATTCAGCTGTTGTTCACGGGATGGGAAGCGATTTCTGGAGCGGAGGTTCGCTATATCAACACAGATAAAGCGATGGGAGAAGCCCAAACCAACCTATTAGCTTTTGTAAAGGTTCCCCCCGTTGCTAGGGACCTCTCGGCGTCGTGTCTGCCAACGGCGGCGGGGGGGGGGGTTGGAGAACTAACCGCTAACAGTTCTTGGCACCAGAGATCAAAGAGATTAAAGGGGGAAAAGAAGAAGAGGCGTCGAAATAGCGATTGGACATTTCCGGCTAACGAAGATGTCGCGGATCGAAACGGCCTCCGATCGCTATCGACTCAGTATTCTCCATTTACGCTATAGCGGCCACTTCCCGACTGCTGATGCACTCTTGCCGTGTAAGTCAAAACTGAAATTTAAAAAAACAAACTTTATCCGTTTGTTTTGGGATAGACATCCCCCCCCCCCTGGTCTCGGAGATGACAGCCTCTAGAAACCGACGACTGATGATACGGATTACGTACGTCATCGGTTTTCCCGTATTCATCTTCATCTTCTTCTCTCCCCTTTTTTTCCTTCATATTTCCTACCGTATGCATGTTGTCGCTCATAGCGAGTTTCGTCCACTGGCAGCTTCGGGTTTTATTATCCGACTTTGGGTAAAAGCCATTAACGAGGGAAGTCAGAGGGTGTTTCGGAGTCTTGTCAGTCGGAGTCCATGAGCGGGCTTCTCCACTGTCCACCTTTTATTACCTCCCCCCCCCAACAAGTTCCTACCAGCCGGAAAAAGAACCGGGTTAGAGATTACGTACTTCTTACTGCCAAATGCTTAATTCTTTTAATGTGCGCACATTTTCCCCCCATTTCTGATGCAAGTACCAAGGTTTCGTTGTTGATAATCCTGGCTAGGGATGAGTATGAATTATTCTATCGTAAGGCGTTACCCGGATTTCTAACGTCAAAGATACCAAAGAGGAGATAACTCCTTAATTCTCTTCTGGCTAAAAACTTCATTTGAAGAATTCTACTCACTAATCTTAGAATAATTTCGGTCTGGTGGCGTCTTTTGCGAATTTTCTTGTAATAGCTAGTTATATCCGGGTTGTTGTTGGGGGGGGGTGGATAATACAGGGTGTTCGGAAAGTCAGTGTGCACTTATATATTTATCAATATAGAATACAGGAGGTAAATATGAATGACAATTATAAACAATGTTGAAAGAGACCCCCCGTTAGCATCAGTACAGGCTTGGGTCCTCCTTATCTTGTTTCTAAACACCGCTATCAGTTGCTGGCTTGAAATAGACCGAATGAACGCTGTTATCGCTGCTTTCAAGTCATCCAACGAGCGAGGACGATCTCGATACACTGCAGATTTTGCTGCTCCCCATAGATAAAAGTCTGGTGGACTTAGATCTGGTGAGCGTGGGGGGGGGGGGCGTCTTTCGAAATAATGCGGTCTCCAAAACATTCCTTTAACAGCTGCAAAGATCTGTGAGATGTGTGGGCAGTAGCGCCATCCTGTTGAAACCATGAGTAGTAGATTTCATCACTTGTCAGCTGACCGATGAAGGTGTGAGGAATCTCCGAACAATAGCGCTCGCTGTTTATTGTGTTCATCAACAAATAAGGCCAACAATTCGACGTCTGGAAATCGCAACCCACCCGCCAGCCTCAAAATCATGTAGGGGTGCTTCGTGCAAACCCTGAGGATTATCGGATGACCACAATCTTGAATTTTGCGAATTAACGTAACCCGAGAGATGGGACCATGCTTCGTCGGTGAAAAGGGGTCACGTCCAACACATCAGCTGTATTCTCTTCGATAAATCGGTTAAACCACCTGCAATAGCGAGTTCGTTTTCCATAATCAGTTGCTTTCAGTTCTTGTACCGCCATTATTTTGTATGGGAAGAGCTTTAATTTCCTTCTTCCTGACGGCCTTGTGAGCAGTTCCAAGACCAATATCATGCTGCTGAGCTAACTCTCGTAATGATTTTGATGGACTCTGCAGCAGACAGTCAGAAATATCCGACAGTTTCTCCTCCGATAGCTTTGCTGCTTCCACAGCGTTTGGCATCATCCACTGCTCCTGTTTCCCGAAACTTATCGACAAGGTTTCGAACTGCGTTGCGATGTGGAACAGGTGTATCTGGGAATTATTTAGCAAATCGCTGTCGCACCTGACATCTGTGTATCTACCACCTTCTCGGAATACGTGTTCGACGAGCCATACACGTTCTTCAGTTGTTAAAACCATATTGGGATCAAAATCTGACATATAAAAAAATATATGATTAGAAAAGTGCACAGTGAGTTTCCGAACACCCTGTATCACCCCTTTAAACGTATCAGGCAGTAGTACAGTATGACTACCTGAGCCAGTTTGCCGCTGTTCTAGGTGCTGACCCGCAACCGCAGCGAGAAGTCCAGCAGCTTCCCGCTTTGTTGCCCTCACCTCGACTGAGCTGCAAAGGTAAAGAACTTCAGGCGATGCACGTTTGGAAGTGGAAGCGGAGAGTTCATCTCTCAGGCCCTTCTTAGAAACGTCCCATCGCGACACGAGGCCGGTGATAGCCATCGCAGTTGTAGCTCACACCAGTCACCGACTTCCGAAGATGGCGTTCGGAAAAAAAACAACTTCCGGTTGTGGTCGGCCATTAGACACGGAGACCTTTTGGGAAGCTATCTTCCGGTTTCGTTCAGAGAAACGATTGAGTTTCGGCACCATGGCTCGGTACTGATTTCACGCCAGATTTATGGCTGTTACATGACGTTACTCTCGGTACGTCTCTTCAAATACAGGAAAAGGATTAAAATAATTCATGGTCCTTAGCAAGAGCGACCAGAGTAGACCGCGATGTCGCAAAGGTTCAGAACAGTGCAGCTTTTGTTCACAACATTAATTCTTAATTCATTTTTTTTCTTCTTTTCTTCACGAGTTATTTTGAAAACAGTAAGGCTAAAACCCAGCTGGATCCATTTTACCATTAGCGCGACTCTGAGACCTTCAGAGTAGATTTTTTTTAATGAATAGGCCGGACAAAATGGACTTTCAAGTCACCGGCTAAAGTACTGATGACGTTTTATACCGCGACGGAACGACGAACCCCTGTCTCTATGCGAGCTGCCATTAGTGTCTCGAGAGGCAAGATCACGGTCGACCTCTAGCGCCAATGGAATCCCATACGCTGCGTGCAGAGCTCTGGCAGGATGTTCTGAAGAAGCTTCATCGCTCGCCGGCATTGGCATGGAAAAGGGCGAAAAGGTATATTTGGGTTCTTCACTTGTCTGCTACTCTTTTCTGATTTCCTTCTTTCGTTCCTAAGTCTGGTCGCTGGACAAACAAATTCTTGTAGAAATTCTTTTGTTGTTGGTTTGGTAATCATTTTACAAATAAACAGAATTAGTGAAATTAAAAAGAAAAAAGGACACACACACACACACAAACACCCAAAGTTTACTTTACGTCAAACATTCGATCAATATTCACAGCGGGAAAATGACCCACCCAACAGATACAGCTCATCCCCATCCACGATAGATACTTACTCTCCGTAAGAAACCTGGCGACTCAAAGTTTTCGTTTATATTTTGGTCACGAATAACGAAAACGTAAGGGCTCTTCCCCATCCATCCCACCTCCGCCTTTATACCCGATGTAACCGTTCCCACCTTCGGAGGCGGTCAAGGCTGCATCTCGGCCCGTATCGGTTCTTGGAGGTGGGAGTGGTGCCTTTGAAGAACTTTAACTGCGCGAAGACATCGATCGAACGCACAGCTTGATATTTTAAACCAAAATGCCAGCGAGTTTAAGTGAACACGTTTGGAAACGCGCCGCACGTGTAAGCATCTCTCTCTTTAGACTTTTAAGCCATGGTATTTTGCCGAAATTTCTGAGAAAGCGAGGCAATCATCATTGGTAGTGTCAGCAGTCTTCTTGACCATTTCGAATGTCGTCATGACGATTTTTTTCTGACTATAGCTTACTGTGCTATACCGTATTATATCCTGGTAGAATTATTTATGGAAAAAATATCAAACTCAATAATTTCTTCGATTTCAGGTAAAAAGACCTTATTCTGCTAACAGTCTTGTAAGACATGGACATATTTTGGATTGCTATTTGAAGACTTTATTACTGCATCGCCTGTGAATACCCTTTCTTGTCAGTACATCTCGCTTCTCTTTTTGCTAAAAATATTTCAAAATATTAAGGAATACGTAAAGATGCGGAGTCTGCTGTTCCTTTCTCGTTTACCAAAGTTTGGAGATACGAACGACAACGCTATGCCACTTTTCCATAGCATTAACTAGCTTCTCTACCAAATCTCAGTCGTCGCAGCCTTAACGAACAAATGGACGTTCTCGTATATCCTGGGCCGGGTACACTTATTAAGGCGGATCTGTATTTTATTTAGTCTTACATATGTGACGTAGAATCAGACCCTGTCTGTGGAATGTCGGGTGTATGCTGCGGTCCCACTGTAGGTAACACTGCACCAAAGTCGCAGTTATTGTCCCTCTATAACGGAGATAACCTCTCTAGATTAGAGACAAGGTTAGCTGCTAGAGGGCGTTGCCTGTTCTGCGCCGCAAAAGAGCTTCGTCATGGCCGAATTCTTCATTTGTAGACACAGAAGGAGACAGGGCCGCCTAATGGAGAGGAACGAAAGGGGGCCGTCCTATGCCGTTTGAAATATTTAATGATTTTCGTTGGGGGGGGGTTCGAAAAGAACAAATTCCAGCATCCCCGTTTTTGTGCTCCAGTGTTAACTTAAACAGTGTCTAACATTTATATTAGTCGGCGTAGAGCTGCTGATATATGGATGATTACACTGAACAGTGCCAGGCCGGGGCAGCTCGTGTCGCTGAAGTCTGCGACAGTCTGAAGTGAAGCGCTGCCATTATCTCATCACGATCACCCTTTAAAAAAAAAAGGAAAGGAAATTCAAAGTTGGATTCTGACAAAAGGTGATGGAGCTAGGAGGCCGAGATAACCCGGATCGGAACTTTATCCTGACATAAAACAACCGTTTAATTACTTTGAATCGATATTTAAAGATGGTTAATATATATATCGGCTTTGGAATTCAAACGATGATCGTCAGCCAGAGGCCAGAGAGGAGGGTTTGTTGTGTCTGTCTGTCTGTCTGTCTGTCGGCTGGGCGGAGAGAGTAGGCGGCCCCTGCCGTTCTAACAGGCACGCAGTCGGCCGGTTCCTGTCTCTAGGTATCTCCTACGCTTGCCTTCACGAAACCTGCCCGGCAAGAAAAGTCGTTCGGCTCACCAGCCCGCCTTGGGGTGCGGATGACACCAGCTGATGGCTGCGGTGATCGCTTCTCGGAATACTGCACTGATCGACTCGTATGGACCTTAAATTGGAGAGCTGTTTTACCTAGCAGCTAGCAGCGCCAGCGGGATGCAGATCGTATTTGAAGCGACCGCGCGCGCAGAGTCGGGATCTGGATTCTACCTGCCGATTGTTCACCTGCCCCGCTGCCAGGTAAACCTCGTGGTCAGGTTTCAGTTGTCGCCGAACGTTTAGCTGTCAGTTGAAGAGGGCAAAACCTAAGTAAAATGGAAAAGTTCGTCGGAGGGGAATTGCGCTAGAGAGAAGCAATCTCTTCAACTCCTCCCACCCCGCCAATTAAAAAAGGGGCCCAGCCAGCCCGCATTTGTTGACGTAGTTCGCGTGTTGGATTTCAAATCGTCATAATGTTCGGTTGTGGTCGGGGTTTTCTTGCCATCAAGCTTGCGAAATGCTTCGGTACTCTGGCGTGAGGTTTTCAAGCAGCCACCATCAGGTTTAAGTTAAAACTTTGTCAGTAAAATTAGAAAAATTCTGGGAGGTTTCGGAACTTTTGTCCACGACTAAGTAGATGTTTGCGAAGAGCACGTGCCATCCCCGGCTTTGTTGGGCGACACACATGTGGGGCATTTAAAGGGCTTACCAGCCGGGGGGGGGTGATACAACCCTGGGCCGGCTAGTTGTCAAACGGTTGTAACCCGTGGGAAATCGACCTCCGGCCGCCAACAAGCGATCTACGCAGCAGGTTAACCCTCTCTAGCCCCTCCCCCAAGTATCAGTGCGCAAACCGAGCTCTATCGATGCTCGGCGCAGAGACATTTCACGGCCTCGTAACGACAATCGAGTTAACCAAAGGGAAACAGCTTCCACTATGATCGCGGAGATCGACCAAATTTGCTGGTGGGGGGTGTAGATGATCGATCCATGGAAGGGACCGTACTGGGTTAAGATGGAGAAGAAACGTTAGGACGTAACTTCATATCACCTAGATCCAGGATCTGTTAAAACAAAGGTCGTAGCGTGAAACGAGATCAATTTGCGCCAGAATTAATTATTTTATTTTATTTTTTAAAAAAAAAAGAATAGACTACAGCTATGGATCAGAAACTTTCGAACCCTAAATGTCGCACAGAATTCATCATTTATTTATCCTCGCCCCCCCCTCGACTGTTTTATAATGAATATAATCATCATGAGCATCTGCACAAAGAGCGGACGACTTCCGCCTGGCTCACCGGCCCGGTGGTAGTAATGTGTACACACAAACACACACAAACACACCCCACACAACACAGAGCTGTCTGAGTGATTCTGACTGTGTGTGACGTTTCAGTGTTCTGAAAACAATGTTATACACTAAAGCCCAGTAAACCTAGATTTTTGTGCTCAGTATGTGTTATATATAGGAGAATTACCTCCTCATCTCCTACTTTACTATGCACGGTAAAGCTAAGCAGTTATAGTAGCAAAGAGCTGATTGGTCGGTCTATCGCTTCAACATGCAAATTATGGCCAAATACTACATCTTACGCTAATGTGTGCATATCCGAAATATTTATTCTGCTTATGGAAGGCATTTCTCTTTCAGCCATTCCTAGAACCGGACCCGGCCGGAGAAACAAATTCCTGGACGGGCATGAAATTTTCTTTGGGGAGGCACAATGGTTTTTTTAACGCAACATAAGAAAAATCATAATAGAAAGACAGGGGCCAGAATTCGAACTGTTACCACAGTGGGTCTGACTCAATCGAGCCGAGCTCCCATTGGCTAATGCCAGTGGGGCCTGCAACTAAAAGACTCGGACTCGACGCCTGTGGTAGCACGCCACAAGGACTGGACATTGGCACACTAGCCAGCTCAGCTTTAGGCACAACTTGAGCGCCAACAAATCGGTGCAGGGGCTATAGGACCAATGAGAGATTTACGAGGGCAGGCCGCTTTCAATAAAATTAGGGGGTTGTTACATTGAGAGCGGGCACGGCTGACTCAGTGGGCGGGCCCGGATCCACAATGTCCGCACATGTCGCCGGAACTGCCTATAACTGCTCCGGAAACAGAAAATTTTGCGAGGGAAGCCTCACCGTCAACTCTTTGTGGGTTCATCGCATTTAACTTGCATTGACTGCGTCTCTGTGGTAGATAAGTAACCTATTTACCTGCAGCTAATTCTTCAGCTGTCGCTGAATCTTTATTCACTGTCTAAGCCTGAATTCCATTGCACTTACCCATAATTCACAATTATCTACCTTTGAGAGGAGAATGCTAATGTACCCAAACAACCTACCACGGAACGTACTTATTATTTCCGATGTTTTCTGTGTGTGCTGGGGTGGGTGCCTGATTACGGCTTAATTGTTTTTCAGCCGAAGTCGGAAGTGCCGCAACCCCTCGAGGCGCATGACTGGGCAGCAACGCCCCCCCCTAGCGGACAACCACGGCGTACCCCCTGCGCACTTACTCCTGGCGGCGCGTTCCCTGAACTTTTTTTTATCTTTTCAATTTCTTCACATTTTCTTTCCCCTTCCTTGTTTCAGTAGATCACAGGTGGCGCTGTCTGAACGGTCAGGTGCGGCTAACCGCCCACAACACATCCGACCGGAACAGTTTCCAACCGCTGACACTTCCCTCGCCATAACATCGGGGTATAATAACAATTAATCTAATCCAATCCCTGGTAACTAACAGGAGCCCTATGTTGGCGGCTGAAGTGTTAAAATTCATTTTAAAAATACAAAAAAAAAAAAAACCTTTCGTTTTGACGTTTTATCAACTTTCTTTTTTACAAAACAACAACAACAACAACAACCTGCGCTGCGTCTCGTAATAATCATTAAAGCTGAAAGGTCTTTTATTTTGATACAAATTTTGTTTTTTTTTTTTAACCACGGAAAGAAATTAATTAATCTTTTGATTTTCATGGCTTTATGAATCTCCCCGTTCCCTTCCCACCGCGCGGAATCAATAAGTCCGAGAGATTTATTTTCTAATTTCGTCGGTTCTGATGTTCAGATGCTGGAGTTTATTAAAACCCTGACGATATCGCTCGACTAAGAGTTAAACGACAACAACAACAACACCTGGTTTTTCTATGGTTGCTCCAGGGTTAAGGGCGATGTTTAATTTAAGAAACGAAAGCCACATTAAGGTCCTATCGATTTGCAGTATCGGACAAAGTTATTAACTAACACTATTCTGGTTGCCAGAGTGGCTGGCTGATATGTTAAAAAAAAAAAAAAAAATAATAATAATAAACAATAATAATATAATAATAATAATAATAATAATAATAATAATAATAATAATAATATAATAATAATAATAATATAACAAATAATAACAACAACAACAACAACAACAATAATAACAACAACACAACAACAACAACAACAACAACAATAATAATAATAATAATAATAATAATATAATAATAATAATAATATAATAATAATAATAATAATAATAATAATAATAATAAATAATAATGGGAATGAGCAGGTTGTCAGATGCAGTAACCCTGAGTCATTATTATGGATAGAGAAACCAAGGGATAGACGGTCGCCATCCCAAAGGAGTAAAAACTGACGAGTCAGGGGTGGGGGAGAACTCGGCAGATCGGCAGAAGGCGCTGTGATGGGGACTGTGGGAGTAGGGACACCGGACGAGCAAAGAGCTACTCGTTCTCTCAACAGCTAAATTTTAAAAAAAAACAACAACATCAAGCACCCCCCCCCCACACACACACACAGCCCTTCATACCAGCTCACATCTGCCACTAAAACCGAGGAAATTCAGTAAATTCCCACCCTGGATATTCTCAAACGCGTGGGTGTATTGGCCAGCCAAACCGCCCACCTGGAATGAATACTTCCCTGTTTATTTTAATCATCACTCACAGTTTCCTCATTTGTGAATTCTGGAGCCCAACGAAATTGATAAAGGGGAGGGGGGGAGGAGGTTGTCCTCCTCTTCCTCTGGTCTGAACCTGTTTAGTATTTGTATCCACTCGGATAATTGGGAACATACCTCCCACGCGCCAACAACAGATGACGAGTTCTGTTATCGTTCTGCTCGTCTCCACTTGGCTTGGAAAACTGACACCAGGAACGCTTCACCTGGTGGTCGGCACGCGGTCGTGTTGATAGCGCTCCATATATATATATATATCAGCCAAACTTCTGCAAATAGCTCTTGCTCACAATAGGAAGAACAACAAGAGAAGTAAACTCTCGGGTTGCTATGGCAACATCGTCTAGGCGTTACTGCGAAAGTGCATGCTACATCCGACATTGTATTTCCCGACTTCCCACGAAGCAACTGGTAGACGAATCAATGGCGCGGAGCTCCGCTTAAAGCTGTACCATTTACGAATTTGCCGACCGTTCTGACTTTCTAGATGAACCGCCAAATAGCAGGAAGTTTTAATTATGGGGGAAAAAAATAGCGAAAAATACTTATGTTTAAAAAAAAAGTGTATACGTTCTTAAAATTAATCAACAAAAATCTTCACCTGAAAGACCTTTAAAGGGGGAGACACACAGAGAGACAAAGTTTGAGGGGGGGAGCACATGTTTTAAATATTCTTATTGTTTATCGCCAACTTCTAACCACGAGTTGTGAAGTGCTCGTAAAATCACCAATGAAATAGTCTCCCTGTGATAATCGGGAGATCTCCATCTCGCGACCCGAGTTCTCTTAGAGTGAGAGTAGACGTCCACCACTATGTATATACGTACGCGCAACTAACCATGACGCGACGGAAATCGTTTGTGGTTGCCTTGACAGAAGATCCGGGTCGTGACCAAGTCATACTTGATTCCCGGCATCAGCACGGGGTTGGTCTCCTGAAAGGTCGTTCCACTATACGGAAGGTCAGTTTTCGAGCGATCTCGCTGCCAGACGTCATAGGTGAAGTGGATACATTTTGAAACGTTTCAAGTGTAGGGGAGTCGCTTGAACGACCCTATAAGGAAAACTCTAAATATATAGGTAACTTCGATACACTTCCGTAATCTGAATGAAAGAAGAAGAAAAATGCCTAAAAATATCTGATTTCGTGTTATGGTAAAATAGAATTATTACAGTTGGGCATTAAGTGGATAACAATAAAGCTTTTCATGCTAAGTTCTAGGCCGTCGTTCGAGAATGTTCTTTATCCTAGCGGGGCGTCTCCAAGCCAACGGACGTCGACCACGTGATCCGTAATTACTGCTGCCCTCTCACGACAGGCTCGTCGTTCGAGAATGTTCTTTATCCTAGCGGGGCGTCTCCAAGCCAACGGACGTCGACCACGTGATCCGTAATTACTGCTGCCCTCTCACGACAGGCTCGTCGTTCGAGAATGTTCTTTATCCTAGCGGGGCGTCTCCAAGCCAACGGACGTCGACCACGTGATCCGTAATTACTGCTGCCCTCTCACGACAGGCTCGTCGTTCGAGAATGTTCTTTATCCTAGCGGGGCGTCTCCAAGCCAACGGACGTCGACCACGTGATCCGCATGGGGCAATCTGAGATAGTTTGGGGAATTGACTTGGGCCCATCGCAAAAGCGAACAGAGAGGAAAATATTTTCATAAATGCAGCGTCTGATCGCGGGCTCACGACCAGAAGACATTTTAAGGTGGACCCCTCGTATCGGCGATGGATAATTGCTGGGTAGAAATGAATTTTCGCCCGTCTACTGCAGTTACATCCACCGGTTCTCAAGGCTTAATCTAACGGACGGCCATGGCGTGTAAACCCTCAGCAGATACGTATAAAAGCTGCGGTTAGACTTCTGATTTCTTCTTTTTTCTTTCGTACCTTCCTCTCCAAAAGATTTTTTTTTTTTTTAAATTCACATTAATGTTTATCTGCCTTTCGTTTTATCTATGCAACATGTCGGTCGTTAGGCACTACGTCCTGACACCTCAACCAGGTTGCTCGCAGGTATCGTTTCTCGTCGATTCTCGGTCTCGTCAACAAGAACTACGAATACATCCCAGAAGTCCCTGCTTTCCACTTAGATGCAGCCGAGTACGTTACACGTGACAACCACGTGGGGCTTTTGCCTTGAGGTTGGCGGGGGGGATAGGAGAGCTCTGCAAAAATCAGCGTGGTTTCCTGCCCCTTGTCACCACCATTCAATCAAAACGACGAACGATTTTTAATAAAAATATTTGTTTTTATACTTCCTCCACCCAAATCTGATCGTCTTTCTCCTAAAAGTAGCCAAAGGACGAATCCATTAGTGACATCATTTAATTAAAATGGGAGACAACTCTTCATGGAGGTTTTGGTCTTCGAGAATTTTGTACCGCGTTCTCTGAAAGTTATTCAAACAGTTCGGCTCCTTCATGTTATAATCTGGATTAGTTTTTCTATTGATGCTTTAATTAACGATTCCGTTTATTTTGATGCTAAAAATAATAATTGCAATTTACCGAATAAATATAAAGCAGTAGTTAATTAAAAACTGTCATAGCGGTCGCTACCTCAGATTACATTAAGTATGTTTGTTACGAGATGCCAGTGTTCTTTAAACACGGAACTCGTTATTTGCCGGCCATATTTTCATCCCAACGCTGGCATAGAGAGGCGAGCGAGGGTGGGTGGGTGGTGGGTTTAAAAGGGCAGATAACTAGGCTTTAGAATTTTTTGTTCCTCTCTCACGACGCAGTCGGTGGTGCCTCGCTTTGCCGTGTTATAACCCCAGCCGTTATTCGTTGTTGCACGAGGCTAAATATTTAGACTGATTAACGACTTAAGTGATATCCTCGAGGCGAATGTAATAATAATGAGTAAATAAGAAAAAAAAAAGAAAAAAGCGAGACGAGATAATGGTGTAATCACAAGCTATCTAGAAGCCGCCTTCTCTCTCTTTCTCTTTCTTAACGCGAGAGGGAGCCACTTGTGGCTTGCTACATTTCAATAGGTAACGCACTGGAGAGTGAACTAATCGGAACCGTTTTGCCTTTAGCGACGGAACTGTGAATATACGAAAGAGATTAGCTCGGGCAGCTTCCTATTAGGAGTTATTAATCTATTCAAGTCTCTTCGTGCTCACAAAATAGAACCTGTTCTTTTGGGAGATTTTTATCGGAGAAACTACGATTTCAGGCTTGATGGACGACACGTTTCGCATCTTAGGTACGGGATGATCGCCATCAGCATGATTCTTAAGTTGACTGATACTGTCACTGTTAATAATTACGACTACTGGCGATTTTGTTGAAGCCATAGCAACCTATGGTTTGCTGTAACCGCAGTCGACCGACCGACCCTGCCTCTATTCCACCCGATACGGGATCGAGAATGGAAGACGGGACAAAGTCTGGCCAGAATACCGGGCAGAGAAGCAGTAACTGTGCATAATCCTGTTAAAGAGAACATTGCGTTAACTTAGCAACGTGGGAAGTGAATGGAAGGACTTGCGTTGCCCCTACGAGAACTTTTTACCTTTAAGGAATAGCTATATCACCGTATCTCGCCTCTGTCAACATGCCCTCAAATCACAGTAATGCATTTTTAAAATCTTTTTTTGGGGGGGTTCTCACGTGATGCCTCTCCACAATATGATATCGTCTTCTCCAAAACGGTTGCGCTCAGTTACTCGCCCTCGTCCACTTCTAGGTGGATCCTCTGTCTTTATGGTAGTCTGATGTTGCTTCATTATGGAGCTCTGTTGAGAGAGAACTTTTTTTTCCCTTTTGTTTCGTTAATTTAACGGGAATGGGCTTCTGAAAAAACATTTTGCTAGTACTTGGATATTCAGAAATTAAAGTAAATTCAGGAAGAAGAAGCTTACGCATATCTAATCGCTTTTCTTTGTTAACCTAGTAATGCGCTTTGATTTTAAGGATTACCAACTCAAACCAGACGCTGGTCTTTGAAATACTTCCGCCTCCATAAAAAAGAGGACAATTTGAGATTATTTTCAAGTCAGAAAGTCTCAAAAAAAATTGTTTTTTTGGTATTTTTAGCTCCATACGAAATAGAACGATAGACATCACAGAAACCGTTTTCTTTTCGTTTCGGTTCGTTTTCTCCCCTTTTTATGGGACTGAGGAATCCGTGTCCCGAAGCCGCATCTCATCTCGTCGCAGCCTAGTTACAGATTTTTTTTTAAAGTCTACTCTCATTTTCTCCCGGCATCTTCATCACTAGCAGCTCGTCCTTCTCTCATCTCACGAGAAGATAAACGCAGTTTAACTTAACTTCGTTCCGTCTTCCGGGAGATTTCTTCACTTCATATACACCGATCGACAGAAATGTAGGAACGCAAATTTCACCGGTTTATCGAGAATAAAACATTCGCACACAAATTTAAAAAAAAAACAAACAGAATGTCCAAACTTTATTTTGCGCTATACCTGGACGTCATGCGACACATTAGGCGACGTCGTTAATGCCAACGAGTGGCCACCTTCGACACACACTCGAGTCACGTGGCCCGCGGAGTACCGTTGTATTGGTCGCCTCTGCCAGTGTCGCTATGAACGAGTCCGATAAAACGGTCGTTCCTTGATATGACGGTCGAGAGTGGACCAGATGGAAACTTACCTCTCGCTGGCAAGCGCACCAGCGACCGACCAAACCTACAAGCCAGGCCGGCCGGCTCCAGCAGCTCGGGGGGCCAAAAAAGGGCAATCGTCAGTTTTGACCATCGGAGCCCCGACAGCCGTAGACAGCCGAATGTCTCAATCGAACCGGCAGTGGGCTTATCGGTTATAAATTGTGCTAATTCCTAATATACCCTTTTGGTTCCATGTTCTGATGCAGGTTTTGAGCTTCACTCCCAGTAACTAATTCAGTTTTATGGAAGGGACGTTGACCCGGCCGAGATCTTTACAACTGATAAAGGAACTCCACACACACACACACACGCGCGCCATAAATCCGACTGAGACGCAGAAACAATTTGATGGAAATGGCGAAAATCATCTCGACGCTCCGGCGTCGACCTCTGTCCGCCGACCTGACAGTATAATTCGTGAGATCAAAGGAAAATAAACTATTGTTCGACTTTTAATACATTGATTCTCTCGCTGTCTAAACCTTCACCAGACGCTGAGCAGAGCTTATTTGAAACATGCTCTTTGTAGTATTTTTTCCTCCTCAATTTTTTTGGCTTATTGCCGGCAACATGAAAGCGAGTTTACTATTTATGGTCGACGCATTTCTTTGAATAACACTTCTACTTTCAGTTTTTTCTCTTTCCTTTTTTTAAAACCAACCCCCCCCACCTCTGATTCTTTCGCCATCTCGGTTCGCCTCCCAGACTTGATAACTCCGACCAGATTCGATCGATATCCCTGTCATCTATTCGCAACACAGCGTTTATTTAAACACCGGGATCCGGATATTCATTAGCTACAGTTTCCTGCGTTTGTCTCTTTCCCTTTCTATAAATCCCGACAGCTTCTGAAGCGGACGGTAGATCACGGGGTGGTAGGGGAAACTCCAGCTTTGGGGCGGCGGGGATGGGGAAGGGAAGGGGGTTGGTGGGTTTCTACGTTGAGCATGCGCGCACGAAAGCGAGGCTAGAAAGTTCCCGGGATGGCTGAGCCGGCGGCGGGCCTCCTTACGGATTTCACACGGATGCCTTCTGCGGAGGATTCGGTCCCGGAAAAGGAAAGAAAAAAAAAAGAGAAGAAGAGGAGGAAATTACAACAACAACCCCAGGCTTAGATTCTTCGGTAACTTCACTCATTTAAACAAAGATTTTTGGATGGTTCATCTTTAATTCGAAAGCAACGAACGACCGTTGGCTGACCTCGTCGTTCTTGCCCCCTTTTCCCCCCGTAAATAGAACAAACAACGTGAAGATCTTTGTTGTTGTTGTTGTTGTTGTAATTTCCCACTTCCTGAAGATCGGTGCAGAATATACAACACAACTTCCTTCTTTTAAAATGTCTGCGTCAGAGGAAATTTTATTGTACATCCAGAAGAATGTCAGCCCCTCGAGGCCTGAAGCCCCAAACGTTAGCGGTTTACGCCGTATTTATTAATTTTTTTAAAAATAGAATTAATGAATTAAACTTTGTCTTTCCTTAGTAACAGTGATGGAACGAGAAGTATGACGTCATAAGCCAGGCGCACGGGGGAACGTTCTTGGGAGCTAGATGTCTAAGGAAGTCGGCGGTATCGTATTGCTTCCAATGGAATTGTTTTGCGTTGCCATTCGGAGGCTAACGGCGGAAGGGAGAGAAATCGCAGGAACTCGTCTGATTTGAGTTGGAAAATCTTTATTCAGTGAATAAAAAGACGTACAAAGTTTGGAAAGTGGAAAAAGTCATTGGGAAAAGAAGTAGTAGAAGTTTTGCCAGGTAAATTATAACCCGACAGGCAGATATTTCTCATATTTAACATTTCCTTTTTGAAATTGTTCGCAACTTTGGTTTTATTTGCCAATCGATCGCGTAACTGCGTTGTTTCTTTTTAGGTATGTCTGTATGGACGGTCGGGCATTCACTATTGTGGGTACGCGCTCAGCCGGGTCTATCCTTAACGCTTTCACGAGCCCCTCTCTCTCTCTCTCTCTCAGTACTGACGTCATCCCTCTCTCTCTGTCTCCATCTTCTCTCTCTCTCTCACTCTCAGTACTGACGTCATCCCTCTCTCTCTGTCTCCATCTTCTCACTCTCTCTCTTTCACTCTCAGTACTGACGTCATCCCTCTCTCTCTCTCTCTGTCTCCATCTTCTCTCTCTCTCTCTCTCAGTACTGATGTCATCCCTCTCTCTGTGTCTCCATCTTCTCTCTCTCTCTCTCTCAGTACTGATGTCATCCCTCTCTCTCTGTCTCCATCTTCTCTCTCTCTCTCTCTCTCTCTCTCTCTCTCTCCTCTCTCTCTCTCTCTCTCTCTCTCTCTCTCTCTCTCTCTCTCAATCTCTCTCCCTCTCTATCCCTCTCTCTCTCGTCTCTCATCTCTGTCTCTCTCTCTTCTCTCTCTCGCTCTCTCTCTCTCACTCTCTCCGTGTTTCGGTTGGCTTGCCTTCTCGTCACAGCCCGCGCCGCCTCTCCGATTATTATCGGCGTCCTCACGTCTTCGACCCGGTTGGATGATCCGCAGCAGTCGGCCAAGCCCGTGTCTTGCCGGTCAGCGGCGGCTGGACTTTCCAAACCCCAATCGCTCCACGCACCTGCTGAATCGGTTGACCCCTCCCCCCTCTTCTCCTCACCGACCAACATCACCTGGATTTTATTGAACGATAATTAAAGGACAAGTACGGTTTAAAACGAAAGCCATCAGAGCGGCTGATGGCGAATGGGCAGGTGTCTGTCATGGGACAAAAAAAACACACATGAGATGATGTCACTAGAAGCATCACCCTCCCACTCTGTTATCCGTGGTAACACCATGAATACTATTTCCCATCACCTAAAGATCTTAAAAGTGACAAAACCCTGTTCTCGTTCCCACATTGCACTGATTTGGGACCCAACCATTGCCAGACAGGCACTTGATTCCTCTGTTGTTGTTGTTTTTTTCCGTTTGAATTTTTAAAGCTTGTTGGCTTCCGTAGCATTGCACTGTGCGAACAGCTTATTTGGTCAGTTCTTGACACTGAAATCTAAGCTGGCCCAGTCATCATTGCCATAGACGATCGGCACATCTGCAAACAAGGGTAGTCACAATCCAGCTCACACACAATACAGTTCTACATCCAGTGGAGCTTGAAATGTTCTCTCTTCTGTCAGATATCAGATAGTGCAAGGATTTACGAAATGGTGTCCGTGCAAGAAAAACATCACGGATGCGGATCGAACTTTACGGTCCAACGGCGATTCGCCGGAACTAGATGTCCATCACGCGATCTAAATTTACAAACTTTTCTTTCTCCAAGAGCGAAGAGTTAACGGAGCAGCACAGATCACTCTTGGATCGTGCTGTGCTTCAGCAGAACTGCGCGCCCAGCCTCGTTGTGACCGTACTGTGGCCGCTTGCCAGAACGAGACATTTCCGATGCAGAGCTCCTTTGGACACCTTGTTCGTCATTATCATTCTAACTTTGAAGCTATTTGAAGACAATTGCGCACTAAAAAAAGCCAAGAGATCTTAACAAACTGAAAATGTACACGTGCCATTCTTTTTTTTTTTCCGTTTTAGACGACATGTTCCGAAGATTTTGGTCTCTCATTCATTACACCGAAGGGACTCATGTGGGGGTTGACTTAAGTTCACGAAAAAAGTTTATAAATTTATTTATTTACAAGAATTTAGGATTATTTTATTGTGCGGAATCAGTTATTTGCTACAGGGTGAGAATCCATTATCCGAAATCCTTGGGGCCGAATGTGTTTAGGATTCTGGAATATAGATAGACCGGCATAATTTGGTAGCCACCCCCCTCCCCTGGGGGCTGGGCACAAGTTCCTTTACAACATTATAACTGAATGTGGATGCATACCGCCTGCAGGTAGTTTTAGGCAATAATTTAAAATCATTTTGCGCATGAAACCATTAGAAAAAGGTCTGTGTATAACCATCAGAAAGGTAAGCTATCACTACAGTAATCCTAGCTGTACACGTAGGGGTATTCGCGAGCCCTTTCGACGTTTTCAAAGCATATTCACACCGACAACAAGGCACAAAAATTACGTTGAGTCGTGTGCGTACGTAAGGTGTGTCTGGACCCGTGCATCGCTCAGGAATCTTTCCACTGCAGGCTCTCCATAAGTATTTTGGATTTCCGAGCTTTTCGATTTTCAGAATTTCGGATAAGGGATTATCGACCTCAATATGCATTTCCTTTTGCAGCCTTAACGGTTGGAAAGCATGAATATTATCGATGAAAACATTAAAATAGAGTAAATCAATAAAGGATGGGGATCACTGAATATTGTTTTTGGACTTTTCAATAAAGGATCCCATACTTCTAAACTTTTGGGTCAGTGCAGGACCCCGGCAAAACTCTAACTTGATCCACTTTAAAATGATCCCACATCCAGATAGATAATATGAAAACCCGGATTTATATTAGGTGACCTTCCTAACGTCTGCACAAGACTGTCATGCGTCCGCAAGATTACCGCGAGTCATTGTGGGGAGACTTGATTGTTTTCTGACTCGGTGTTTAGCGGTAGCAGTTCCGCTCGAACCGCAAGAAATTATACTTTTCACAGACAAAAAAATGTATCGCTTGCAGGCTGAACGGCAGATGGAGGAAAGGAGGCCATACATTAGATTGCACGTGCAGCGTGAGAGGATACAGTCAGCTTCTCCGAAACTGAGCGACTTTGAACCCCATGTGGGGATCGCCTCTCCCACTTAATCCGCGTACATCTGTACACGCGACTCATTGTCATTTTCTTTTGTAATCTGTCCACGCTTCTTCCGTAAATCACCAAGACAGTTCTAAACTGTCCTTTAAACCAGATGAGGGGGGGGCGGCTCAGGCCATTGGAATAGTCCAAAGGGCGATGAGGCTGCTGTTTCCTCCCCACTACAATGTTCATCGCAGTGTCATGTCTGGAGAACTACCAAGGAACCGTCAGACCGACCGACTTCGTTCAAGTCGGCCAAAGATTGTAACTCTCCGTGAAGATCGTCATCTTGTCATCCCAAAATAACATCCACCAACCATGGAATTTCGACACACAGTTCGAAGCAGGCTCCATCCCAGTGATGTGTGGTCCAGAGTACCACTACTGCGTATCTTTCTAAGACGGCACCATCGACACCTACGCATGCGATGGCGGCACAACGTCGAAATTGGCGGTTGAACCGTTGGCGCCATGTTCTTCTGACCGACGAGTTTGGAGACGAGACAAGGAACGGTTTGCTAACTGTGCACTTTCCCAGCAAAACCGATTTGGTGGGGCAAACCCGGTGGTATGAGTTGGCCGAAAAACTGACCTTGTCATCATCAGGAGGGGCAGTGTGGCTAGCGTGAGATACAGGGATGAAACCATCTCGTTCATCGCCATCCCGCTGAACCATCGATAGGGTTCCAATTTCACTTTTATGAATAATAATCCCCATGTGCACTCGGCTCGTGTTGTACTTCAGGTTCACAACTTTACTCGCCTAACTCCACTCGCACGATTTCCAGCCACAGATTCCACTGAACAAGTTCTGGAGATACCAGGAAGGCATTTGTAAGGTCGCCAAGTCCGCCTACAGTCGCTCGATCAGCTGGAAGTGGCCCTGCTCGGAGATTGGCGCCACATCCCACCACGACAGCTGCATCGTCTGATCTGGCCGGTCTGAAGGCAGCTTCGCGCATTAATTAGAAATATGCGGGAAGTAACCGAAAGAAAGATGGAGTCGCTGCTTCTGTACTCGAAACTCGGTCCGTCAAAATATACGACTGTTTTCGAGGGATTTTTGTCCTTTAAAAAAAAACAATAAATATGAAAGGTTACTGAAAACAGGTGGATATCGAACCACTTGGTGCCCCCCCTAGTCTGTGTGGATTATCCCCCCTTTGCCGTTTTTCTCAGTTTTTTAGCTGTTATTGTTTCTTTAAAACGAAGATTTCCGAAGATATACAAACTACAACCTGTCTTTTCTGGAAACCTTTCGCGCGTCAGGGTTGCTAAGCAACAGTTTTATCAGTTTTAGCGATTACGATAAAGATAGCTATGATGCAGATCTACTTTTGTTTTTGTTTTTGTTTTTTTTTTTTTTTTTTAAAGAGACGGAAAACAACAGCAACGAGAACTGGATGACTGATTTCTTGTGGCTGTTAAAAAAAAAACAACAAAAAACCGGAGCGGTCCCTTCCAGCTCGGGGGGCCCGGCCAAGCGGAGTCGCTTGGCGATTCAGACAGACCCTCGTACAGCGTTAGTGCGCTGCCTGAACAAACAACTCTCTTCCAAAACGAGGTTACTCTTTGGTGTTAGGGGCAAAAACAGGAAGGAACGCCAGAAACGAAATGGACGGGGCCTTTACTATGATGGGGGACAATGTTAAGAGACAAAATACACAGCAAAGAACACTTTTTAAAAAATGTATAAAGCTCCCCAGTGATATGTTTTTCCACAGTACACTTTTACAGGCGCCATATTTAGAACCAAGGAACGTCTCTATCGCTTAGTTCCCCCGTCAACCCCTTTATACAAATCTTCCAGTGAAAAGAAACGATTATAAAATTCTGTTATTTTATTTATTTTATCTTCTTAAAAAAAAAAGTATAAGTATTAATAACTTACCCCGGTAGGTTATTCCACGTGTTTACCACTTATGATGGCGAGAGCCGTAATTCCATCGGCATCGTGTTGTACAATCGTATTTCTGCGTCTTTAAAGTTTCTGAGGGGGGATCGAAACTCGCGGTGGGGGTGGGGGTGGGGGTGGTGGCCGACGAAACGAGAAAATGAAAGTAGAAGCCGTTATCTGAAACCAAAGAACAACAATGCGATGAGCCGGGCCGTGTCTTTAGAGCTAATCGGTAGGGTTTTTGTTCGCGTTGCACCGGAGGAACATTTTTTCTTCTTCTGGAATATTTCCCAGACTTCAGGCCGCGCTGAGCAATTAGAGTTAATAGGATCATCAGCTTGCACGGTAACCGTCCCTCGGATTGTTGTTGGTGTGTGGGGGGAGAATCTGATAGAAGTTCGATTGTCTCTAAAATCAAGCCACGCTGAAACCTTAGCCCCTTTTATAGTCAAGTCTACAGAATATTGGTAACCGTAGAACGGCATCGATTCCCCTCCGATATAAGCAATATAAGGAAAACAGAAATCCGAGTAATCCATATAGATAAATAAATGCCCTTTTTAATCTTCTCTGGTGGTTTTCCCTTTTAATCGACGGTTGCGGGTTGACGCCAGCTCCTTCCGTGGAAGAGAGAGATGGCCGTCCATCCTTTACAATGATTAACACTATCACCATTTGTCTCACCAGCCGGAGATTTATTCTCTTCGATCATTCTATTATTAACATCTTTGTTCTGTTATCCAGCCACGCTGGAATCTTAGCTAATTTCTGATTATGGCCTTCCTAGTAACTGCAGACAACAGAGAAAGCGTGTCCTTCTCCACAGGCTTGGAACCGACCTTTAATTATTTTGAAGACTTTTATTGAGTCTGCTCTTTAAATGTCTGAAATTCAGACTTGACGAATCTAATGTTTTTGAACGCTCGGTGTATTCCAAAATGCTAAGAAGTTGAAAACAGAATGTGGTAAAATCTCTGCTGTATTCTCTCTAATAAATTCCTATCCTTCCTCAAATAAGGACTCCACATCCGTACAGTATATTCAAGATGTGAATAAACTATAAACATATATAACGGAACTAAACCGCAGCGTGGCGCTTCACACTTCAGATTCTGGTTAATTAACACCCACATCTCTGAAACCACATTCTCTATTATCGCCCGCGTAATAATGGTCAGAATTTTTTTCTTTTTTTCTTTTTGGATGATTTGGTAACTTTTTTAATCATCATATTCCGCTTTCCACTTAACTGGCCAACCTAATGAATTATTCGGTTATCTATATTCCTTTCAGTATCAACGCCAGAATATTCTTAGTATCGTTTTGCAAACTTTTTTTGGTATGAAAGTCTACTGCAGTGCCAACGTCGTTTATAGAAAACTAAAACCGGATTCCGGAGCATACGAGTCAATGAAGTCTCTTGCCAGTTTTCTAAGAAGTCCTGCGTCGTATCGAGATCACCTAATCCTTTCTCTAACTTTGGTCAGCAGTCTTGTTAAAGTCTAAATAGTCAACAACAGCTTGGAATTTTTTTTTTTTTCCTCGTTGATCAGCTTCGTTTTTCCAGACTTGTTACGAATTTCCTTTTCTTTTACTTTCCCATTGAAATCCGAGTTGGCAGTCTCTCTCTCTTTTTTAAAACATTAGTTCCCATCAGGGCAAAAGTTCGGCCTCTGCCAGCCAACCCCCCTACCTCGCTTTACCAACGAACCATCGGTATTTCTTGCACCACGACCACAAGTAAAAGGCGTTTGATATCCGACGATATCTCCACCCACCCCTCCTCCCCGCAATATCCATCGTCCCCCGAGCTTCTGCTCAGGGGAGGTAAGAGGTTCTGACAACAACGGAAACCAATCGAAGGGCCGCCAACAAATTCCCTTCCTGGACAAGAAGTGCGGGGTCTTTGTTCTCATCACCGACCGTGTCGTAGAATTCGACTTCGGAGAAGAAGTCCCTGAAGGGCTGAGCGAGGTACGCGAATCCCGTTCTTGGATAAGTCGATACGTCAACGCGAACAGCTTATCCACGGCCTTCCAGAGACGATCTGGGTTTGGCGTATCGTCCGTGCTGCCGAACGAAGAGGTCTGGCCACTCGTTTATGCCCGTACCTGTCGGTGGTAGGGACATTTGTCTAAACGGGTAATCACCTGGAAGGCGGAAACTTCGCTTCGCGCTGGGAACGGACGTCTGGAAGTGGTTAATGTTCTCCGTTCGCGGATAGCGTGGGTGAGGCCTCGACGGAACTAATGCCGTCGCACTAGCCCGAGTTAAACCCGAAGATGAATGAGCCTTTCCAAAGGATGAAGAACCATGTCCGTCACGGCGGATTACCTCCTCTTCTCAGTCGGCGAACTGCCGGGAACAGGACCCCGGATCGTCCGTGCCAGATCCCGTGAGCTCTTCCCTGACTTATATTGAAACAAGGCTTAGAACCATTTGCAGCGCGAAACAGAAGTAGGAAACTCCGTCCACAAACTGATTCCTCAGCGCATATTCGCCCCATCTTTCGTGACGGTTCTCCACGGTCAGCCCCGCCGGTAAGACGAGCGATACACCTCCACATCTCTGACGTACGAAAACGTGACATGGACATCTAATTTAAGCGTAAAATCGCCGAAATCGCAGGCAGAGTTTGTTACGGTGCCGGCGGTAACTCCGTGTCTTACAATGGATTGTTCATCACAGCGGTTCCAGGTTTGGCGTTCCGAGCCGGTTTTCGATGCATTCACTAGGGACGTGTGAATCTACAGTCTACAAATAAAGATTCGATCAAAGACAGATACGACACGGCCCTTGATAAAGTCTCGCGTTTCTCTAATTCCGCTTCTTCTCTTTTATTTGTCTTCTCTTCTCTTGGACTAGACGTAAATGTGGACTTTTAAAAAAAAGGAAAAAGGGTCAACCCCCCCCTTTTTATCAGTTGTGTGATGGTGATGATGATGATGATGGTACCAAGTAATATTATCACAACAGCAAAGATTGCATCAATTTACAATATGAAAGCCTGTATTTGTTTTTGTATACACAGAGTATAGATGCACTGATCGCCGCCATCTGCAACTTTTGAGCGATGGAGTTACTTAATTCCATTATTTCAGCTGCGCAAATTATAACTCTCTCTCTCTCTCTGTACTGACGTCATCTCTCTCTCTCTCTGTCTCTCTGTACTGACGTCATCTCTCTCTCTGTCTCTCTGTACTGACGTCATCTCTCTCTCTGTCTCTCTGTACTGACGTCATCTCTCTCTCTGTCTCTCTGTGTACTGACGTCATCTCTCTCTCTGTCACTCTGTACTGAATCATGTCTTCCTCCTTCTCTCTCTGTACTGACGTCATGTCTCCCCCTTCTCTCTGTACTGAATCATGTCTTCCTCCTCCTCTCTCTGTACTGACGTCATCTCTCTCTCTGTCTCTGTACTGACGTCTTGTCTTCCTCCTCCTCTCTCTGTACTGACGTCATCTCTCTCTCTCTGTCTCTCTGTACTGACGTCATGTCTCCCCCTTCTCTCTGTACTGAGTCATGTCTCCCGCCTTCTCTCTCTGTACTGAATCAAGTCTTCCCCCCTCTCTCTCTCACCGATGACATTTACGTAACCTGCTCATGTCGTTGCTCTGAAGACCGAGAGAATCTGGTGGTGGTATCAACACATGCATCGATTATTGATAACCGCCCATTAAAATATTTCTCTGCCTTGTTGCACCACTCTATATATGACTTGCAAATTGATAGGAAGCTATTCCGATATGTCTCATCATCTCACGGACATGTTTATCAAACAGAATTATTCGTTGCTGTTATTTAACGCTTTATTAACACAATCTAAGAGCTACAATACAATTGTGTGAGGTCACCCGTTCCTAGAGAAATCTCCCATTTTCTCTTTATTAAAGGTTGTCAACATCTGAAAAGTACTTAGAGTTTACAAAATATTTTGATTTTAAATTCGTTCTCATTACTTAGATCTGTCTCGCACTCAACGGAAATGTCTTACAAGCTTGGGATATTACAGTTAAATGAAAAAAAAAAAAAAACTTTAATGTTTTTCAGAAAAGGCTTACCTCCCTTGTTTGAGAACAAAGACCTCCCAGGTGGTTTATCGCTTCAGCAGAAACGTAATAAAAAAATTAAAAGATAAACGATGAGTTATTTACAGAAGTTAGAAGGTTCAATCAGGTTGTCCCTCCCAATCATCTACAAGCCAAACAAATCGAGTATAGCTCGTGATAAGGTCTAAATCTAGGCCCTGATGTTGGCGACAAAGACCGAAATGGCTGAACTAACACCTTGGCCACCGATTCTCTCTCTCTCTCAGTACTGACGTCATATCTCTGTACTGACGTCATTCCCTCTCTCTCAGTACTGACGTAATATCTCTGTACTGACGTCATTCCCTCTCTCTCAGTACTGACGTCATATCTCTGTACTGACGTCATTCTCTCTCTCTCAGTACTGACGTCATATCTCTGTACTGACGCCATTCTCTCTCTCAGTACTGACGTCATATCTCTGTACTGACGTCATTCCCTCTCTCTTAGTACTGACGTCATATCTCTGTACTGACGTCATTCTCTCTCTCCCTCTCTCAGTACTGACGTCATTCTCTCTCTCTCAGTACTGACGTCATATCTCTGTACTGACGTCATTCTCTCTCTCTCTCTCACACGTGAATGATGGCAGCTGCACGTGTTGATGTAGGCTAACTGTTAAATGTCGCGGTGCAATAATCAAATATATGATCAAGTCCGTCCTGAATCTGAGGATTGGTCTGTTCTCGGACCTGTCCTATCGTCAAATGTTCCAATCGAAAATCTTCTCAAACGGTGGGCTTCCGTCTATAGACAATACTTCAGCAGTATTGAGTAACAGCATGTGGGACGGTTAGTTCTTGCAGGATTTTAATAAACTCACGGTCTTTGAAAGACCTGAATGGGTTCCAAACCTTTTTTTTCTTTCTTTCCCGTCGTTCTCTTCATCGGAGCCGGTCGCTGCCGTGTGATGTCCGCCGCTCGTTTCCAATTAGAAGCAGCATCCCGCGGTCGCATCTCTTCTGGAGTTGCTCGGCTTTTAGAACGTATTGTATTTTGACCCATTTCTTTAAAATAGACAGAGCGAACCGCTCCTCGCCGTTCAGAACCGTCTTTGGAATGTTTTCGATCGGATCACCTCGAGATTTCCCCAAACTGACATTTTCTCTCTCTCTCTCAGTACTGACGTCATATCTCTGTACTGACGTCATTCCCTCTCTCTCAGTACTGACGTCATATCTCTGTACTGACGTCATATCTCTGTACTGACGTAATTCTCTCTCTCTCAGTACTGACGTCATATCTCTGTACTGACGTAATTCTCTCTCTCTCAGTACTGACGTCATATCTCTGTACTGACGTCATTCTCTCTCTCTCTCTTTTTCTGCCGAATGCGTGGTTATAACCAACCTCTTCAAGTTCTTTCCCCATTGGAAAGTTCCGCGAATCTCCATCTTGCTGCTTTGACATTTTCGAAGTCTGGGACCCGCCGACTCTCCAGATTTGGCGGTACTCGGAGGACATGCATCCCTTGGGTTTGCAAGTATTATAAGGATGGCGCCGTATGGCGCGAGGAAAGGGTTGGTTGTGTTGGTTTACATTCCAGCCGACCGACGTCGTCTGCTCTCCTCGTCTTCTCGCGAGCGATACTCGGATCCGGAGTCCGACAGCCGCGGTGTGACCACATGACCGCGTGCTAGCTGAGGATATATAAGACGCTCGGCAGCAGCATTCTCAAAGAAAGCCGCTGGAAGAGTCACAGGAGCAACAATGCGATTGGAAAGGGTACCGACCATCAATCTCTGTCCCTCCCTCTTCTCTCTTATCCATTATCTATTCGTATCTCTGACAACGGGGATCATTAGAATTGATATCCATATCCAAACTATCGTAATTACTACCAAAGTAATATGCGATTAGCAAATGTATAGCGATTCCAGTGATATGCGTGTATTTAATAATCAATCAATCGGAAGACATTTTCGTTCACGCAAAACTGCGCTACATTTAGTAACATGTGACGAGAGAACACACACACGCGCGCGCGCGCGCGGCCCAATCCATCCATCCATGATGGCTGCTATTGCATCACTTTCTAGGCGGAGAGGGAAGGACTTCTTAAACTTTTAAAATCATGACGTTTCGTGTGTAGGCGTTTGGTGTCGAAAAGACTCTGCTGGAAAACGTTACATCCTCTGACATCGGTATCTCCCTGATGAGGTCCCGGATCCAGCTCGTGGACTGAGGTTTGCCGGGTTTAGGGGGAGAAGTTTCTAACTCGAGTTCTATGATGCGGAAGCGGAAATTGTTCGTGAGGCTGGCTGCGGTGGAGGATCGATCGGTGCTACTGGCTGGTCGGGGAGAGAGCAGAAATACTCTCAAACGTAAGCCGATTGGAAAATAACTTACTAATAATAATAATAATAATAATAATAATAATATAATAATAATAATAAATAATAATAATAATAATAATAATAAAGCCCAAAGTATTGAACAAAAACGCATTAACGATGCTATTTTTAAATCCCGAAAATATCCTCTGTCTCGATGCTTATGATTTTTTTGGCCGACGCCAGTTTCTTGGGGGACTTTATCTGCGTCAACACCGACCCAGACCCCTTCCTTTTGGTCTGACTTTGCCGGTATGGGCGCTGTGCTGCCGTCGTGCAAGCGTCAACCGACACACGCTAGTTAGCTAACTGCACGCCATGGGTCGGCATCTACGTTCCAAGTACGACAACTCCGTCAAAAACAGTGGGCTACCGGGGCCAGATGATGAAGCAGAGACGACGTCGCAATGGACGAAACGTGTCGACACGATCGAAGACCTGCATAGACAGGAAGGGAAAGTCTCCCCGCTGTCCGCCACGGCCCCGTCCCGCGATCCCTCACCTTCACAAAATCACTTCACCGCTGAGATTTTGAACCCGCACGCCATCCGTTAACCACGTACGTATCCATTAGCTAGCCTCCAGCAGCAGGTTCCGTTACCTCTCTCTCTCTCCTCTCTAATAAATCTGCAAGAGCCACATTACAACCCAATTAAAACCGTGTCAGTCGCTCCATCACCTACCTGTCCTCTATTCTTCGACCGGTTTAATCCGATCACAAGCAATCACGATTTATCACAACGGGCACTGACCGGTTCCAAAATCGGCCGGCTCGACAATTATGGCCGGGTCAGCGAACCGCAGATAATTTCTGTGTAGCGGGAGCCCTGTTCGGGCAAACTCCCTTCGCCTGGTCCGCCGGATCTCAGCTCAGCCGACCGGGGGCGCGCGTGTATTGCCAAATGTGCATCTTCTATCGAAAGTTGGTCGGAACGTTAGTGTGCTGACCGAGGGGCGCATAAATAATGGCTTCGCGATATTAAAAGAACCTTCCCAGAAAACATCGGCATCAACAACAAACCAGAAGCAGCACTGAAACCTGTCCGAAAACCTGAGGAAATATTGCACAGAAATATTCGAGGAATTCTCCCTGATGTCTTCGAGACTTTCTTGAGCGAACGTTGCCAAGGCGCCTGTCGAGACTGTGACGGGCGAGCTGCCATAATTTAACAAAATACATCACCTCTTTGTTTTCGATTTATCTACATCGTTAACTTCACGGTCAGAATGGACAATTATCATTTAAAGAAGTGTGAATAAAAGCCTATATATGTATATAGAAAATTGGTAAGCAAGTTTACTTGCAAAACAAATTTGTAAACGTTACTCAGGTATAAAGGGAGACAAAGTACAAAACGAAACTGATATTTTAAACTGATTTTGATTTTGGGCGCATTGAACTGGATCACGAGTTTTATTAAAGTATTTACCCAGTGACGATTATTAGCCAGCACTTTGGTCCTTCACACCTAATTTCAAGTTTTGAAAACAAAGGTAAGCTCTTCTTTTGGAGTCTTAACGTTCGAAACATCTCGCAAGCCACTAACTAATCTTTCAATCACAACACTAGGAAATGTCTTGAAGATGGTAAGACGCCGAGGGTATTTAGGAAACTGATCTTTTTTGCTCCTTTTTAAAAAGAGAGCTTGTTGCAAGCGTATTTATCTGCCCTTATTTATAGAGGCCGCTCGAGTAAAGCCGACAGTACTTCGTCTTTAATGGCTGCTGTGAAATACCAGAAAGGCCACATTTACTTCACGTTTATGTGACGTGGGCACAATCCGTTAAATTTAATGGCATTTAAATACCTAAAGACAGCCTTTTGGTTCTGATTGTGTGTCTGTCGTTAAAGGGTAGCGACGAATTTTCGCACAGTGAAATATTCAGCACAGACACACAATCAGAACCAGTTTCACGCTCGTTATGCACGAAAGAAAAAAGAAAACCATTGTTCCTAGCGCATATCTTGGCGAAAATATCGTTAAAAACTCAGATATTCATATGTATTTTATTAAATATGCCACCAGTCCTCTTGATTAGAGAGCGTCATGGGCGGTCTGTGACTCATGTCAGTTCTGACCATTTTATTTATCCGGTTTAATTTGTGGCTTTTATGTTATCCTTAAATTTAAACATTAAAATTTAACATCTAACGGGGAAAAATAGTCATCGACCAGTTCTCAATTTGTATTTCTTCACCGCGGTGGCGCGGTGGCAGAGTGGTTAGCCCGTTAAGGTCGAGGAAGGGACCGTCGGTGTGACGCACGGATTCTTCTCTGTCTTTGCCGTGTGTGTGTGTGTGTGTGTGTGTGTGTGTGTCTCCCTACTTTTAGAAAAAGAGAGTTCTTCTAGAACCTTTCGACGCGGAAGGCACTGGCGACCCAACCAACCATTTCCTCGCCAGGACAAAACAGCCATCTTCAGTAGCCGTCTCTCTCTCTCTCCCCCCGAACGTAAGTATTATCCCTAGAACCGCGCAGTCGATACGGGTGATATTTTTCAGATGTGAACGCGCCGGAGCTGATCGCGAATAAAGAATAAATGGAAGATCAATCGATCAACGTCAGAACTCTTTCCGAGAAGAAAATCGTCCGCAGAACGATGTTATTCGAGCCGCGGTGAAAGAATCTCTCTCTCTCTCTCTCGATCCATCTTCTCTCTCTCTCTCTCTCTCTATCCATCTTCTCTCTCCTCGTCTCTCTCTCTCATCTCTCTCTTCCACTCTCTCGATATCCATCTCTCCATCTCTCTCTTCTCTCTCTCTCCTCTCTCTCTCCTCTCTCTCTCCTCTCCCTCTCTCTCTCTCTCTGTGTGTGTGTCTGTCATTAAGCAGAAAATAAAAGCGCGAGGAGATTTGGCCAGCGGAAGAACAAGGTGTCGCACTGACTTTGATGGAGAAGTTGTTTGAACAGGGGGCTGGTCGGCCGAACCTCTCTACGTCCTCCATCTTTGTCAGTCCCTTTATTCATTGCCGCCCTACGCCGACGCACCGCGTTCGGTTCCGGATCCTCGCTTCGAGCGTTGTCCCGGGTGACCGACGAGTTCGTTGGTGACCGGCGACGACTGGCACCTCGAGCGACAAATTTCGAGTTTCGCTTCTCTACTAGAGCCGAGGACAGAGAAATGTGTATTGTCGGGGGACCCTGGAGACTCGCCCGTTATTTTCGCTCTGGTAAACGTGGGAACTTTAACCGACACAATCAGAACTTATAGTTTTATTTGAGAAGTCTACATCCCCAATACGGAGTGTACAGACAGCTACAAATCGCCATCTACCTGCACACGCACCTGAAAACCATCCATCCGCCAAATCTTTCGGATATCACACACACAGGTGTTGTGAATATTCTCTGCTTTGGCAGGGTAAAGTCATCACCAGCTGTTTGACGCCGTCTGTCAAATAAATATTTAAACAGCTGATCGATCGTGCGGGATGTTGATACTAGCCGACATATACTCGCTCTCCTCCATTTTTTAAATATTTATGGAGGAGATCAACCCCGGTCAGCAGAGGCTGGGTTCCGTCCCGCGACAATGGCAGATTCTAACCGGTACGAGCTTTCTTCTGGCAGCCGCCACGAGGCGGCCTCTTACCGGGCGAAGCGGTCGGAGCAGCTTCGGACAGCATCTGGGCGAGTCCACTACTTTGGTTAGCTTCTGTGATCGCGTCGAATCGACTTCCAATACCCGGAGGCGCCCAGGCGACGATTCCTCAGCGGGTCGGCAGCTGACTCGCGTGGAGGAGGGGCCGGGTCCACACCCCCGGCTGGAATCTCCTCCGAACAGCTGCAATTAATCTGTCGCGAGATCTCTTCGTTCCGTTTCGCTTTCCTTTTCTCTGCTTTTCCCAACACCCATCGGTTTAGATGGTTCGGCGCAGGTCCGCCAGGTGTCCGGACTTCAGTCATCGAGGGAGGTACGGCGGCGCTTGGTTGCGAGAATGAGTGGCCCGGGGGAGTTAGAGTTTCACGATTTCCGAGAACCTGATTCTATGACAAACTTGTATATGCTCCCCTCCCACCAACAGCAGTTGGTGGGAGGGGAATTCACAAGAATCTCTCCTAAGCTGTCGTTATGGCAACTATCTTCACACCGCTCCACCCCTTTCTTTTAATGGTTTGTACCCGGAAGCTCTGTTGCGCCGTCACAACGAGTCGCAGTCGGGTTTTCCCGAGGTGTGAGACAAACTGCTGTGGAGCCAGTAAACGACCGACCGACCGCCGTCAGGGAATAGCGCGTTTAAAGAAAAGAGAGCGATGGATGGATTACTAAGTCGGTAACATCCAGACTAAAAGGGTCTTTAATGGAGTAAATGTGATGTAAAGCCTATCTTTACTCAGTAAATGTGATGTAAAGCCTATCTTTACTCAGTAAATGTGATGTAAAGCCTATCTTTACTCAGTAAATGTGATGTAAAGCCTATCTTTACTCAGTAAATGTGATGTAAAGCCTATCTTTACTCAGTAAATGTGATGTAAAGCCTATCTTTACTCAGTAAATGTGATGTAAAGCCATGTTTACTCAGTAAACTTGATGTAAAGCCTATCTTTACTCAGTAAATGTGATGTAAAGCCATGTTTACTCAGTAAACTTGATGTAAAGCCTATCTTCCTCAGTAAACTTGATGTAAAGCCTATGTTTACCTATGTTTACTCAGTAAACTTGATGTAAAGCCTATCTTTACTCAGTAAATGTGATGTAAAGCCTATCTTTACTCAGTAAATGTGATGTAAAGCCTATCTTTACTCAGTAAATGTGATGTAAAGCCTATGTTTACTCAGTAAACTTGATGTAAAGCCTATCTTTACTCAGTAAATGTGATGTAAAGCCTATGTTTACTCAGTAAACTTGATGTAAAGCCTATCTTTACTCAGTAAACTTGATGTAAAGCCTATGTTTACTCAGTAAATGTGATGTAAAGCCTATGTTTACTCAGTAAATGTGATGTAAAGCCTATGTTTACTCAGTAAACTTGATGTAAAGCCTATCTTTACTCAGTAAATGTGATGTAAAGCCTATCTTTACTCAGTAAATGTGATGTAAAGCCTATCTTTACTCAGTAAATGTGATGTAAAGCCTATGTTTACTCAGTAAACTTGATGTAAACCTATCTTTACTCAGTAAATGTGATGTAAAGCCTATGTTTACTCAGTAAACTTGATGTAAACCTATCTTTACTCAGTAAACTTGATGTAAAGAGCCTATCTTTACTCAGTAAATGTGATGTAAAGCCTATGTTTACTCACTCAAATGTGATGTAAAGCCTATGTTTACTCAGTAAACTTGATGTAAAGCCTATCTTTACTCAGTAAATGTGATGTAAAGCCTATGTTTACTCAGTAAATGTGATGTAAAGCCTATCTTTACTCAGTAAAATGTGATGTAAAGCCTATCTTTACACTCAGTAATGTGATGTAAAGCCTATGTTTACTCAGTAAACTTGATGTAAAGCCTATCTTTACTCAGTAAATGTGATGTTAAAGCCTATGTTTACTCAGTAAACTTGATGTAAAAAGCCTATCTTTACTCAGTAAACTTGATGTAAAGCCTATGTTTACTCAGTAAATGTGATGTAAAGCCTATGTTTACTCAGTAAATGTGATGTAAAGCCTATGTTTACTCAGTAAACTTGATGTAAAGCCTATCTTTACTCAGTAAATGTGATGTAAAGCCTATCTTTACTCAGTAAATGTGATGTAAAGCCTATGTTTACTCAGTAAACTTGATGTAAAGCCTATGTTTACTCAGTAAACTTGATGTAAAGCCTATCTTTACTCAGTAAATGTGATGTAAAGCCTATGTTTACTCAGTAAATGTGATGTAAAGCCTATCTTTACTCAGTAAACTTGATGTAAAGCCTATCTTTACTCAGTAAATGTGATGTAAAGCCTATCTTTACTCAGTAAATGTGATGTAAAGCCTATGTTTACTCAGTAAACTTGATGTAAAGCCTATCTTTACTCAGTAAATGTGATGTAAAGCCTATCTTTACTCAGTAAACTTGATGTAAAGAAGCCTATCTTTACTCAGTAAATGTGATGTAAAGCCTATGTTTACTCAGTAAACTTGATGTAAAGCCTATCTTTACTCAGTAAAACTTGATGTAAAGCCTATCTTTAGCAGTAAATGTGATGTAAAGCCTATCTTTACTCAGTAAACTTGATGTAAAGCCTATCTTTACTCAGTAAACTTGATGTAAAGCCTATCTTTACTCAGTAAACTTGATGTAAAGCCTATCTTTACTCAGTAAACTTGATGTAAAGCCTATCTTTACTCAGTAAATGTGATGTAAAGCCTATCTTTACCAGTAGAAGCCATTAGACATCGTGCACAGATGGACCTTACTTCGCAGAGTCTGTATACGCGAGATCTTGTCTAGCGCTGCAGCCCAAGAAAGAACGATCTTCACTTAACTGGTCTCACTCCTCGCATCTGTACTGACGAGAAGTTCTCTGATTCCTCACCAGAACAAACTGAGCCTTCTGGCCGTCGGTGGAACTCCGTCCTGCCAGCCGAGCCGATTTCATCCCGTCCGTTATTCTCTGTGGGGTCACCGCGAACCGGAATGGCAACGGCCGACCTCCCTCTCTCCGCGGCAGGACGTGGGTCCTCGCCGTACGGCGCTCTTCGCAAAGGGAGGTAGGTGTTCGATACCCACCCGACTTCGTTCTGCTCCAGTGGTCGCCCCTTCGGGAAGCTAAGATTTTTATTAAAAATATTCCACCACTTCAGGCTCCCCACCTTTTTAAAAAAAAAAATTATTATTATTATTATTATTATTATTAATTATTATTATTATTATTTATTATTATTATATATTATTATTGTTCTTATTTATTATTATTATTATTATTATTATTAATAATTTATTATTATATTATTATTCTATTATTATTCTTATTATTATTCTTATTATTATTATTTCTTTCTCTTTTCTTGGAAACCCCTTTTTTTTCTTCTTTTTTAACCGAAAACTCAATAATGTTCTTCACTAATAACAGGCCCTGTTTCTGAGGCGCTCGAGACCTGTCCAGGATAATTAAAAGCTGACAGCGATTGACGACCCTCAAGAGGACAGACAGCCTAAAACGATTCCCGGTCGGGGTTCCCTTCCTGCCAGTCCCCTTTCTCTCCTTTTGGAAAATCAAATTACGTTTTAGAAATTTTAAAAAAAATGTTCGCATTAACAATAAACGGGGGCCCCTCTCTCTTCCAAGCATTGTTTTTTTTTAGTGTTTTCTAAAGAATTCGAATTTGTCGCGGATTTTAGGGGCCTCGTCTTTGGTAATTAAAAATCTAATTTTAGATCCTTTTGTGTGTGGGGTGGGGCCTTCCACTGCTTCTAACATTAATTCAGTTTTTAAAACCCCTTTTAGGCAATTTAAAAGCGATTTTTAGGAAAACGGTCGTTTTAGCGCTAATAGCAGGTTAAACAACTGAGGCGGACTGGGCCCCTTATTCTGGAGGTAGGGTTCGCGGGCGCTCGACTTGGGAAAATAAGTCCGTTTGAAACAAATTAACTTTCTGCGCCAAGCACCTTGTCCGAGCGTGACGCCCATAAAACCCCTTTTATTCAGGAGAATTCACAACGCCTTCTAAGATCAGCCCCAATTTTCAAGGCCCCCCCCCTTTGGTGAACACGGAGCATTTTCCTGAATTTGAACATCTGTCGGGGATAATATGCTGCATTTAACCCTTCCAAAGCCGCTGCGACAAATTCAACGTATTTAGAAAACAAAAACAAACGCCCCTCGGTATGAGAATCGCAGATTAACCGGGCCAAATATCCCATAACATCGCTTTTCGCCTAGCGGTGAGCAAAGACGGGAAGACCTCGGTGGCCGAGCGAGTAGTTACTCAGGTATGTTTGAGGGCTGCTGAGCGGTGTTCGAGGAGCCAGCCGAACATCCACCACGCGTGGCCGGAAAACCCCGCTGGAAGTCTTCGGTTCTAGATGTGGGAAGAAGCCGACGCGTACAACGGTGCGGCAGATAAGCGAGAAGAAACCAGGCCATGGTAAATGTTAACGTTTCTTGGCACTTGGCCATCCGCCGCCCTCCCCCATTTCAGCTGTCACTTTTCGGCCATCTACTCATCCACCGAGACCGCATCCCGCTAATGTGTATCTCACCGTTCTTGAAGAAACGCTAACATCCTATTAAGTCCAGTGGCTTAAGGTCGCGCGAGGTCTTTGTTGACTGTCACGAAGAGGAACGAACCCTAAGATACTTAACATCACTTCTGGAGGGTGTATTGAGTCTTCTTGCGCAATCAAAGCTTTAACACAAACGAAGTATATATTCTAACAGTAATCTTTATATATGATTAATTATACACGAGACGTGTATAGTTCATTAATATGGGTCCACAACTCTGGATCCTCACCGTAATGTACTAGTTCATATTTGTTGCACTTCCTCTATCTACTTAAAAACAGATGTTAAAATAACACATCTCACCGCCCACGCGTCAGCCCGTAACTCTGCGCTGGGAAGCAGCTGATAATCCATCTTTACTTTACCAGCAGAGACGACAGACGGACTCGGAGAAAAACCGCCCACGTGACCACGATCCGAGTGAACGGGCACGTGCTGCCCGCATTTCTCGTGTGAGAAACAGGGGGAGGGAGAGAGAGAGAGAGATCTCGTTCACCGCGACGTCATTCGTTTGACGCGATTTCGAGGTCCAGTTTCCGTCGCCGAAGACAATCCAGAGGGATTCCGCGACAGGTCGGGAAGGAAGTCACGTGGGGCTGGGCTCGCGTCGTTTGATCGCCGCCATGTCGGTTTTGCGAAGGGCGTGTTCTTACGAGAATTTTCCGCAATCAGTTCCTTCGAATTCCCGAAGGTGGAGGAGACAGACCCCCTCTTAGTGGACGCAGATAGTAAGGTGAGCGTAATGCCATCCAGCCTCTTGGCGGAAGTAATCCACCCTTCAGACTCCGCTCCTGTTCCATAGTTTATTCTATCATCTCCTGGCTTGATACTCTTCTTCTTCTTCTTCTTCTACCATTTCCTCTACTGAATTTCCCACGTAGAAAAGAAGATATTTCCTCCGCTACGCACCTCGAACTTGGCAGGCCTGGAGCTGTTATATATATATATATACTGGGAGAGGAGGACTTGTTTGATGACAAAGAGGAGATAACTCTCTCTCAAAACGTCAAAGACCTAAGCCATTGAAATGAGAAGATGTGGATGACGTGGCAAGCAGTAAATTATGCCGTTTAGAGTCATAAAGCCACCTACATCGTCAAGAACACGATAAAAACCACCCTAATAAAACACATCCACACACAAGTAATTTGGGGGGGGTATCGTTTGATATTATATAAAAAAACGCGTTCACAATTATCAATGAACAGACGAATTGTAAAGCAGAGAGATTTATTTAATTATCTTTCGCTTCAGACGATTATATCCTCCCCATCCTCTCAACCACCTTTCACTGTAGCATCATTATAATTCCTTTCCTCAAAAACTGCAACTGTCAATGTATCTTTTAAATTTAATACATCAAGAATCCTTCCACGCGGTGTCTCGTTTTCTTTTTTAATAACTTTAGGTCGTCTGGGATGTAAACAAGGTATAAAATGATCTATCGAGGACGTCTGGTAGTTTCCTCTGACTATTGCTATCGTAAAATATCCATAGAATCCTCGCAATAATACATTTTGAAAATAAGACATTCATACCTTTATCGCCGAAAATAGATTAATAAATACACTTAAGAAAATAGATTTTACAGCGGATGGATGAATCATTTTAAAACTTATTTTGCTATTCGACTACAGACCCATCGGTGAATGTAATATAATCGAAACAAAGTCCTACCCAGCGAATACGACAAGCCAAGCTTAGACTGGTCTTCGAAGGTGCACAACTATGACGCACGCGGGTTGTTTGCCGTCTCCTTGACAGGAGAACCACGGTGTTGGCTCTGCGCGCGCTAAGAAAAATATCTGGAGTTCAGTCTGGGGAGATATTCAAACTCTGGCGCTAATCCGGCGTCAAAGCTCGCACCACGGGTAAACGGCTAAGTCTCCTTTCAGTTAGAGGTCAGGGTCAGGCCCGTGCGGTATTTACCCCAACCCCCACTCAAACCCCAACCCCAACCCCTTAATGGCCGCGGAAACGCTCGGCGTCATATTTAAAGCCGAGCGTGGATGATCGCCACACGGACAGCGAGAGAAATCCACGTGGGGTGGCGGGAGCTTGGAGGGGACGGGACGGAAATCCAAGAAGGAAATTCGCTGCGTAGAGCCCAGAGCGGAATTTACATTAAGAAGCCAATCGGATCGAGGGTGATGAATCGGGGAGGCCCAAGAAGAAATATCGATCTCCTCTCCAACCACTTTGTTATTGTTGTTGTTGTTGTTAATTGTTTTTAAACAGATAACAGAAATTCACCGCTCATCAGCGCGAAGCGGCCAGACAGACCGCGGAAAACCGGCGGCTGCTGCTCGTCGGATAAATCGTCCTCCATCCCGACGAACCGAGAGCCACGTTCCACATTTTCTAACCCTCCCCCCATCTTTGTTTATCCCCCTCCCCCACACACAGAGTGAACTACGGAGGATGGCTATAAACTGATTGGCAAGCCGATATTTTAGCCACTTTTAAAATTTTAACCCTAACCCTGTCGTTACGACGGGCTATATTAGCGAGGGAACCGCTCTGGGTGTCGCGGCCCCTACGGCCCCAACCCGCGCGGAGTAGCGCAGGTTTTAAAGTTCAGTGGGTTTTGGAACACATAGGGTTAATCGAGTTAAAGCTCCATATTTTACACTGGTATCTCTATGTGATTGCGAACCTTTTGACGCTTTAAAACCAGGTAGCTGGAAAGAAACAAACAGGAAGACAAAATCAAGAAGCCCAGAATCCCCCTAAACACAAAATTTAAGGTGACGCCCTACGACATAATACTGCACTCGGCGGATAATTGTACCAGAGAGTCTAGCATCATATATTTCGGTTTTCTTTTGACATGAACCAGCCATTATTGACGTATCTTCATTTCGTAAAAAATACATATAGCAGCGACATCAGGCGAGTAAAGGAAAAAAGAACATTATCTGCCCCTTCCTATTGTTGTTATACTTTCCCGTGGAAGCTGACGGGTAACACGTCATTTAACCCTGCACCATCCACCTGGAGCTTCCCACATTTCATAGTTATTTAGCTTCATTCATTCATCCGTTGGCCAAAAGGCTGTGTGTCTGTCTGTCTGTCTGTCACCTTACAATGCGTGGCCGTCGTCTTGAATGAGAGACGAGACAGCCCACACACAATTTGTTCCCGATAATTCCCTACGGTTGTCCAAGAAACTTATTTTACTTTTAACCCTTGTACCGTTCAGAGGGGGTCACACCGAGTTTCTTAGCAGCACAAAGGTGGGTGAGTGGGTTAGGGTTAGGGGCCATAGTTGTTGAAAATCCCCGTTTGCCCAGCACTGCTAGTTCAGTATTATCATCATCACCATCGGCATCAGACGGGAAGGGAATAAAAAAAATTCGACTGACATTCTGTTCTCCTTAATTATGGACTCCCCCCCCCTTCTATTAACTGTTCTCTTTCCCTTGCGAGTCTTGGGTACTTAAAAGTTCTGAAAACTTATGTTCAGACCACAGGTAGATAGATGGCGGAGTGATCCCCCCGGGATGGTCACTCCTACACCAGGAACCTTAAAGCCGGCGACCAAGTCTTCCCCATGGACGTATAAGTCGGTCCCACCGGTTCATTACCCCGCTTTGCTGTGAGTGTCAGTCCAATGGCGGGGGGGGGGGGGGACGTGTGTGCGTTCTCTGGCTGGGGAGGGAGGGGTTGTTCTCCCCCGAATGTCATGCACTTCTGCCGCGGTCCCACCAGACCGAGACCTCGGAACAGATTCCACAGCCGCCTTAGTGTTGTTGGGAGACACCAAAGGGCCCCCCCCCCACCGCAGCGAAGGTCTTTCTGCAAAGTGAGAGAACAGATACAAGTCACGCGTTTTAACCTTTTAAAGGATTTATCCTATCAGGGGAGCAACAACAACAACAAACTGAAGGGTTCGTTCAATAATGCAATGCGCATCTGATCTCGTGTAGGCCCTAATCTGAAGCACTGTCGTTAAAAATGTATCATGTATTTGACCACAATAAGGGGGGGGGAGAAAAGAGGGCAAACCAGCAACGACCCGGCGAGGGATACTCATCTGCGCTTTAAAGTTCGCCTCAAAAAATCCCCACGAGGCCCCTTTTCTTTCCCTTAACCCCTCCCCCCCCACACACAGTACCGATGAAGCCGAGACCCGGGCTGTAAGAACGAGGTCTGGGAGAGGGCTCACGGCGCGTGGTTTTTAATGCTCGTCGGCATCGCTTAACAAAAGGACGAGAGGGTTAACACCTAACCCGACCGCGCACTCGCCGCCATGAACGATTAGGCTGAATGTAACAAGAACGGCGATTGGCTGTTGATAAAACGTCTGCGGGGAGCATTCGTTGTTCCATCTATTTCTCCACCACCCGCTCCCGGGGAACCTTAGACAGTGATGCCAAACACGGTTTCCGAAAGAAGACTGCGAAAATCGATAAAATCCGAGCGGAAATTACTAATTTTCTAGCTTTAAACACCCCTCCTCCTCCACTTTTTTCACACTTCGCGAAGGACGAAGCAGCAGTTTCCCGTCTTTGTATCTCCTGGGATCCGCCTAAATCTTGTCTGTTTTTGAAGCCCTCCCCCAACAAGAAGAATTCGCTTCGCATCTTTGGTAATAAATACATTTCGTCTATTCCATTTAAGCGCTCCTTTTACAGCCGAGGTTCATTGGCACGACGGGGGAAATCAGGTGCTCTGCCCGTTCAGACGGCACTGAAGGAATCGGTCAGCCCGCTTTCCATTTCCAACAGCCAGGCGAAAATGGCGACCATTCTGAAAAAGGAAGTCTACACCGAGGATGGCACCCTGGACATGCGCTCATCAGCTTGCACAACGGTTTTGCACTTACAGACCTACTTCAAATTTCTCTCTTTCTTTTTAAAAGAAAGAGTCTATTATATGAGGGAGAGTCTCCAGTCGTAGACATTTTCTACCATCGTCGTTGCTGTTGATCTCTTGCTGTCCACGTCAGCTTAGCCCAAGAGCCATCCACGAACGAACCGCAAAAGAATCTGGCCAACTTTCGACAGGATAACTTCTCATCCTGTTCTCAGGCTCGCACTAAACGCCCCAGAGCATCCCAAGCCGGAGAAGAGTTGGTTCGTTCGGGCTCAGGGCGTTAAGCTTATCGCTTCTACTTAGGCTCGTCCGTCCTTCCAAATGCAGTCCCTTCGATCGTTGGAACCCGGTGACATCGGAGTTCTCCATAGCTCATCGTATTTCCTAACTCCACGGTTTTCTTAATCCTTTTAAGCAAAACGTCAAGAGACTTGCACAGGAGGATCGTTTGCAGCAACGGTCTGTCATCAATCAATCCGGTGACGTGGTCCCTCTCTCTCTCTTGCATTGGTTCCTTCCAAATACTCCAGTTCCTTTTCACTAGTAATCAGACGAGTTCCGGTCGGTTCTTCCCCTTCCACCCGGCTAAAACCGAGGATATTTGGACAGCTTACTCAGAAAAGACATCACTATGGCCTGGCCAGCAGAGTTACACCACAGTGCATAGTGGTTATCAATCTTTTACATACACGCGTGATAATACCCGGTCAGATATACGCATTTGTGAGTGGGCAACTTATTATGGTAGAGCACTGTAGCTTGTTGTGTGTGTAAAATTTTATAAGTAACATAAAGGTGGTGTTTATTGATTGAGTAGCCATCACTGGTCAACAAGGTCTTATGTAGTATTTACAGGCACATTAAAGATTATCAGTAAATGAAAATTATCGTTATGTAAAAGATTGAATTAAACTGTAAAGAACAGGCATTCTAATAAATTAATTAAGAATAAATGTTATTCTTAAGTACAATATGGAATCTGATGAGCCAATTCAGAATGAAGGAAAGCCTCAAAGCATTTTAAAGGTTTTGGTAGACATCGCTAATAATTCCATTTCCAGTCTGATGTCTGGATTACTATAACAGAATATTGAGTGCATATGAGCATTTAAGTATTCGCATATCAATAATTTGGAGCTTGTGATTTGACTCTTTAGAGGTGAGAATAGTGATACCAAAACTCACATGACAGTTTGTGCCTTTTTGATAGGAGAGCTATATAATAATCCAAATAGTCACAAGATGTTCATTCAAAAATCAATGGTATGTAGATTCTTTCTTTATTCGCAATTTAACACAAAACCCAATACAATTCAATGGTACGCATGATTTTAAAGCACAGTTTTAAAGAAATTTCCCATGTTTGATTGATCCAACTGTTTGACAGTAAGGGAGGGAAAGAATGCACTTTTCATATTAACAGAATGGTATTGAATGGCAGCAGCAATGAATATTATCTTTTGCTGTTGATAGCAAGAGTCTGGTCTAAAATCAGCCTCAGTACCAAATTAACATAACAAAAGGCATGCTCATCAGCAACTCTACTTCAACGAAAAGGTGGGAGGAATTTTATTTCCACAACAGAAACATTCACAGCCCTACAAGACTGGTTTGTATCCAATGAGATACAGGTGTCAAACACCCTGGTGACAGAGGATAGTGATAATAGTTTGCCTACTGCCTCTCCATTAGGGGATCCTTTGTTTCCTTGCTTTCCCCAACAAAGACGTGTCAGTGGCAAATGCCAGCAGTGAGCTGTTTCAAAGGACTCTTGTTAGCTAGGTGCAAACACATGGGGTACTAAGAAAATACAAATCAGAATAAGTTACGCACACCCAAGTGATTGCCGACTGGTCAGTGCAAGCACAAGATCTGTCCAATGCAAGGCATAAAATACGAAAAATAACCAACACAAAGGCAGGGTGATTTTTTTTTTTTAATAAAAATTTAAAGAGCAAAAATAAAAAAAAACAACAAAAATTCACATTCATGGTTTTAAATTTTATTTTCATAAAATAGAAGTTGAAATGATCGCACACCTTTGTAAAAAGATAATTATGATTTTCTACATCTTGACAAACAAAAGTGTTTCCCCCCACATTTAAAAAAGAATTAGTATTAACCCTAACCCTCAACATACATCTTGTCCAGGTATGTATTTATTAAAGAAAATCTCCACAGAACACAAAAAGCAAATAACCAGCCGGGGCTGCACAGAAATAGAAAACTCAACGAACTATTGTGTAAATAATCAATGCACCCAAACAGCGGAGATGAATGAACATAACCAAAAGCGCACAGTAAGTTCATGCAACAAAAGGTCTCTCGCTGTTTTGGTTTTTCTTCCTGCAACTGATTTCAAAGGCCACAATAATGTGTGTATGTATGTATGTATATAGTTATTAGCTACTCATGGCTACTAATTCAATCGTCCCAGAGTTAATTTCTCTTTCTAAACAGAAAAATGCATTGAGGTAAAATCTGACTGCTGCAATAGGCAGTCAATCTGAAGCCAGCTTACAAGTGGCAAGAGAACCGACAGACCCCATCCCCAGGTAGGGCTGCTATGAGGTGCGATGTAGTTTTGCGTTATCAGTTTCTCTCTCTCGGGGTGGGGTTCAGAACCGTACAAATGGCCTCGAAATCGCAGTTGATGAGTTTAGATGTGGTTTGCTTTTCTCTCTCTTTTCTGGCCAGCACTTTCAGTCCTCTCTCAGCCACGAAAATTGGTAGCTAATCACTACTACTACTACCAACTCGTGAATAAATTAAAGCAGAAGCCTCAGTGGGACATCTTCCAAAACCGTCGCCCTTGAATGAAGTTGAAATCCTATAGAGCCAGACGTTTTTCTGATAATTGGTATCTATTTGGCAGAGTTTGAATTCTTCATGAAATCCAATCTGATCCGTCGGGATAGAGAAACACTTACACATACCATAACCAAAAAATATATATATATATATTCATTCCTCAAATTTAGCATTTACATGAAATATAAAATGTTTTGCAACAAAATCTTGCAGGAAAAATTCAAGTTTTCTTGTTTTCACTATATATTACCTATAACTTTTAAAAAACATAATTTGGACATAATGTAAAGTTTCTTTTGCATTCGAGAAAAATTTATTTTCACATTCAAATGTTTCCTGGCCCAATGCAGTTGGAAATTGTTTGGATCATGAGTGCATACTGAGCAAGTACAAGCTCCCCTTACCTATTATGGTCAAAGATGAATGGACGAATTACATCGGCATAGCCAAACAAAGCCAGCCAGCCACTAACAAGGTATCAAGATTTTAAGTTAATCACCATACCCCACCTCCAACAACTTACACATGCAGCAAGTTTTGGTTCTCTGCAGGAATTTACATCCAACAGTACATGTTAAGGATGTTCAAATGAACCCTGCTAAACTCCCATCACCATAATGGTCTCTCGTTAAATTTCACTTCAATGTATCTTGTGATTTGTAAATATATCTAAAACACAGTAGCCACTTAATTTAAATGACAAATTTGCCCATTTAAATTGATGAAAGCAACATTCTAGCAAACATTTATTACAAATGCAGAGATTTGGTTGAGAGAGCTCCAATTCCGAACCCTAAAATATGGCATTTCAGGTTAAAATTTTAAAATATGGTTATTAGAAATATATTTCCAAAACTGTTTGCTTGTCCCAGCTATTATAAATAATTGTTTTCCTCTTTAGCAATAACACATTTGTACAGTGATGTGCATTTATGGCACAAAATCTGTTGGTGACTCGGTGGAATAGCAAGTGAAAAATGAAAAATCCAGTTGTGAAAATCATTACATCAGTGAGGGGCAAACTTCTGAAACTGCTGAGCTACAGAGGTAAATACTTTGCGTTTGGAGAGATCCATTGTGTTGACATTTCTATATTACATATCAGAAGAGACAACAACTGTAAATGATATGTTTTTAGTCAATGTGCAAGTAATCATGCAGCAAAGAGCATTAAATCAAGATACCCACATTTTTGAGTTAAGAGGTGAGAGAGAAGGTGGCTGTGCTAGCAGGATGAAGAACAAACATGAAGCCATTTTGTCTTAAAGCTAATGAAGCAAAGACAACAACAAATGAATTAGCTGAAGTAAAATTGTTTAGTAATGTTCCAAACATATATACTTTACATCCATTTTTACTAACTATCATATATACTAGGTGTTTATAAAGTCTTCAATCTTTACTAACTTTTTAACTAAATAAGATGGTACTATTATAAGGCCAACTTTGTTCTGTGTGGTTAAAGTTTTTGCGAGTCGTCTTTGCTTTTGGTGTTTTTACATTGTTGATACAAAATGGAAATAAGTGAGACAGTTATCTACATCTTGTGGCTCACAGAACTGAAGTTGGTTACTACTTGAGGGCACATTACAAGGGAAGTTTACATCTGACAACTCCATCAGGACCAGTTAGCAGTAGTATACCAGGCACCAGCCAGAGACACCAATGCAGCTTTCAAAGCAACCGTGGAAATAAAGTGTTATTATGCCTATCACAACATTTTGAAAATGAAGTTGCATCCGCAAAGCAGTTGGTCAGTCACCACCCCCCAACAGTTGGAGAACACTATGGTATCAACAAGTAGGATCAAGTTCAGTATCACTACAGATGGTTGCTCAATTTAATAAAGATTTATCACTGCATCATACAAAACCATTAAGTACATGGCTCTGTAGCACATTTTTTTCTTCTATTTTTCTAGTTAAATATTAAACACTTAAATTACTCAGACTTTATAAACACTTGTATTTTTCAATTTAAGCCATACAAGGGAGGTAATTATAATATAATTTTCAAGAGTATTTCCCCATTTGTTATAATTTAAAAGATGCTGAATCAGAATTTATTGGGTTGAAGTCATAAAGCAAAGAACGCACACACACGCGGTGTTCCAAACTGTTGTTCACATATTTTTTCTATAGCCTAGTAAACAAAAATGCGTTGCTAGATTGACGTATTAGGCAAACATTCTGAAACCTCAAACATGAAATACTACAATAGGTGTTAGAGATATCCACAACTGGCATCCATGCAGGCATTGCAGCACCTGTTGAAACAACAGCAGTTCTCTGGTGGTGTTTGTGTATGACAGCTGGTTTTGTGATGTACACATCATCCTTCAATACCCCACGCAGGACAAAATCTGGTGGTGAGAGATCTGAATTGTCAACTGATCTGACTCATCCCATCTGTCTCCCAGTAAAGCATTCATCCAAAAATCCCCATACACTTTTCCCACACTGAAAACATGTAATGTCAAGGGTATGTTGTTGTGATGCACAGTTCATCACCTGTGAGCTTCCAAACGAGGCAAGCCTTAACACTGAGATACAAAATACCATTGTATGATAACATACAAAAATGTGTATACATCTTACTGGGACACCCTGTATATATATACGACTACCTTTCTCACTGTCATCCAGCGTAATACTATTATTTTGGAGCCAAATTTTTCTATTAATAAGCATTCCTGCTTCTGAATTATTTATAGGCAACAAATATTCTCTGAAAATAAAGAAATAATGAATCATTAGAATCTTTCGGGAAAACAATTTTTGGAACACGAAAGCATTTTGTTTCATTTCTTCACTACTTGACCATTTCTGAACAAACTTCAAAGCCATTAAATTAATATTTTTTTCCTCGAAAGATACACAGTTATGTTCCCTTACTTATGGCTGCTGTTTTATTTATGCAAAATAAAACTGAAAAAAAAAAACAGATATTTGTGTATATAAGTAACCCAAGTTACAGTATAATTTGCAATTTCGATATAAATGCCTTAAGGGTTTTTATTATTCACTTTCTTTAATCGTTTTGTCGAACTACTAAATAACGTGTTTGTTTGTTTCTTCTGCTATGATTCAAGGTTTTGATAAATAAAAAATTTTTAAAAAAAATCAATCACAAATGGTATAAATTAAATAAAAAAACAAACAAAAACTTAAGCTTATTAGCTTAACCGAAGATGGCAGAGCAGAAAGGCAAACTGACAAACACCAAGGATTTATAGACAAACAGCTGGTTACTGCGGATAAAAACCATATTCACGGGACTGCGATGCCAGTATGAACGTGTGTGGAAGAGCCTGTATTAAAACAAACAATGGTGGGTTGCCCAGATGAACCCTAATTCAATCCAGATAGACCTAAACACTACCATAATGTTAAAACTATTATCGTTATTCTTAGATTTCTTGACATTTTAAGTCAATATTGAGAGAGAAATGCAGATTTGCTCGGAAATCACGTACAGAAGGTGTATCATTCTGTAATTTAACTTTTGTTAGTAGTATAGAAACAACATGAAAATTTGGTTCTAGAATAATGCCAGGCGTATATTCATATTAAAGTAATCCTAATTTTACAGTTTGAGATTCACCTGACCTGATACATGATCAACCTGTGGAACTTCACAGCATTCTCTCTTTTTTTTGACAAGACAAGACAAGAATCATTTCAAGTCTCTCAACTCCCCCCTTCCAAGCCACTCTGCCCACTGCCCATTTTTCTCAGCCCGATTCTCCATTTTAAAACTCTCTCATCTGCTGCTTGTCGTAGTCAATCGAGCCAAATACTGCCTCAAGTAAATCACTTCAGAATATCTGCCCCCCCCCCCACCGACACATTTTAATCCTTACAAAGTACTTCCACATAGTCCACAGAATATTTGGAATGTAGGCACCACTCTTCCTTTAATCAGTTACTACATCTTAAATGCCTGTAAGCAAGCATGAAGTGAATCGGGTAGTTAAGAAATCAGCCAGCCAGCACAGATTCTGCTTGACTTGTTAAGAGACAGCAGAAAAATAATTAACAAACAAACAAAAACATTTAAAAAAAAACAAACCCCTGCTGTTGTCAGGGGTCCGAGAATCAGCTTTAAGCAGACAAGCAAATGTACAAACCCGTTTAACGCAAACAATTAAAGTCACCTGTACAGACAGGTGTGACCACAATTAAGAGTAAACACACGCTAGGCAGATATAAAGAAAACAGCAACACAAAAACCGTCACAAACATGTTTGAAAGATCGCCATCACCAAGGTGGAAAAAAAAATGGTGCTTTTTAAAAACATCACAGCTTCTTTATGCATCTCTTCACCGACTCATTCTCTCTCTCTCTCTCTCTCTCCAGCGGGTATTTACATACGAGTCTGGCTACAGGAGCATGTCTTCATCGCTGTCATCATGGAAGGGGTTTGCTGCTGTTGAGGCCGTGTTCTCTTCGTGGCTTTCGATGCCCAGAAGCTTTTCATCATCATCGAGCTGAGATACCTGTAATTTAAATGGACACTAGCTCAGTGACGCACATGCCTAAGTTAAAAATTTGCAATGGCAATGAGAGAAAATTGCAAACCAGAGACTGGCCTTTAAAAGGCAGACAACAGGAGCATGTGCATGTGCGTGCGCATGCAGTGCTCCTGCACACAAAACTGCAATCTCATCACCTCACTGCCAGCAGCAAAGAGCAGCCAGTAGTCCAGAGGTAAACTGATGGACCGTCAGGACTGAACACCCGAGTTTGAGTCCCAGTTAGCGGTCAGTCCAACCTGGCCAGATTCTGCCGAGCTCTCCTTCGCCTGATGGCCACATGCGTTCCTTTTCACATCTAAAAAAATAATAATAAAGGTTTCTAGTTGGGGCTTTCTGTGCTGCAGAGGGGCAGCCAGCTCCTACTCAGGTTCGGAAACTGAGAATGCCATGTGCGGCAACCGTGGTGCAGGGTCGGAGCAGCAGCGGCAAGCACAAAAATATGGATATTTGTCGTAAAGCTTTGAAAGAATCAGGTGCTGGCAGGATATTTTTCAGTCAGATATCGCACCCAGTCTCCCTTCTGCCTCAGAGCTCAGCACTTACCTTTATGTACGTCATCACAGGTCCGCTGGCAGAATTGCGACTGCAGAGGTTCTTCATCTTCTGCATGATGTAGGCACTGAAAATAGGAGCGATGAAACAGCAATTACATTGATCCCCTGCTTCATAGTTTACTCTTGTACATTATGTTAAAGGTGCGCTGTGGAAAATTCAGAATATAGTAAAATATCTGAAAACTTTTCAAGTGAAGAATACACTCTAGCAACTTACTGTATTACAACAAATCTTTTTAAAAGTGACAAACTATTTCCCTTCATCTTAATAAATTACATGTTGGCCATAACGAGACAGAGGTGGTCGTATATTTTCGATCATGCTTTAGATTGTTGATGTTTACTTTGGCTAAGACGAAAGAACGAACGACGACAGTAATTCTTAAACACTTAAGACACATGGCAAAGGAAGGTTCAGTTGGTTCCCTGAGTTATGTAGAGCTCAGATTGAACGAACCCCCCCCCCAACATGGGAGAATCTTTTGGCCAACTTCGCAGCAGCAACTGAAGGAACACCTGCAAGCCTGGCCTGGCCTGGCCTGGTGGGAGCACCAGTACCACTCACCACTGATAATCCAATAAATTCCATTCTTAGACAACCACCCACACACTTCTCGTGTTTCAAACTTTCCTGTCGCAGAAACATTCTGTGTGTCAAATTTATTCAGACAAATGTTTAAAATTTATATCTAAATTAAATTTAACTGAAATACAAACAGCATCAATTACACAAACCCTACCTCCCTAAACAAAGCCCACTTTCATATTGTTTATATATATATTGTCTATTTAGATTAACTATTGGTCTTTTTAATATTTTCATTGCTGTAAAAAAATAACTATTTTGAAAAAGTGAGCAGCTTTGCATCATCAAGTGTAAAAATAGGTTCTTTGTATTAATCCTCCCAGACAACAGCGGTTACTACTGGTTTCACTATCCTTGATAAAACCAATTATTCCAGTAGCTTCCAACATACCCTCTTAATTCTGACCGATTCTAATTATTGAAGAACTGCTCCAAGTGTCTAGAGAAACTTTAACAAAGGCATTCTGCTTATCTTAAAGAAATGTAATAATATATCTGAATCTATTTCAAACAATTTAAGACTGATAGTCCATAACCAGATATTATTTGGGCCCATAAAATCTACAAATCTGATTATCAGGTGACGCCATTTTTTTTTTATCATCATCTCTTGGTAGTCATTACTGCATCTAACCTCAAAAGAACTTGTTCATTTTTTTCTCTTTACTTCACAACTTTCATGATAAATTTCTATGCAGGCTGGATAATTCCTCACTGTTCAATGTTCTGTCACAATATACTATGGATAGTTGAATAAATAGCCCATCTATCTTCTACATCCCCTAATATACCTGCTTAAAATTCTTAATTTAGCCCCTGCCTTTTGTTCAATAATAAACCATATTCTTGGTTAAAGTCTGTTACTAAAGGTTCTCCACCAAATCATTATTTCCCAATGAATGTAAGTTTAATACATGCTCTGAGAATCTGCAGAACACTTAAACTTGGCCAAATTTTCAACATCCTCAGTTAAAAATTACTATGAAGTTTGAGAAAGACTGGGTTAGTTAGCGCCCTTTTCTTGAGAGTCACATGGCAGTATTGCTGGTGTTAACTCCTGCATGTTTAGGAAACCGAAATTTACTGGACGTGGAATTACTTTCTTCCCAGGTTATACAAAACTTTGCATCTGCTTGAATTTTCCGCCCCTTTGCGTTGTAGATGTTGAACTCTTCCTTTCTCAGTTTCTGTTGTTCGTGCCTGTATACACAAGATACCGGCGAGATTGTGGACTGATCACACATCCCTCCCTCAGGTATTTATGGTTGTATGCCTTATTTTAGTTATGAAAAGATAAAAACACCACATGCGCAAACCTACAAGATTCTGTTCTATTTTACAACTTGCTTTCAACGTAAATACAAAATTACATCTTTATTCTCATTTCAGGAATTGGTTCCAGCTTCTGATTAATCCCACATGTCTGCGTACATCAGTAAAACCCTACAATATACCTGTCTGGTCTTCTGTCGACTACAAGCCACTGAACATCCATTCATTCACAATTTAATACTATCATCAGCTAAACAAGATATGCGTGTTCCATTAATTACTGAAGCAGAGTTTCCTGTGCACCTATAACCTGCGTACATTTCTCCCCTGAATGCATTCATCAGAACTCTGTTGGAGATTGGTAGACACTGTTCTTGTTTGTTTTTAAAATTTACCTTTGTTATGGTCATTGTTGTGCTTTTGCTTTGCTCTGAAATCTAAGTTGTGTACTACCTAGTTTCCTGTCAAGCTGGAGAAATGGATGTGCGTCTAGCATATTTAACTTCTTGCAGCAGGAGGCAGACCATAGGTACTGTGCAACTTGAGGAATAACACTTTAAAAGGACTACTACATGTAACTGGGTAATAAGAAGTATCCTTAGTTGAATTTACATCCACTGTTCCGATGTCACAGTAAAGGCTAAAGAAATTAATAATTTATTGAATTCAGCATAAAAGACTGTTCTGAGAAATGGTGTAATGCCAGATCAAAAGCTTGGGGCCCGCCCCTCCCTCCACCTGTCACACTGCCAACAGGCTTCACTTACCGTTTCTCTGGCTTGTGGAAGACCACCAACATAAACGAGAGGATAATGAAGACCAGAAACACTCCAATTACCAAACCGATGGTCCGACTCTTGATGGCTATTTTATCCACCGCCTGAACGACAGTAGGTGTGTGCCGAGTATCAAGGATCGCCGATCTGGGAACAGTCGTAAAGAGAATATTATGGAAGTCGAGCAAACAAGTTTATTTTTCACCTAGACATTAGTACGAATTAGCAGATAAGGTAAAACAAAATGGCAGTCAGCTGGAATGTCCTATGAGAAGAGACTCAGAATCAGGGCTAGCCATATGCACTGGCAATACCGACAAAGCAAGACAAACCACTTTGTCCATCTACAGTTAAGTCTTCCTGAACACTGCTCTTTACCTAACAACAGAACAGGTGGAAGAAGCACTTCAAATATCTACATGGTTTGTTTCCAGAAATGTCAGATCAAAGAGATAATTTTCAAAAATGTTATAAATACACATTCTGAACAAAATAATACAGGTATTTTTTTAAATGAGACCTGTATGAATATTACAGCTGCCTTGGCTATTTCAGAATGCTATGCATAACCTTTCATCTTTATCAATAACCCAAGCCTTGAAACAATGTGGCTGTCTATGGGATGTACCTGCAAATATCACTCCATCATCAGGTGATTCCAAATTTCCGTAACAAGAGTCAAATTGATATAAGAAATATCACAAATATTCACATAATAAAAGTTACCAAACAGACTATAGCACTTCAACATCAACTTACTGATTATTATCCACAGCTAAATCATGAACTGAAAGTAGACAGGCAGGTGTGGGTGCTGAACTTGGTGTAACGATGGTACCATACAATTTTGGCAGAGGTCTAGAGAGGTTAATTCAGTTCACAGAGACCTGGAAGGGGGCGCTACAGCAGTAATGAATGTCATGATGAGTGCTACAACACTGATCTGGCTTGACACTGCACGTGGTCCATCTAGAACGACAGGGGCAGGTCTGTGGGACCTGTATCTCCACCAGGCCATGCGAAATCTACATACCAGACACCTATACAAGCGCACCGAGCTCCACTCTGCCCCGAATATGCTGCTGCTGACTTCACTGTGTTCAAGAGAAACAGTTTTGAGCCGGGCGGTGTCTTATTTTGGAGCGCTGTCCTGTGACCACAAACGTGAACCGATTCCCTCTGATAACAACGTTGTGGGTCAGTGCCAACCTGGGTGGGGGTCATCAAACCTGTCATAACACTTGTATAAACTCGCGACAATCATTTTCACCTTCATGGACGATAAGTCAAACCGCGCAGCCCCCATCTGGCACTGAGCAGCAAACTGCATGCTTTTGGGACCATTCCAGAAGTGCATCAATGCGCTGCTATGCAGGTGAAGTGCTGCAGTGTAACCAGAAGCAACTGCACGCGCTATTAAGGGTCTCATGTGACCCTGTCCTCATGTCGCTGTCACAAGCTGCATCAAAAACTCTACAGGTAAAACTCCACGGCCAGTTTTTAATTATGTGCAAATGCTTTACCCTCAATGAATTCATGGCCCAGCACATGCAAGTAATTTGATCAGTGCTTCTAGCTTAAATTTCTCATTTGAAAAATACAAATGTTTTATATCTATAAAAGAAATTTTACATAATTTGGAAAAAAAAAAGCTACTACTAAAGATAAACGGATATTTGTTTTATATCATTTTGTTTGAAAATATTACAATAAAATTGTATTTTTATATTTAACTTAATTTTTAACAGCAGCAGAGGATCTGCTGAAATTTTCACATAAAATCAAGCCTGGCCTGGCTCCCTGTTCCGAGCGGGAGAAACCTGACAGGTCTGTCTGTGGAAAATGACTGCCCAAGGCCAATGCGAGATGTCGGAGCAAAGGAACAGAAAGCCTTGGTTATCTGCATGTATTGAACAAAAAGATGAAGATGGAAAGGCAAAGATTCCTGAGAATTGCAAAGCCCTCCCCCCCCTCTTCCTGCCAAAGTTAGAGAAGTTTTTAACAAGGATTGATCTGGCTGACATGGAGACCTCACCTGTTAATGTGCTGACACGCCACTGATGAAGTCCAGGTAAACAGATACATGCACGCCTTAGTCTCGTAAGTGAATGTTGGGAAATCCTGATAAAAGAAGAATCCCGACAAAAAAAGCAAGTTTTATTCATTCACAAGATCACAAATTGCTGTATTGTTTCAGAGATTAGTTTTATGTACCATCATCTAATGTAACTTACTGTCAATGTGCATGCCTAGGAACAGCAGAAACGTAAAGGTCCCAATGAATGTGGAGACAGTAGAGTTATCGCTTGCAGAAATAATTTTAAAAACACGTGGAAAGAGACCAGCAAATACACAAAAGACTGGAACCCACATTGCAGTTAAAAAGCAAAACCTTTATGCCAATTTACAACATCACAGCATTTAGAAAAAAACCACAGATGTGCAAAGGATTGTATCACAGGAAACTCTTTACCTGTTTTGATAACATGCTGCAGAAGAAATCAAAGACAGTTGTCACATTTTTGCTGGGATCGCCAGTACACTTGGTATGAGACATCAATTCGAGCTCCAGGTAGTCCCCTGTAGACAGAAACATTCCATCTGACAAGTTGGAACTTTTAACAGAAGCAGTTAAAAGGAAAAATATCTTTTTTTTTTTTTAAAAGATGCAACTCTGATCTATTTTAAATGTATCACACATTAAGCGAGAGAGAGAGAGAGAAAACAATGAATCATCCTCCTATTCTTTCCTTCCCCTCTCAAATCCCTATATCATGTGACTGCTCTGTTCTACACTCAAGATCCTGAACTTCTTTTCTAGTGCAGCAATTGCAGTGGCAGCTAACTCGGTTAATCCCTCGTTTTCCCACCAGGGCCCAGAGACACTCACTTGCTGTATTGGGAGATTAAATGTTCTGCCATAATCAAACCAAGCCAGAAACCACAGAAATGTGCCTGTTAAAATAATCCTAAGAGAAAGATTCTTTTCAGTTAACAAAAAAAAAAAAAAAAAAAACAAAACAAAAAGATTTAAACAACGAATTTGAATCCAAGTATTGTTTTACGTTAATGAGTTTAATGTATTACTACGTCTACATTCCTCATAAATACTTATATATGTAAAATTACGTCAAAAGAGATAGCCACATCATCATCATCTCTTCTAAAGAAAGACCGACTTAAATGCTCAGAAATACACTGGTATTATTTGGGTAAATACGGTAGTAATAAATGGCAGTCATTGGTTTAGAGACAGTTCACATTCATACTTCACACAGATGAAACCACCATTTAAAGCTGACTCAGACTTACCATCCATATAAAACCGTCTGCTACTGGCATCACCCAGGTTCCTGTAGTAATTTTTGTCCCCAACCTTTTGCTGACAGATGGCAGCACCAGCACAGACACGAGACTTGGAATTGTTGAAGCCCATATGACCATCAAAATTAATCTTGTAAGTGAATCTTTCTTTTCTCCTCTGCTCCGAAATAATGATTGTTCTGGAGGATAAAAGAACTGGAATTTTAAACTGCGCAAGTTATTGCCTTCATGGGTTGTCATTTCCAATGAAGGGAAACTCTCTTATCAAAAAGTGACAATTTCACAGATTGAAGTTACCAATTACTAAAAATACGCTGTTTACAGAAAGTGTGTAGAGGGAATTCCCATCATTACTCAAGAGAATTTAATTCAGGAAACTGTTTTATCTTTCCCTGTCATCGTCAATACCACTATTTTTGAGTGCAATGATGCTGACTTGTAGTAATTTCCATCAACTAACAGGATGTAGACTCAAGACCAGCTCAAGCCACTTATTAGAAACAAAAACTACAGTAGCTTCTAGCGCAAATTATCATCATTCACAAATAAGTCCTGCAGATGGGAAATGCGGTAACCAATCTTCTACTCTCACTACTTCAGGTTATTCACTTCCATCAGTCAGCTACCCTGCTGAATGTATCTGTACCTAATAATCAACATCCTGTCTATTGCTGATATGCCAATCTGACCTGGATGACACGAGAAGTGTGATCAGTGGCAGGCTTTAAGAGAACAATTCTCCTCAAAATCTGACTGTTATTCCATGTATGTAGTCTATCATCACAAGTAAGTGGCACAAAATTTGATTTACAGAACTTGTGCTTCACCGATGCCCAACAGTTTTTGAAAACTCCGACTGATGCAGATCAATGCTCTGCATGTTACAACGATAAAAGTACCTTGGGTACATATCACTATACTTGGAACTAAAGCACCAGTCCCCTTTCTTCCTACAAACTACAAATAACCGAAGACATATTTTAACTATTTCATGACAAAATGAAATCTGCTTTCTTTCTCAACCGATGTTATTGTAGCATGCTGCACCAACCACCACAGATCAGAAGAAGAAATTCCACCTACTTTCCTTTTGAGAACTGGTTGAAATCTATTGTTCCGTTGGTTCTTGAATCAGTTATTATTCCGTTGACATCCTTCACTGAAGTCCTAAAAAAAGAGAGAAATTGCTCTAACTGGTTGGGTGTGCACAACATACGTACATATAGGCAGCCAGGAATTAAACATGTATAATAATAAGGTGAGTTCATTAGCTGCAATAAGTCATCAGGTTCTGTCCTTGGACCTAGACAACTATTATTAATGATTTATATGAATTCTAAAAAAATATAAAAACAATAAAAAGAAAACAAAACAATTCTTACCTCTGGATTTTACACGCTGCTTTGGTCGGCCAATGAAAACAAACGTGCAGTTGTCCTTTAGCCTGTCAACGGAAAAGAAAAATAGAACTAAGCCAGATAAGATGGTTTTTAAAACCATCTTTTAAATCTCAAAGCTTCCGACTGCGGCTTATCTTATGCTGCTGTGCTACAGGGAAGTAACAAGTACAAGCAGCATCGTTTTACAATTTAGTTAAGAATATATACAAACAAAAAAACCCCCAAGAACTAGGCAAGCGTGTCTGTAACATTTTATAAACACCAATCCATCGTGAACATATATAGTCGGCATCAATATGCACGAGTAATCAATTCCAAGTGTTTAAACAATGCATGCAAACCAAAATGCTTTCCCCATCAGATGAAAGACATCACCTGTCCTGTGCATCATGCAAGGGACAGCACTTTTGATTTCAGCAGGAAAATCCCCACTAGAAGTCTTCAGATGTGGGAGGAAACTCATGCAGCTGGCTGGCCAGGAAGAGGTATGCCAAACCGAACTGACTTCAACCGGAAAATGAACTTGGGCCCTGTGGAAGTCCAGCCACTGCCCCCTTCCTGATGGACCCACAGCAAAGATCTTTAGAAATTACACGAGCAGATGCTGTGATTACTCCATGGAATCAGACCTGGTGATCAGTTCTCTACATAGAAAAAAAAATTACTAACACAGGTGAAACAGAAACGAGAGAAAAGAAAACAAAGGCCAGCTACAGACTTGTTGATTAACAGCAAAGCTCTACTATTCACGATTGCTCCCCCCCATCAACTAACGATGACTCTAGTACAGTACATCAAGGTAATTCACACTAAATCCCTCCCCTCCGTTAAGATAGGATGAAGATGTTACAAGGATCCTGAGGATGAAAAAAGAGAGAGACCAACCAACTCACGATGGGTGAAAAATCGGTCCACCAACAATCTTGGCACACTTGAATCTAATGATCATCCTGGCCTGTCCCAAACTGCTGCACTTAGATCCGTGTGTGTACTCCATGACTATTATTGGGCCGCGCTTGTTGGTACCTGAAAATAAGAGAGTGGCCAGATTAAGGACCGAAACGAGATGAGACTGTTTATAACCTTGGGGCCCAAATTAGGACATTCTGAGACCCTAAAGTAAACTTTTTTTTTTTTTGAGGACTAAAAGGCTCAAACCCAAAAATGCTACAAATAATAATTTATTGCTTTTGCCGCAAATTTTAAAAGGCTTATTTTTGCGTGAGGTTCTTTGTGAATTGAGGACTAAGCTATAGCTTATCCAACTTATGCCTTAATCTGACCCTGCTTACAAGGTGGGGCTGTCTGCGTGGTTGGAGGAAGGAGGATGATGATTAACCATCCTCCGCAACTTTCTGTCTACTGCTGTTACTTAAACACTGCCTGCAATTGTACTATCTTCAAGCAGGTTTTGATTACTCATTTTAGATCACACACAGCTTTGGAGGAGTATCAATGGATGGACTCTCATCAATGAGAGAGAGAGAGAGTTACAGAGCAAATTACAAAGATGAGCAATGTGCATCAGCCAAGAGGTCCTGTCAAGCCTTATTTCCATCTGAAAGCTATCTGCTGGTATGGTACCTTATGGCCAGACATTATAGATCAAACTGTTGCTTGCCTCTTTAAATCAATATGTGAAACCATTTTAACAATAATAAATTTACCCACTTTGTTCACAAAACATTTGAGAAAACCTGACAATTCTTGAAAAGAACTAAACATCTTGGATGAGTAGATTCCAGAAAATTCTCTCCTAGTCACCACCTACACTTCAATATACTTGGGGATCATAACCAAAAATTAGCTAAAGCATCAGCACAGCTCTGTATTAGTAAGGAGGTTTCTTACTGATACAAATGGAAGTAGCAGAATAGAATATCTATGGTAGTTCCTGATAGAGACAACAATGTAAGCATTACTTCTCCATGGAGGGTTTGTATAAGCCATGGATGATTATGTTCCCACATAATAAAATAAAACATGCTGAGAAAGGTATTGTAGAATTCTTAAGGATGACTGTCAGAAAAAAGAAAGTATTCAACTGTAAAAAAAAAAGAATGAAACAAACTATGCAGTCACCACAAAAAGATGGTTTGTCTGTCTCCTGGAAGCCAAAGAGCAGAAAACTATAAACAGTTGCAACAAGTAAGTGTATAAGCCTCCCTTAGTCCAGCACAAACACAAAATATTACTCTTCCTTTATGGAATCAGCCAAATTTATTGAGATTAAAATAATACTGTAGACAAAGAAAATTTGAATCAAAACAGCCTCTACATGGCCAGCAACTTTTGGTAAGAGGGAGGCAATTCTGAGCGACATACTAAATTCAGCCACAAGCCCTTTTTCCGCACCCCATTCTTTAAAATGAAAAGGAAAAGAAAAGGAAAAACAAAGATTATTCTTTGCATAAAATAGGCAGCAGGGTCACAGATCATCCCTAGGTGGTGGCACTGCAGCCAGTGCTAATGGCATTTCTCAAGCAGAAAACTGTAATAAGAGCTGCTTACACGTTCATGGTGAGTCTAACATCGATAATTATAAAACAAAATGCACCTATTGTAATTTTCATTTTTTTTGCTAATGGCTCCATCCCAAACTTCCTGTTTTAGTAATATACTATCAAGAGTTACTCCCTCCTTAACAGCAACAGCCACACAAGAGAAGTACACACCATTTACATATATCTTCTGGCTGGCCACTGTTCCTAGGCTTGTCACCTGTCCATGAGTTGACTTCTTGCATCCAATGGCAGTATTGGGACAGCTGATGGAGTTGGGTCGCTTGTGTAAACCCTGGCAGATGTTGATCCAGTACCTGCACACACACACACAAAAAGAGAGAATCTGTGAACCTACAGCATCTAGCTTTCATCGATGCTGGAAGGACTTTGCGGCAATGGCTGCCAACCATTCACACACCTGCTGCATGTCCAACCACTGAGAACAGCCCTTGAGCTTAAGAAATTTTAGGGAATCATCTGCCTTACTGGCTAAACTGAACATTTTAAAATTCTAAAATAGAAATGCTGCATTCTAGTTGAGGATAAAATAATGTTTATTATTTTATTTAACAAACCTACGAATAAAATCATAAAATTCACATTTTTACATAGGAAATAATCATTATTCAGCTTGTGTTTGTATATTTTAAAAATCTCCATCAAGCGTGGAATTTATCCTTTGCACATATGGGCATGTACATGTCCCACCCTGATTTCAACCTCCTGTCATGCAACGATGCCAATTCATAACTTTTACTAATCTGTATGTGATCACCAAGGTTACCAGGCTCTTTGAAAAATGCATCTTTGCTGAAATGTCACTTCATCCTAAACCTTAGGCACTTACGACAAAGAATCAACTCAAAACTAGCCACAATAACCAAGAAACTATTTCTGGTATTGTTCCCGCTTGTCCTTAATTCACAAACACCGTTTTTGACATGGACAGATACAAAAATCAGGCTCATCTGATGCTAAGTAGTCAATTTTGATGACTGGTTTCCACATAAGCCAGCTGCTTGCACCTGAACAAACAAAACCTGAATGCTCAATGCATTAGAAGAATTACATCTTTACTCACAGCCTGTTATAATTTCCAGCAGAAAAGGGCCACTTTAACAGCAGTCTTAATGTATGTAATTACCTCCCCTGATAAGAGCTCTTTAATCCCTCACACACACAGTCATGGAAGCAGGTACTGACTGATGTGCTTGAACAGGGGAAACAAACACACTTACGTATTTCCAAAAATGTCAGGGAGGATCCAGTTTCCGGTGTTCAGAGACAGAATGCTGAAGTCATAAGTGTTCCCTTTGTAGGCAATGGCGCAGTCTTTGCTGATGGGTGGACAAATGACTTTGGTCTTCCACAAGAAGCTCACATCACACTGAGTTTTCTGTTAGCCACAAACACAGGAAGCATCACAACATTGCAGACATTTATTTTCTCTAAGATTTCAACAACAATCAGGGTTTTAAATTTAATTCTAAGAAAGGTTTAATCTTGCTTTCCTTAATATATAATTTTCTTTAATGCTTGATTCTAGTTTGTTTAGTGTTAAGAACAAGATGATACAGTCAAAGAACAGACAAATGTACATTTGAGTGGGGGTAGTGCCTGTCAGTAGGGGCCAATTTAACATTTTCTTGCAACTTCATTTACCCTGAAAGTAAACTACTTTTGCATTCTTCAACACTGCGTCGATAAAACAACATTTTTAACTCATCCGCTGTGTGCAATCAGACTGCAACAGTGGTCAATTCAACAGCAGACATAAAAGATGTGGCTTTTCATTCATCACAGTAGAGAAACAGAATAAGCAGAGTTTAAGCTAACTGGACAATACTGCCTATTAAAGACGTGCCATGATAGTGAGTGTAGCTGGCTTGCTCTTCAAACTGCAAGAATGCCAGCTGCTCTTGAGTCTAGCAAGTGGCAGCCCAAAATTGAGGGGGGAATGGATGGAGAGAGAGAGAGAGGAAAGAGAGGGGAGAGAAAGGGAGAAGGAGCAAGCATTTTTTAAGTGACCATTTTCAATAAACTGGATGCATGCTACATACCTCGAGAAGCACGGGGGAACCGTATTCCGCACTGGTGTCACACTGAAAAATTATCTTTCCAGAGGCATGATTGGTAGCTGAAATGATGCAAAAGCTCTACAGTAAGTAAACATTATGAAAGACATGGGCCTAATCAACTGTATAGTTATGGCATGACAGTGATACTGAAAATTATCATTTCATCACAACAAAGAAACAGTTATCATCCATTAAAACACAAAGTTTGTGATAAATGATCTGGCAGACAATGACAAAAGCTCAAATAATCCTGTTCTGAACAAACTGGACGACATTAAATGCGGCGCTAAAAAAATTACTCCACAACAGATTCGCTTGTGCGTTTTTACTAGAATGAGAACAAATTCTCTTTTTGACCTGTACACATTTCTCGTAGTGCGGCATATTTTGATAGTGTCAGGGTTTTGAGAAAACAATTTACATGTTCACTTGTTAACTTTCTTATGAGCTAAAACAGCTGCTTTCCCACTGGGAGTGAACGATTTAAACCAAAGGTGAGAAAGTCCACAAAGTACTAGCACACGTTGTTGGCAACCCTGCTGAACATTTTCCAAATGTCAATTCCTGCCAAAAGTTTATGTTATGCAAGTCTGGCACCAATCTGTGGGAATCCTTGTGTGTACGTGCTTTTTCAGAAAAATGTGATCTAAAACAATTATGTCAAACACTTACAGCTACTTGCACATTCTGTTCCTTTAGAATACTGCAGGCTCAGTAAGTCATCCTCCATCTGAAAAGTTGCATTAGCCGCCTCGCCAAAGGATGCTTCCTCTCCTTTGTCACTGATGTAGCAGATCCCAGATGTTTTACACCGGTTCTTTGTGTATGCACTTAATGGCTGGCACAAACTCACCAGGTACTTACCAGATGGAAGAGCTGGTAGCTGGAATAAATCCAAACAAATCCTAGAGTATTATTAAGTCTCCTTTTGATATTTTCCAAAGTTTGTTCATGCATATACTTCTATGACTTAGATACTGTTACTAAAAAGGAAAAAATAAGACTCACGATACACCTTGGCATAGTGACATTAAAAGATAAAATGCCAATGTTTGAGGCTTCTCTTTTCAACTTTCAAGTCCTGTCTCAGTTAACCCTAAAACTACCAAAAAAAAAAAATATGCACATTTTGAAACTCTTGTTATTAGTTTAAGGAGAGCCTCTACAAAGAATCATTTTCGTTTTCAAAATTATCCCTTTCATCTAATAAAAACTATTTATTTTCCAGCTGAAAGCTATCAAAAGACATTACCACAATTTAAGAAATTAAGATGGTAGACAGTAGTCAAACTACTGGAGTATTAAGGTTGGAGGACCTCCCCAAGTTCATATTCCACTAAAGACCATCTCGATTTGGTATACATCTGTGGCATGGTCTCTTCAAAATCTATAAACAAAGATTTCTAGTAGGGTTTTCTGGGTACATGAGGTGACGGTATCAAGGATAACTTTTGACTGGCTTGTAGAGCCCCCAACCATCCTTAGTAACTACTTGCTTGGTCACCAAGACCTTCCCCTTCTGGGTCAGTTGTGTGAAAGATGCCCTTAGAACACGAAAGTCAGGATGGGGTTCTCCTAGGAGAAGATAACAGAGAATCACTTACTATCTAATGCTGTTAATCCCCTCCTTCCCATTACCTGCTTGGCTGAGAGTGAGTGTCAGTGATAAACAGACAAATAAAGAGTACCTCGTGCTTGATGGGATTCTTCAAGGGAGTTAGGTCAAACATTGTACTGGTCTGACTGTCAAAGAACTTGCAGCCGGTTTCCTTGCCTGGAAGAGATGGTGGACAAATGACGTTGGTCTCCCAGTTAAATATGTATGTGCATGAATCAATCACCTCTAACAGCACTGGCTGACCCTGAAAAGCAAGAAAACAACTTATTCAACAGCGGGCAAAGTTTTCTGCCAATTCTTCCAAAAGCCTGATGTTGGTCCCATTTCCTCAGAGCATTCTTCTTTTTTTTTTTAGCCATTGCACTGATACAACCAACTCAGCAAATGCAAGGTAACTTCTGTCCATCATTTCATACTGCATCCATGTGGGTTATGGTCTAAAACCAAGGTCATGGTTCATGCCACAAGAACGACCACAATCAGAGACACAGAGGAAATGTTCAATGTCACGATACTAATTATCCCTCTTCAGTCATTTTACAAACTTGAGCATGCAATAGACAATAGAAGAAAAAAAACAAAAAAAAAAACATAAGAAACACACAGTTGTAATATTCAGATGCACCATTTATCACACAATTGTTTTCAAAAAGCAACCACGACAAAGCGGACTATTTAACACAGAGCCACATCTGTTGGCTCCTATTGGATGCATTAGATCGTTGGATCGCTATGTAATTTTCCCTGCCTAACCTCCATACATCAAACTCTCTTAGCCTGAAGAAGAATTGCATACTCAAAAATTAAGTCAACATTTAATGAACCTAGAACATTTTTTTTTTAAACATTTGCACAATTCTTATCAATCTTAATGGTGCTGCATGGAAATGGAGAGTGCAGTCTATGTGAAAACAAGAAGAGTCTCTAAAGGAGATGACCAACAACGCAAAGGTATATTTTAACCTCTAATTGTGCACTGCAGATCAGAATCAAATTCTTCCTAAACATAAATGTGGACTATCACAGAAAGTTCCAACACTTTCTGACGTATGCGTACTTTCTAACAGTTATGCTACAATATACATAATTACTATACACGGTAAAAATGCGATTTATACACGAAACAGGTGATCACAATGGTGGCTGCCAGTGCGCACATACAGTAGGGACATTCAAACAAAATCTCCAGACAAATACAATCATGTGATGCTATTCTTTTAAAATGGGGTTCAACTGAACATCCCCATAGATACATAAGTTAGGTAGACAATCCAAATATTCGTTGTTTGCTTTTGTATTTTTATTTTTTCCTTTGACATAATGGAACAATGGATAACACAAAGTTCTAATCTAATGACTGGTACCTAATGTAATATCTGGCCTCTTGGAAAATGTTCAAACTGAGAAATATTCTCTTTGAAGATTGCCCGCCCTCCCCATCCCCCCCATCACTGACTGATACCTTTTAAAAATAATTAGACTAGATTCAGGTGTTTTGCAGACGTTCCACCCTGAACACATCAAGTTTGTCTCCACTTTGAAATGCAACTTTTGTGGTAAGTTTAAAGAAAAATGCTTCCCTGTATCCACATGTAGTTCAGGTTGTTTTCTTTATTATAACAATGGTGCAATACAATACTGTGCCAAGGTACTATAATCTGCATAACAAGATGGGAGTTCTAACAGAAAATGCAAATCGGTATTACATCTCCCCCCCCCCCCCCCTCCCACAGGTGAGAGAGAGAGAGAGAGAGAAGGTTTTGAAGTGCCCTGCCTCACCTGAGATGGCCCTGGATTGCAGGTAAACTTGATAATAGAGCTGCTGTTTTTGGAAGGATCTTTGGTACACCGTGTCCCATTGTCATAGATTAAGGTCACCCTTTTGTCAGCGGGGTCGATAAAAGGAGTCTTATGTAGTCTTCCAAGACTCTATTAAAAATAAAAAAACAGAAAAAAAAATAATAAAAAAAATCAAGACTGAACTGAACGCCCTGACTGATGATGGTGAAAATGCAACAAGTAATACAAGAAAAATAAAATGAAATTTTAAAGTATAAAATCTTTAAAACACTGCTTATTTTAAAATTATTATTTTTTTTGTTGCATGTAAGTGTGTTTTTTGGCCTTCTATTTAATTTTAAATAATTAATTTGCACTGATTATCTGTTTGTCAGTAGCTGAGTAAAAATGACCCTTTGTTTACTTATCCTCAGGATGAGGGCCCTAAGTAAGCTATAACATGTCCTTGTATTATACCAGCATTAAAAGTAGAAACAGATTGGAACTGTTCACCATTTTATCTTCAATCAAAGATTAAGACGACACAGTTCTTCCATTACATTATTTAAAAAATTTTATTTTCCTTTCAACTCTTTACTAAGAGAACAAACAAAATGCATATAATACACACAAAAGTGTTTAAGTATCAACCACCTGTTTTCCAGGTAGACAAAGTGCACTAAACCTTTTTTTAAAAAAAGTGTGCATACAACTGCTGTGCATTTTGGTGTTAAATCGTCTGCTTGTCTTGGATATCCCTTAACGCCAAAGTTCCACTACCTAAAACTTCAGATGCTATGTCAGCAGCAGCTAAGATATGAACGGCTTTTTCAATTACAAAGTGTAAACCATTAATCTGTTTATTATTGCTATTTCACACACGAAAAAGAAATGTAAACTTTATACAATCACAGTTTTCAATTCTGGAGTATAAGAAAATTTAATTACATTCTGTAAAATTTACCAAAAATAAACTAGAATGTGTGTGGAATGTCTCTCAACTTTCTATCTCCTCTTGGCTATGCCTCGGATCTTTCTCACGCGGACAGGCCAGCACAAATGAAAATTTCATTGTGTTGGTTGCAAGCTCTACATAAATCTGTGCGATAAACACAAAGTTTGCTAGCTCTTTATTAGTTTATGCAGAAACTAAAATTTGACAAACTTTGTTCTTATTTAATATACAAAAAACTGCTGAGTTGTTGCCAAAGGTGTTTTTTTTTTTCCTCGCTCGAATCTTTCCACTTACCTGTGGTTCCTCCTGAACCTTCACCCTGCATGCCGAGGCTCCTGCATCGCAAAGCTCACCATGGATGGGATTTAAAGGCCGACAGATGTTGATGTAGAAAGCTGCACCCGGATCGGTGGTAGGCTGAATGCTGCTGGCAATGTGGTGCCCCGATGGCTTGATCAGTGGGGACAAGTCAATAACACGGCTACCATTGATGACAGAGCATGGAATCTAAAACCAAAAGCAGAAACAGATCTCAGGCAGATTTTAAAATAATTTCAGAAAAGAAAAGAAAAAAAAAAAAGGGATAAAGAGAAATAATTTTACACCCAAGTGCACCCTAATATAAATGTCAGAGCAGTGACAATATGAATTTAAAGCCTCCACTTTTTTGAGCGGCTTGGCATAACAAACACTAATCTAGGATTCATCTGTATAAAGTCACATATATAATGTAGAGAGAGAGAGATTTAAATCCTTCCTATGCATCATCACATTCGCCATCACAAAGCTACCTCGTGACAAACAGTTGTTGCGTGTACGGATTTATATTCAAGTTGTAACTCGTGTTAATAACAGCTCTGCAGACAATCTTGCTACTCACACAACTCTCAATGCTTGAATGGCAATTTTGCTAACTCCTGAAAACAATTAAGGTCAATACTTTTGGCATCCCTTATAGACTGCTGATAAACCTAATAAGGGCTCAAAGCCAGGACACAGAAATAACAGGAACAAGAATAACTTCTGAGTTGAGTTTAACTCTCTGTATACAACCTTGGATGCATTTGCACCCACCGCTCTTCAAAGTCTACTCAACAAAGAACGAGCCACACGGAATGTGACACGCCCTCATTAATATTAACAACTCTATATGACTAAATACACAGCCAGTTCAACACAGGTACTAGCGCTTCTAGGGTGGGGTGCCCAGGTGGTATAAAAAAGGGTAAAAATTGAGGTGGTATATGAAGGTTTAACAAACCTAACCACACAGCCTATACTGAATAGTTGTTAGTCACTTGGTAGCCTTGCTACTGTTCATGCAACCTTTTCCTTTTCCTTTTTTTTTTTTAAAGATTCCTAAGAACGTCTATTTGGGAAACAAAAACAGCTCTGCTGCAGTAGAACTCACCTGCTTCTCACAGGCCAGACTCGTGTGCCAAGAGAAATAGTAAGTGCAGTCATCTGTTTTATCAACAAACACGGGTTGGCCAAGATGGACATTGCTGTTGCAAACAAAATTGATGATGGTGTTGCGTTCAAACTTGCCATCCTGGCACTTGGCACCCCCGGTATAGTTGAGGAAGAGAACACCGTCGTCGTACTGAAGCTTCCCGTTGAAATTCCCCGCATTGAAGTATTGCTTCGAATTACCGATCTCCGCCTGACAGGAACCTGCCAAACCGGAGGAAAACGCAGTTAGAATGACTTTTTGCAGTGAGCAAAACTCCCCAGCCCCCAGCTGATCAGCTTCACTGGGTAAATAAAATACACCCACCCATTTATACTGATTAGAATAGTACCATAAACACCGTGACAAGGGGAGGGAGGAAATCAAGCACATACAATGGATAAGACTAGTTCCCTTGCCAAAGTTAAAACTGCCAAGCAAGGGGTCCCAGAGAAATTCTGCAACTCTGACAGAGAGATAGAGGTCCGTCGTGTCCCCCTCCACCACAGCTGACCAGCTGGGCCAGAGACTGACTGACAAACATCACCGCTAACCGTTGTTTGGGGTAAACGTCTCTCACCTGACGATTTTCCACAGGGGCCCTTTGCGTGAGCGCAGACATTGAGTTCAAACTGATGGCCCAGTCGGTCAGCAACGCTGTAGCCGGCCTCCCCACCTTTCTTCAAGGGAGTCAGATCGAAGATAAAGCCTGAAATGACAATTCGTGCACACCTGGTAACTTGTTCTTGAAAAGGAAAAACTTATTTTATCCCCCCCCCTCCCTCCCCACAACATCAGATGACCGTCAGAAGGAAAAAATCTTCACTAAGGGAAAGCAACCACAAAAACCCAAAACAAATCCCTTTCTTAAACCGGCAGTGCCCAACCATTACGCTAATAATCCTTGCTGTCTTGGGATGTCAAACCCATTTTTTTCATTTACACCTGATTTTTGTTTACATACATTACATCATTACACAATGACGACAAACTGATCTTTAACAGATAATAAGGTAGAATCTAGAATTCAAGCTCCCTGCCCCTAACCCCCTCATTAACCTTTTCCATTAAAAAAAAATGCCCAACAAAAGCTAACCCATTACATTTTAATTTTAAAAGAAAAGCGTTGTTAGCATCGCCGGCCAGATCCCTGTATTCATTGATGTTGCTTATACCCAGCCACAGATACAGGAAAAGGAATCAGGCACTAAAGTCAGTATATACGGGACGCTAACACACCATCCGTCACAGGTTTCTAGGGTGAACAGTTTTTGGTTTCATCAAGTTAAGTTTGACATTCGTCTGGTCAGGTCAAACCAGACCGGACTGGACCAGACCAGAACTCTGCATCTCCAGGCACCAGGGTTTAGCATGGAAGACCTCAGCAGCAGAACAAGTGGATGAGATCTAACAACCAACTGTGAGGGCGGAAGCGGGCCCAGGAACCAACAGGGACAAGATCCCTGGTGGGTGAATGCTCTTGGGGAAAACTAAAAGTGCAGAAGGGACATGTAAAGGTGCAGAGCTGATTGAAGTCGAGCATCTAAAATACCAACTAAACACACCTACGAGGTAAAGAACGCTGAGTGGGTTGTTTCTATTCCTCAGATAAAATAACAAACTAAGGGAAAAGTAGAGAAAATTTAAATTTAAAAAAAAAAAAATTCAGTCATTTTTAATCTATGAAAACTGCAACAGTCTTAATTGTATTTTCTGCCCCCTCACACCCCCCCCCAGTCTGCACAAAGGTGTGTTGTTACCTGTTGCTGGATTTATCGCCTTGCAGAAGCCAGCAGAGGTTATCGTGTCGTTCTTGGGACAAGCGGCCCTGGTCGACCAGATAAAGTGGTGCTCACAACCGTCCTTATCTGTGTAATAGCCGGTAGGGCTGGTGCCCTGTGAGGGAAGAGAAGCATTTTACATTTTACCAATAAGCCCAAATAGTACTCCCTTCGAAGCTTTCTGTTAGAGGTGGGTGGAGGCTCCCACCTATCTCAAATTATGAAATCCTTTTATTGTTGTTTTAGGCTTTTAGTTTCCAATTACTATAAATGTTTTTTAAATGCTCTATTGACATGTTAGCCTCACGATGGACTTTACATCAGGAACCAGATCACTGCCAGCGACTCCCTCCCTTTCGGGAACAAATGCCGTTCCAATCCACACCTGCCGCCCTTCAGGACCCATCTGCGTACTTACTATGGCCTGCTTGTTGCAGATAAACTCTATGTGTGTGGAGCTGTTACGCTTCTTGTCAGCGCACAGTTCACCGTTTTCATAAACCAGTACCACCTGACCGTTTTCTATCCTCACTGGCTTGGACCCAACCTGACCAATGCTATGGAACCTGGGGAAAAGAAGATAAACAAACAGCAGCAGTCAGCATTCTTAGTCCTCCCTGTGGCATTTATGAAACAAACTCTCATCAGCAGAAGAAACAGCTTAAACAAGTCCAGATGAGGTCCTCTCATTTAGTCGGAGGCGCAAGTGGGAAACTTAACACACACACACACACACGAGTGAGGTGGTTTCTGATCTGTGTAGTAAGTGTTTAAATGGCTAATTCTGGTTAGAGGGCCCTAAAATGTTAGGATCTTTAGGGAGAGATCCCCCCCAACCAAACTCTGTTGTTCTTCTTTCAACACCATACTGAAAATTAGAACTGTCATGAGATGATGTCTAAAGTTAAGCTTTTAAAACTGAAGATTAAAATTGTGCCTCTTAGGTTATCCTTATCATAGTTTTTTTTTAATACTAAGATCACATGTAAGAAAAATTAAACATGGGCAGGTTGGGGTTTCTAGTAACATTTTTTTTAAAACACATTAAGCTCTGCAGTTGACTCACAATTTGTAAAATAAATAGAAGAGCACCTGCTGAAACTCACCAATACAAGTTACAATGATGGAGGTAATAGTTAGTCCATCACTGACTGTGGTTACAACGCCCACCCAGCCTAACCTCCCACACGCTAATAAGAACGGTATAGACCCAAATATGAAAAGCATCTCATAAAACCAGTAAAGTAATATCGTCGTCATCAGCATCCCCAATGGTTTGAGAATAAAAATTGGCTTGGCCATGCGTGGCAGTACTCTGAGACAGAAGCCGAAAATAAAAATGGCAGTGTATACCATCAAGCGCCAGCCAACTTTCCTGATTACATCGCAAGATGACTCCTAAAATGTAGTCCAAGATCACTCAGAGGAGGTGCCAAGGGCCACAACCACCCCACCGTACCTCAGAGCAACTGGGCACCCCCCACCCAGCAGTTTTTCATGGCAGGACCATCTACCGTCCACATTTTAGCCAGCCCAACAACAGGTGGGGCAAGCAGAATAAAGAACTGCATACACAACAACACCCCGTGACAGTTTTGGCTGGGCATATAAAGTGAAACAGGTACAGAGAAGTTGGTAAGACTGAAGGAACACAGGAAAGCAACAGAAAAAGAGCGAGTGAGCTCAGAGGTTGCAGAACATCTGGCTGGTGAAACCCCCCCCCACCAATTAAAGTGGGCAGAAACAACGATCCTGGCCACAGAACCCCATTGAAGAACTTAGCAAATCAGAGCAGCAACATTAACCAACCCATCAGCAAACCAGATGTAGAACACAACACTATATGGTTAGCTTACCTGTGTGCCAACAAGCCAAAGTCCCAGGAAAAAAAACCAATCGTTAAGTTTAAATAGAGCCAAAATTCCACTAATAATTGTCAATGGCTGAAATATCTCAGTTGGTGTTTTCTTTTTAAATATTATGGATGTTCAAATGAAACTCAGCTGAAATAGCATCACTGTAATGGTATCCAGCTGGATTTAATTTAAATGTCCTTAGTATATTAATTTATGAATACATATAATTTGGGTAGAGGGAGCCAATCTATCTCATATATTCCCACTACTTCGTGCCTCTTGCACTGAAATCAACACACACTTTCTGCTTCAGTTGGGCTCTCTACTAAACTTACACTGCCTCATGCCAAAGTCTTGTTTTAAAGTAAAGTACATGACAGCCTGACCTATTCCACAAATGCTTAGTTTTGCCTCAGAATTTCCAATAAAGAGATCTAATAACTAATGATCTGAAAGATTCTAATGGCACAAGGTACAAGATAACTGAAGAGTGATGGCAAGACTCCAAGAGAATGGTAAAAAATTTCCAACCATCAAGTAGTAGGGATGAAGTGCACAGACCTCATAGGTGAGACTTCCACTTTTTGAAGAACCGAAAACAGTAAATTGAATGCAATGCAATTTCTAGTTTCATAATATTCCACCATTCTAAATAAAGTCAATCAAATACCAGCAATTTCTACATCTAAAATATTGTATAGTCCATATTCGGGTACAAACACAAATCTGTAACACGATCTACGTATTAAGTAGTTTAATTTGCTTTTTTTTTTTTTGTAAAAAAACTGGCATCGTTAACTGAACCCCCAGACCATCAGTTCATAAAATGACTGACTGATTGAGACAAGCAAAATGTACCTTTTGGATGGATCGGTCTGATTTGTTTCAATGATGCAAGATGCAGCATTAAATGGACAGGTCTGCCCTGAAACAAAAGCAACAACAATAAGTATATTAAGTATCAAACCTGTTTGATTCTTACTAACATACGTTCTCTTTTTGTTCACATTTTACAGATTTTGGTTTATATCCAGGTCTAATAGAGAGAAAGAGAAACAGAATTTTACAGTTCTAACACATTACCTCCAATTATAATTCCATCTCAGTGCTAAAAATTACTAATCACAAACTAACAAATTCTTATAGAATTAAATATTGTAATGATGATTATATGGAGACTGCAATTTTGTAACTCTTTTCAGAACAATAGTAGCAAAGTGAAAATACATAAAAATGCCATATTGTACACCAACTTGCGTGTATGTGATGCACAGACATAAAGCACTGAGCACAACTATGATGCAATGTTGTTTACAGCCTTCTTGAAAGAAAAGTTAAGGCAATTCTCAAACCTGTTTGAATAGTATTAAGGGAGTTTAACTCTGAAATCCTTAAATTAACAATAAATTGTCAGAAAAACCAGAAAGATGCTTTTAATTTTGATGCAAATTAAGTCTCTCAGTAAACAGATTTCTTAGCAAATGAGAAAATGTTATCTTTCTTTAAACTAATTTACATAAGTTACATTTATTTAGATAGCGTAGGTAAAATCAAACATCAGTACAACAAAACTAACCCAGGAAATGCTTATTACCCAAACAAACATGGCATTTACTTCTCAAAGGTTTTACATTCCATAAAGATAGTTATAATTTTGGTAAAATCAATGCCTTAGCTTTAAAAAGTGTCCTAGAGTAATTTTGCATCAAAGTACTTGTGGGTATATATTGTTCTATCATTTAACAGTTTAAGCCATTACTTACAATCTCTCAGTATTGCCAATTTCTTCACATGATATTAACATCTGAATATCAGTTTTTATAAAACTTATACAAAGCTGAGTTTAGAACTACAGAAAAATTTCTAGTGCTGTAAAAGTTAATAACTTTGTTTAAAATGAAATATTGCATTTGAGTAAATTTTAAAATATTTTTTAAAACTCATTCTAGTAAACAGTAACACAAGTAGGAAATGTAGCCAGCAGTTACTGGTAAATATTCTTTGAATGTGGCATACAATTCACCCCAAAATTATGCCAGACGTATCATCAGAAATGCTTTTCTGGTGAATTTGAATAATTTGTTAAATTGCACATTTAAGTTAAAAATGGAATTTAAAGCCAAAATATATGTAAAATTATCCAAACAGGCAACAGAGAAACAACCATTATTATACCAAGCGACACTAAATTGGAAAACGTAGTTAACCAAAAATAGCAAACATGAATAGCAGCAAATTTCATTTGCAAACATTCCGGAAACATGCAGCTAAGTAGAATTTTATTTCCAGTAAATACCTATTTCAAAATCCTAAAGTTTAACAAGGTTCTCCCACCCAGTAAGTTTGGTTACCAGGGGCTGTTGCAGTGCCCATAGTGCGGTTTATTCTTCTCTGTACCAGTTTTTAACATGGGGATTCAATCAAGTCCCTGTGGTTTCCTTCCACAGCAGAACAGGAGAGTTCTGCTAATGACTTTCCACCATTACACTACCAGTCCAAAGCCTAAATGATGCGGGGCTTTGTTAAAAAAAAAAAAAGTTATAAAAATGGAACAAGGCTACCAGAGAGTCTGGGTTCCACCTTAAGCAATGGCACTGCAATCAGAAGGATGTGAACATGAACCGATTTCCAAACAGCTATTTTTTTTTTAAAAATATTTTTTGCTTGAGCATAAACTCCCTATTCTGAAGTTACTCACCTTTCTGGTGGACAAGTGATCGACAGACATTTATTATAAACTTCTTTGTCACGTAATTCGGACTGAGGGATTGGTAATTGTTATCAGTCTGGCTCAAGGTGCTGAGATCATAGACATTTCCTTTGTTGTCAGTCACACTGCAGTCGCCGATGCTGACTGGAGGGCAAGCACGACTTGTTGGCCACAAGAACATGTAGACACAGTCATCTCTCTCCTGAATGTATCGTGGACCAGATGACCCATTTTGGCTGTGGTCACAACTAAATGTTATCACTGTGGATCGGTTGTACTTTCCATGACAGTTGAATTTCCCATCGCTGTATGTTAGGGTTATCTCCCCTGCATCGTACATCAGCTTATCGTTTTTCTGACCTGAGAATAAATTGTGAAGTATAATTCAAGAAAACTGGACAAACATTTTTAACTTCAAATAATACAAAAAAAACAGGTTAGTTATATTTGTTACTATATACCTAGAGTAAAATATGCTAAACATTCCCAAGTTCATTCTGGCCAAGATTTTAACTTAGATATGGGGAAAAGATGACTTCTGAAAAGGACTTAAGCCACAAAATACTAATGTGGCAAAATAATCCACAGTGGATAAAGAGGACACAATTATAAACCAAAACACTCTCTTGAAAGAGGCCACAAACATCTTCATGTGCCTTATAGCACCTGAGCAAGTCGAATACCACTTTCTCTACTCTCATTTCAAGAGAGTTCAAAAGCAGAAAGTGATGGTCTTAAAGTAACGACACAAGCAAACTTAATTCCTTCTACGTGTTTGACAATTTTGATTGATAGTAACTGTAGCAGTGAAACTGAATTTCAATATTAAAGCCATATAGGTTTCAGAATAGTTATATCATTGGTCATAAAGTAAGATTAAGTTTTTGATTATCAAATTTTTATTTAAAAGAGAAAAAATCCAACAAACAAACTTCCCCAAAGCTGATTAATGTATTGTACTTTTCCTTACCAAAGAAAAACGCAAACACCCACATCGCATTAACTGACAAATCTTCAGGTATTTGTTGTTGTTTTTTAACTAAACATTGAAATCAAGTTCATAATGTACTTAATTATCTCCCTTTGTCTAAACATAAACGAACTACATATTGCTCAAAGCTTAATTAATCAACTGTAGTAAGAAATAATTCAGGTCTTTGCTACCTATAACCTCAGAGTCAGAAAAGATCTGTAAGCATTCACATCAATGAGATTCTACTAGTTTTAATAGGGCACTTAAAACGAACCTGGAAAAAGACATGATTACAGCAATTCTGTTTCAATCAAGTTCCATTTCAATGTCCCTCGTAATACAGAAGCCCAAATTTGAGGATGTGGATTAAATTTCTATGGAGAAATCTGCTAATGTTACACAAATAGCCGCATACATGTATAGTAGATGAGGGATTATTTATGTGAAAAGCACCTAGAGTGAGAATGACATAATTTTAAACTGTCTAACATTAAATAGAACAAATGACAACAATGGAAAAATCTTCAAGCATCACTGTAGAGAAATATACATCATCTAGATACCCAGTCTTACAACAACAACAAAAGGTGTAGCCAAAGTTTGTCATTTAAACAGTGCTGGGATAAATGGCTCTAAACGATGTTGGGGTTAAGATTACACGAAGCCCTGTGATGCACAGAACGCGGGCTAGAGACCCTATAAGGCAACGAAGGTGCGTAAGCCAGACCGCTGCTCTGGGCGGAGGTGTGTGCACGATTACCTCCCAAAAAATATCAAATGGTGCTACAGAATACAGAGAAGAAAAGTAAAACTCGAGCGAAAATAACGTGGTGTTTAGAAATTTGGTTTGTTGTTAGCGGTTCACCAAGTGATGTGGACAAAACTAAACTACTTATGCTGGCCCCGTGCTGGCTCCCTCTTATTAAAAAAACCCCCTGAAATTAAGCATTTTCTTATCGCTCCATTATTATGGAATAAAAAGGAAACACACCAACATACTACTACTCACCTAAGCTAGCAGCTGATAAATAATGTCATATTAATGTGAACATACCTAAGTTGATAATAAGGGGTGGTTTGACCCTTGTCTGACAAGCTGCTACTCCTTTAGTACCGCTACATGCCATATGACCATTATTTAGGGTCTTGCAAACATTCAGTACGAACTCGTAACCATCACCATGCACCTGGTAGTCAGTGGTGGTTTTCTGCAGGGGTCCCAGATCAAATTCATAATTATAAAGTGGATCCACCACCTTGCAGTCTTTTCCAATCACTCGCTAAAAATAGATGCACATACACATGTATAAAGATCATGAGAAAATGCACACACAGAGCGATTACCTCGTCTAAATGAAAACCTCTTCTCAATCTCAAAGGAAGATACACATCAACTACACTGTGAACGTACACTCAAAACTACAAAATTATCCCTTGTGCACATAACTGTTTCTATGGAATCCACCTACACTTCACTATGTACACAGCTGCAGGCTTAAAAAAATGAAGGTATTACATACTCTGCATATCTATTTTAAAATAAAGGTATGCAGCATCTGGTGTAGAGAGGTAGAGGTAGAGCATGGGGTTCAGGTGCGCAACAACTTATCCTTCTACATGTCCTGCTTATTACTTACTGAATGTCTGTGCGGTTAACACTGATTAACTCATTCACCACCAAAGATGCCATTATTATTTTCTGGCAAACATGCCGTTATTTATTAAGAGCTTGTCTGAAAAGGTGCAGATCCTCTACTGCCCAATAAATGCTCATTTCAGTGTTTCTGGTAATGAGAGGTGAGGTATACAGTTGTCCCCAGGTATTCGTGGGGGTTACGTTCCTAGAGCACCCGCGAAGAGTGAAAAACCGCAAATATTGGACGTGGTCCATAAAAATGCCTATAAATGCCACAATATAATGTAAAATATAATAAAAAATATATAAGTAAATATATAATAATAATTTAATAAAAAATACAACACTCAGCGAAACACTCGAGATAGCTACACGCGGTAAACTGGGATGATGCGGGGCTGCTGGGACAGCGCCTCGTGGGCAGCAGCCAATCAGCGGCGAGGAGAAATGAATAACGCTCTCGGATTGGCTACTTTCAAACCTCCAGCCAATAGCGTTTATTTTATATTGATATTTTGCTGAATTTACGTTTGTATTTATATTACAAAATTAGTAAACTATATTGTTATTAATAATTTAGCGTTAAAAAGTGTGAAAAAATATATATTGCCACGAAAAAAGCCATAAAAAATCGCGGAAGATATTTGTAATTCCGCGAATATGCGGGGGTTTCTACAAACAATTATTAGTTAGGTTCTGTGGAAAGTTCCGCGAATAACCGGGGCCGCGAATGCCGAACCGCAATTACGTGGAGGTCGACTGTAATGGCCACTCTATACTCCGCTACTGTAATGTTACCTGGTCATCTGAAGCATACACTGAAATTAACTCCAGACTAAACAAATTGAAAAATCTTTTGGCAGTGGATGGTCTGAATCTAATTAGGACAGAAAAAGAAAGAAAGAATTTCTGTACAAATTACAAATTCATTCACACAAACACAGAAAATACGTACGTTGATGGGGCAGGCAACAGGAGTCCTCCAACTGAATATGTATTCACAAGTCTCTGTTTCTCCTTCGAATACTGGATCATGCTAAAAAGTAATAAACAGGTCAGAACAAGGAGAAAAAATATAAAAGGTTTATAAACACAAAGGAGCTTTTGTACCTGTCTGTCTTTCTTTGATCTATTGATTAGAAAAGACAATTAGACCAATTCAGCCTTTTCTGTATCTTCAGATTTTAAAATGTGATGATTGATTGTACTTCTGCTGTTCAATTTATCAACATTAATCAGTTGAGAACTCTGGATATCAATTCTACTGATGACATTCATCTGTAAACGAATATTAATGGGATGTAGAGATTAGAACTCTTCTGCTTAGGAGGAGGAAACATGTATGTGGGAGAAAGCATGCCACTGGCTTGACACTAAACATGATCCAGACCCATGGTGGAATGAGGAGGAGATTAAACTACAGCTGCCACCCTGACAGTGACTGAGTGCCCTCTGCTAACTCACCACCTGCCAATAAACATCTGGCAACGTTTCCTTTAAAACATTTGGCAGGGGCATCTCACCTCGACCACAGAGCAAAAAAAGTTAATTCTCATGCTGCGGTGTGATTCCTTTGGTGTTCCCTTGTGACACAGTGTGCCGCCTCTGTAATGGATGCTAAGAGTCCCATCAGACAGAGCTATAGGTTTTCCCTGCACAAATCCCATGCTGAATGGACCCCTGTCTGCAGTTATCTGGCAGCCTCCAATAGGTCCTTAAAAAGAAAACAAAAACAAAAAAACTTGTGGTAAAAACCTGTTCATATAGATCTCTTCTCAAAAATACCTTGTTATTACCTAATAATGTATAAGTTCCCTATTTTATCGTCATTAAGACCACTATAAAAAAAATTTTCATTCTGTAATGCTGATTATATTTCTGGTTACCGACTTGAAGAGTAAGCCACCAGTAATATTCCAGCTCTGTATCCTATTATAAAAGTTTGTTAACAAATTAGTGTTTACTTTTCCTTGATACCAAAATCATCTCACCAATCAAAATATCTATAAGTTACCAAATATTGGCCTGACCATAAATCTACTAGCTGCTGCTACTAAAAAAACATGTTGTAGTAAAAAGAGAAGTGAAACATGAATTGTGACAACATGTGGCTTCTAAAATGATACATTACACCTTAAACGTTTTGTTTATCCATAGGCTCTCAGAAACTTACCAGCACAAGTTTCATTCTTCATGCTATTCAAAGGTCGGCACACATTGATGATGTATTGGATGCCTTTATGGTGTACTCTGGTGTCAACTACTTTCCAGTTGCTATGTACTTTGGCCAGGCGGGAAAGGTCATACTGGTTGCCACTTTTGTCCTGCACAGTGCAGTCCACAGGCTGAGGAAGACAGGCAAGGGAGGTCCGAAACTCAAACAAATATCTCTGGTCGTTCGTCTGCTCGATGTACTTAATACTTCCCAGGTCCTGCTCTCGTGAGCAGATGAAGATAATTTCTGCGCTGAATCTTTGACCTGACAAAACAAAGAACGTATCAAGTTCCTAATGCTTTCCACTTACAGAGTTTAAAAAAACACAAACAAAACACACATGAATTAAAAAACCTCAGCTTGTGCTTTAATTTTAACTGAAATTCACTAGTGAGATTAACTGGAATATGAATGCAGTTAATCAATGGCTGCAAAACCTGAGCATGAAGAATATTGAAATGTCCTAACCTACAAGGGCTGCAACTAACTGAAAAAATCTCATTGTTGGTAATCAACAGGTGCAACCTGGCCATACGCCAAACCAGATTTTAGTCTGCCCTGCGAACTTTATTCATTTCTAATTAAAATGCAGTTTACTCACCGCTGAGGAACCGCTTCCCAGCATACTTGAGATGCAGGTGACCATTGAAATACTCTAATTTTGAGCTAACAAACGCTAATCCGATTTTCCTTGTGGGCTGGACCTCACACATAGCAGGATTTTTGCCCTCAACCTTGTCACACACTTTTTCTGATAGTTTTCCACAAATGTTGATCTTATTAAAAAAACAGAAAAGAAAGATTCTCTTAAAAAAACAAAACCTGAATCCAACTCACTTAGTAATTTTTACTCAGGTTCATATTTCTGAATAACTAAACTGTTCCTGATGATTGACAAGAAGGTAGACTTTAATATGTGGTAAATTAAGTAAGAGTTTAACTGCCACAGAGTTATCAGTCTTCTGACAAGACTGGTTGCTGAAAAGTGTTTACCCTCCTGTAAACTGTACGTCACCTGATGTTTTTACGTACAATCACAACAGGAAAAGAAATTGCTACGAATATCTTCATTTTAATATGAAAATTATCTTACCATTCAATCTGGAGACCATGCAAGTCAATCTAGCCCCTCTTACCATTTTCCTTGTGAAAATCCCTCTCACTGTTTGATGAGAGCTTGGAATTATGTCATTATCTGCTTGGAAATACAATTTTCTCAACATCTTTTCCCATTATGTCCTTATATACACGTCTCTCCACGATTCCTTATTTCAACAAATCTAGCAATTTCCATGCTGTAATAAACAGTACTTAATTGGCTTAAAAGTGAAGGTATTCACAGCAGTTCCTTTTCTATTGTTTTTGTCACACATGAAAACATCAAGTGACACGCACTGTAAATCTATTTCAGAAACCAGCATTCTTGAACTGTTAGCTATCAAATTCCACTATTAACTTACCTGTCATCAACATTTATGAAATAAGCAATCAAACTACTAATAACTTGACCATAATGTTTTTAAAGGTCACTAATCTCATATTTAAGTCTCTTTATTTATACATCATCAAAATTTTTAATGTTCATATAGATAAATATATAGTAATATAGCACTATAATTGTAGACAGTAATGATAAAAGCATAAGCTGAATGTACAATAAAAGATGAAATCATGCAGTTATATAGTGTTTCTTTTAAATTTTGATGAGAGGAAGTTAATCAAATAAATGATTACCTTCCATGCAATCATTTTAAAACATGGCTTCTTCACCAGGTTATTTTTTATTGAGAATAAAAATCTGAAAACTTGGGGTTTGAATGTGGCAACATGGTAATTAATTGTATCCTTACTGTGAAGTTTCTCGCTCTGACAGAAACTGAGTAGAACTCGTCACCTTTCTTCGTGAGGGGTTGCAAGTTGAAGACATATCCAGAGTTAGCATCTTTCACCATGCATGGCTCCTGGGAAGTCACGGTGGCTGCTTGAGGACAGGCCGCCTCTGTCTCCCAAATCAATGAATACTCGCACTGGCTGACCTTAATGGGCACATTGGGCCCAGAGGACTGTTTGAGGTTACATGAAACGAAAAACAGAACATTAGTGTGACTTTTGCTTGTTAACAGTCAGATTCTTCTCTCAGAGTGCAATAGTTGAGGTCCATTTCTATCAGTCACTGCACTGAACGATTTGTTTTTGTTGTTCTGATGGTAACAGGTCAAACACAAAGAACACCTAGTAGTTCTTAAAGTAGACCTTTTTCTGAAGAAAAAAATAAGAGTGAAAGCAAACTGCAGTTGTTTCACTTTTCAGCAAAGTACACTCTTAAAGACTGTCGATAACACACCCCCCCCCCTGTAAACAAAAGAGCAGGTCTCTGCTTCAGAATCTATAAGAAACTAACGGAAAGAGTGTGAGCCATTCTGATTTTATCTAAATGAACATATTTAATTTTAGAGAGAAGTTATTAAAGCAGTATGAATGAAGGCAGTCATGGCTACCTGTTGTCCTTGGGTTTTAATATCTATAAAACTTGACAGAGTTTGCTCTTTAAAGTCTTTACAGCTGTCAAAACTCAACTATGGCAACAAGGACTGGGTTTTTCAGAAGCCATGGTCACTGATCCCTCTAATGCTAGTGGCATAGTAACAAAGAATCCGTATAGATTCCACACATTAATTTCCATCTGCTTACTTGTGAGAAGAAAAAAACAAGCGATATGTAGCCTTCTCTCCAACTCATAAAAACATCTCTATCCTCTCTAAATCCAGGGGGTTTTAATAAAACAATAAAATCTTAATCCATTATTTTGTAAATAACATACTACCAATAACTTACGTGATATCATACAACTTGCTAGGCTTTTTGTTTTTTTTTTTAAACTTCACACTCATCTTTTTTATTTTAATTTAAGCAAATTTCCCTTGCATCAGGGTTAGGTTTTTTAAAATCTTAAAACTCATCTGTGATAGCAAATCTACACGCTGTCTTTCCTGCATGGGATGAGATGAGAGAGAACTAGACACTACAGTATGGATCACCAGTGATGCTGCGTACAAAGAGTATGTGTGAGAGAGGGATAAAGAGATACAGGATGAAAGTACGGCTTGGTGGACGATGTGCAGCTCAGAGACTTCCAGATAGAACATTAACAATGATAGATGCAGCTTGACAATTAAAAGTTAAACAGGTCACTGTCCCCCTGGTTGTAAATTAATGAGGGGAAAATCAAATGCAGGCAGTATAGAATCCGACGAACACAAGCTACTCACCAATGCTCCTTTCTTGCACTGAAAGTGGATTGATGTTGTGTATGTGGTTTGGTTTAGACCATCCTGACATGGCTCACCGTTGGTGTACTGCAGCAGCAGTTGACCCTCGCCGACCAACTTCAGAGGAGAGGTCAGCTGGCCCAGATTTTTGTTCTCTATAACTTCCTGCAAAACCAAGACCGCAATTTACTTAACTGGCCAAGGATCTAAAACAAAATAACATAAAATAACCATGTGGCATTGCCTTAATTTTCTTTTTTTTTTAAAAAAAATAATTGAGAAGTTTTGAAATATCTAAAAGTAAACTGTTTAAATTAAGTAATGTAATTATAAAATAAAATAATATCAGTTATTATTATAGCAAAGCAAAAAATACAGACATATAAAAGCCTGATGAGACTAATATTTAAATTTGAATTTTAACAAATTAAAAAAAAGAAAAAAAAAAGAGAAGCAGTTTTGTCGACACACTTGGTTATCCTCTGATCATTTCGTGGGCCACTTGTTCACAGCAAAGAAATCAGATAGGTGTGCAAATGAATGGAAAAGGTGTACCCAGTTTACTGAAGGAGTTACAGAAATCTGTAGGTTCAGAGATAATGAACAAAATCAATTGACCACGGTGTTTACACAGTGAGAAATTGTCACTTTAACATTCCATTTTGAAACTTCCTGGGACATTTAAACGAAAAAAATTTTATTACATTCTTCATAAAGCCATCATTATATAGCTGACAAGCCGAATGCTAGATGCCCCCGGAGAGAGAGAGACGGATATCATTTTGCCCCACCAGTTTTCAGCTGTTGTTCAAAACTTCAATACAATTTCTGGATGTTCCAGTGTCAGGATTCATCAAATGGCCTACTGTGGTTTGGTTCCTTTTGTGGGGGGCCCCCACTTATTGCTGGATGGCATGGAAGGTCTGGTGGTAGACTACTGGACTGCTAGGCTGAGGGTCCTCTGAGGTACTGCCTCCCCAGTCTGTGATTTATTCTCACTCATCTTCGCCCTGTTGGTCGTGTGAGTTTCCTATCACTAGCAAAGATGTGAAGTGAGCCCCAGATAGTGCAAGATAACACCAGCTATGTTGCTACAACAAGTGATCCCAATGTGTGACTGTCATAATATGGAAGAGGAAAACAACTATTACAAACACATTTAGCCAGCCCACCAACTCACCTTTCCGTCAACAAATTTTGTCTGACAGCTTGCTGCAAAGGAACTGCAGCCAGATGCAACAGGTATGTGGTTCAGGGGACGACACACATTGATGTAGAACTTCTTCCGTTTGCTTGACTCTGCACCGTCATCCACTGCCCAGTTGTTGCGAGTCAGAGCAAGACTAAAGAGAACAGGAGATGAGAGGTAAATAACCAGCAACAGCTGCTGTGTATAGTGAATCAGTCTTTATTTCCCAAGGCGATAAACAGATGTGCTTTTGCAACACCCAAGTAAAAGTAAGAAATATCTGATGGGCCAACTGTTGAATGCAATTTTGTGTGGAGTTGACTGGAGACACTTTTGAACAGAATTAAATGCAGCAAAAAATTTGAGAGAAAGAGTGAGAAAGCAGAGCATCTCATCAGCAAGCAGAGATGACATTGGCATAACAGCTCTGAACATTTAAAATATTTGAATATTTCATTGCACTATCGAGTAACTCTGTATGGCTATTTTTTTTGTCCTTTAGAATTCTAGTGATGAAGCAATTTTAAATGTTTTATGGTTCTCGGTTTAAAACAAGAGAAGCTGGGGGTGGGAATGGACCTTCAGTTTTTAAAAATGTTTCGTGTTACTGGTTTATTGGTTTAGTTTATGCTAAACCTGCACTGATCACTGCGTGTGACAATCAGCTGGAGAAAGCAAAACCACGAGTAATACACAAAATCTACTGCTACTGATCAGTTATCATTCTCTGACAACCTCCATCTAACTTCAGAGTTCAAACTGTGGATTATAGAGCGAAGAACTTCTAAGGGAAGAAAGGAGATGGGTGGGTTGGGGGGGAAGGGGTCCTCTGATGTTAGGAAAACTTGCTTGATGTATTTGCAGGTTTAGTTTCTTTTAAAATTATATTTTTGGGCGGGAGGAAGACGACAGACATGCAAACAGGGCCACTGCTGCATGCAACCCTGAACTACGTATTTTTTTCTTTAACTTAGTGAAGAGAGAGAATGGACAGCGCTGTTCTTGACGGGATGGCAGATAACGCATTAAATCAGGTTTTTCATTGAAAAAAAAAATATAAATAAATATAAATAAACAAATAAAGCCTGATACGAAAGACTCAAATGCATATAAACTGAATTTGGTTTAAAGCAGCTTCAGGCTAAACATTTTCAAGGTAAATAATATGAACAGAACTTTGACGTACAATAGATAGATATCTCAAGGTAACGTGATTTTACTCCTCCATCGAGACTTCAGCCGGCGAAAATTTATTACAAGTTGCTGAGTAGTTAAAAAAAAAACAACAACAACACAAAGACGACTACTGTATCCAAAATCAGTAACCAATCACTTAATTTAGCTCTAAACTTTTTGACCATCGCTCAGAAAATTGCCGAGAAATCAACTGTTCTCAAAAGTTGTGTTCAAGATGAGAAAAATGTTAATTCCCCTCCGCCACTTCAGCTGTAGCACTGGGGTAAATTCACTACCCACCTGGACAAGTCGTACTGCTTGTGTGACTTCTCATCGGTGACCACACACTCGACAGGCGGGGATGGACAAGCGTATTTGGTGCGCCAAATGAACGTGTAAGTGTAGTTTCCCTCACTGACAAACTTTGGTACACCAGCCCCAGCCTCATAGTCACACAGGAAGGCGATCTCTGTCTTTCTTTGAACTGGAGGAAAACTGTGGTAAAACTCCCCGCCCGAGTACGTCAGGTTGATCATCCCATCAAAGTAACTCAGGTTCCCGTTGGGCTGGCCTATGTTCTTTATCATGCTGAAGAGAGATTTCACAAAAGATGCATTTTACCCTGGATGATAAAGAGCATCTCTTCCCTGGATCAAGTACATACCAAGTCTTTTACAACAATACACATAATGCATAGTACAGATAATTACAAAATAAGGCAGAAAGTAAGTAAAATAGTTTGAAGGGGAATATTCCCTACCCTGGGGTCAAAGACCCTACATTGGTACTAAATCTTCCTCAAATTATACAAAACAACAACAACTTATTCTTGTTAGATGACAGCTCAAACCCAGATCCACGAAAGCATCACGCATGACTAAGCACAACGACACCATTCTACCATTTGTTTCTTACACTTTCCACTTCTCTTGGACAAAACCTGTCCCGACTTTTGAAGTCTAAGGGCATCTCACAGCAGTGATTTAAAAAGGGATGATTTGGGGCGAGAGGCTTCGTGACCAAGCAAGTAATTACCTAGGTATGGTTGGGGGTTCTTGAGCAGCGGTCAAAGTGTAAGCCAGTCAAAAGCTACCCCACTGAATGTCTGCCACAAGCACCCTAAAGTCCCTACTAGAACTTCACTTTTAGGAGTAGTAGGGAACTCTTGCAATCAGCTGGAGGGAGGAAGAGTGATAAGAAACCATGCAAGAGAGGCAGACCAAAACTGAGTTGGCCCAAACCAAGATTCAAACCTCAAACATGGCAGTCCAGTAGTCTAACTACCAGCCCTGCCACCTTTAAAATTGCTGTTGGAAAAAAAAAAAAAAACAAAAAAAAAAACTACCAATTTCTTATATCAACTATTTTCTCCTTTTCAGATTTTATCAATTAAAGAATTGAAAAAAGGTTCATTCACCTACCTGTCTGGCGGATTCCTCTTCACCTGGCACACCCCAGCATTCTGGTGTTCCTTGGCTGTGTCACACTTGGTCCCTTTCACTGCAGCACACACATTGATGTAGTAGTCATAGGTTCCATCAAACAGCTGGTAGGAGCCATTGCTTGGCTTGGTCAGCTGAGATAACTCAAAACTGTAACCTGTGTGGAGATGGGTTAACAGATTAAAGTGTTCTCTGAAACAGGCTGCAATACCATAACTATATTTAAAATATCATTCTGTACACTTCTTTCAGCAGAACAAAGGAAAAAAATAAAGTAAATTAAAAAAAAAAAAAAAACTTTAAATATCTGTGATGTTGCTAGAAGCAGTTGAGACAAATCGTTTAACAGGCAGACAAAGAACACAGTCCCCCAACAGCCCAACAAGTAGTCGAAATTCACAACAGCGATATAAATTAAGATCGTGTAGGGTCCTTCAGAATGGATCTTGATCTAGCAGTCCTTCAGCATCGTTGAGAGAACATGAGGCATGTTGCAGGATAGTAGTGTTTTAGTTTAGCATGGAAGCAGAAAGTCACAGCCAAGGTAGAAACGAAGCACAACATCGCCGGATCCTGCGGGAGGGACCTGTTACTGCAATCCCTCAATACGAGAGAGAGCATTGTAGAGTCCCCATAAATGAGGCAGTTACATGCATGTGCATCAAAGTTTACAGTTAAGTTAGACGCAGTGTGCCAAGATACTAGTTAAATTTCTTTCAATTTTTTCTTTTGTTGTATAACAAAAAGGAAAGAAAGCTAAATTTAATACCACACAGCACAATGGTTGAATAACCTTTGGTGTGGCTATGAACATGTAGGTATGCACCAACAAGAATTAGTTACTACCCAAGGAAATCATGTTTAAAATCTACAGCACACAGACCCTGTCTGACTGCCTACCCTCAACAATGAACTGATAGATACCAGCTTATACCCAAAACCAGCTAAGTTAAAGCACGGGAAATCAGGGGAATGCTGCATATTCAAGTTGCAGTTCCTACGTGTACCAGTGGTTAAGGATGTGAACACTGCTACAGAGGTTTTTCAGCTGGTTAATGTTTTCAGATGCCCCCACCCAAACCACAGTCTACTGCAGCAGGCTCTTTTCCCCTGGGTTTTCCTACTTTATCATTTTGAAACAAAGTTGGAAGGTATCTCACCTTTATGGTTTAGTGGGTCAGGGTTATTAAAGAAAGAAACGTTACACAGAACATTGCCAATCATAAAGATAGTGTTCAGCTAATGTCTTTTTTAGCAGGTAAGCTGACATACCTGCATCATCGTCATACACTTTACAAGAGGTTCCAGTTTTGTGGCTGAGGATGCATGCAGCAGCTGTGTGCCATACAAACTCATAAGAGCAGTCATCATCTGACTTTGTTATCAGCTCGGGAGCACTCTGTAGATCTCCTGAAAAACACACACAAATTAAGTACTTGCAACAAAACTCTGCACTAAAATTTGACTGCTGTTGTGCATGCATGGGATAGCATCATATTTACTAAAACAGCTGTCTGGACCAGCAGTTCCCAATCCTTTTTTTGGTCTTCTGTTCTCCAGTCTCTGCTCCAGAGGACAGTTACCAACCTTTACTTTTGTTTATACTCATAGCTTGCTTCGACTCTAGCAGAGTAATACACAGGCGATTTTAGTTTGCCATTTTGTTTCTCAATAGTAATATGCATATATTCTGAGTCTCTGTCCACTACAACTTTTTTAAAACCTACAAAGAGTTATAACTTATAAGCAGCACTGCAAGATGGAGTCAGTCTATTAATGGTTTTTAGTGACAGAATAATAAATGTATGGAAAGATCCACCTTTTGCAGTTGGTCTACATAACATAGCAAATACATTTTAAAAATGCACTACACATGAACATTAGAGGAGTGAAGGTGTGTTTCACCACGAGTTAAGAAACCTTTGTCTCTCTTAACGATAATATTTCTCATGTATAAAAAAAAAAAAACAACAGTTGTTCCGTTGTTAATCTTGAATATTTTACCATGCAAAACAAAAATACTTCCGAGTTCAGACCAGACTTTTGAGAAGAGGTTCTGAATGTGTGGGCATCACAGATATAAACTATTAAAGTTTCCACGTGGCTCAATATTAGAAAAAAATTTCAACAACAGAATTGTAAACAAATGAAGTAAATTAGGCAAGATGAGGGTTAACGATGATAGCGAAAGTCAATTTAAAAGCCAAACTAACAGGTACTTTTTGTTGGTGTGTTAGAATGTATTTGCTTTAATCAGAACCACAGCTAGTGTAACGAGTAAGCTGCTCAGGCCTCCTGAGAGTGAAGCATCTACAGGCATAAACATTTAAACACCATACAAAAAATTTTGGCTGATTTCTGCTGTTTTACTCAGTATGCAGGCCAGCGTGTGTCATCTAGATGGTGAGTGTGTCGGTCAACCACAAACACTGTGATGACGGAGTGAATAGCCAGTTTCAGGAGGAAATTGTCCACTCTGGACATCCACCAACCGTGGCAATCTTTGCAACCCCAGAGATATCTCATTTAAAATCAAAGCAGATGTACCAACAAAAGCAATTTTGTATAAGGAAATGGGCCTTGGAATAAAGCCGGTTGCAATCTACTGTACTTTTGTTAATTATACTGAATATATTTCATGCAAGAACAATAAGAATATTTTGTCATGATATATGTAAAAATGCTATTGCGGTTATTGAAATTCTATTGTCTTATCTGTATTTTGGCAGCGACTGCAACAACATGTATAACTAGATGGTAAATAAACTGTAATTAAGTTAACAATGTGTGATGGACCACAATAAAAAGTTTACCTGGCTTGCAAAAAAAGGTAACAACCGAGTAAGTCTTTTTTCCACTACCACAAGTATCGCCATCAGTGTAGTTCATTTGTATTGTGGTGGTTTTGGGATTATAGACTGGACCATTTACGTATTTTCCTAAGCTTCTTATGATGCCACCGGTTTCTGAAATTAACATTTAAAGTTTCTATTAGCAAAGTTCCCAGCCTTATGAAGAATTAAACAGTAAGAACAAAGCCTAGGACTTATTCAGTCTCAGAGGGTTCATTTTTAAGTAGGCTGCCTACACTGTTCATCCTCCACACACTTCTAAAGATTAAAAAATACCTACCATTTTTTAAAAAAATTAACATGACATGCTAGGGATATATAGGTTTGATACACACAATATTATGTAAAACAAAATAAAGCCTGATCTAAATACACTGGTGGTCAGAAATAAATATATGGATTGACTAAACTACAGCTTTCAAATGCATAAATCTATTTGAAGGGTGTCTATTTAATTTTAACCACCTTCTGTATGTACAAAACCATCAGTTAGTTCTCCATTAGACTGACTGGCCAACTTCCATATTGTACATTCTACATTACTTCCAGTTTCCAGATGCACTTTGGGCTTGGCAACGTTAAGCAATTCAGTTTTAAACTCTCATTCAACTTCAGAAAGCAGCTTAATACAATCTGTTCATCCCTAAAGAATTTTAAACAAAAACTTAGCCAGATATTAATTAAAAACCAGTGTTGAAGGGCAATACCAGTGGTTTTTTTGGTGCTGCTGTTGGTGGTAACTGTAGCCAATTCAAACCAAATCTCTCTCTTTTTCTTCAGGATCATTAAAACAAACAAAAAAAGGGGCTTTGCTCATACAACTAATAAAACAATAGTTTTCGACAAGAGTTGCTTAAAAAAAAAACAACAGGAAACACCTTTAACCCCTTTCCCACCCAAAATCCATGAAGCAGTCAGTCATCGGTTAAACAAACTATTATTAGGTTGCACAGATGATGATTTTAAATGTCTACTCTGAAACAATCTTCTTTCTGATCTGCTAACTTAAAAGTATATATTAAAAAAACAACAACTCAATTTTCTCTGCTATACAAAGGCAGAATTTTTTGTGACTCAAAAAAATAAAAAAGAAAGGAAAAGAACTACACGGTTGTTATGCATGTGCATGCTTGTGAACATGCATATTTTACTTTTTTTATAAGCAGCAAAACTAGCCAGGGCGAGACGGAAAATAGGTGGCCTGCGCTAGAGAGAAGCGGTCCTGCGGACGGTTTGATAACGCTGGTTAATAACAAAGGCTGAGAGGTTGGTGGTCTGTGTGGGTGAGTGCGTCATGGCTACGTGCAACAGTCTGCCACTCTACTCACGTTTCAGACAAACTGAACTTCCTGCAGGACACTGGGCAGCTGCCCCTTCCCTCAGCACGTCGTTGCAGACGTTAACGAAAATGTCTGCTTTGTCGTCATAGTGGTTGCCATTCAAAGCTTGCCAGTTTGTTCCTGTAATACAATAAAATTATTTATCAATAAACTATTTACAATTTTTAAAAAAAATTAAAGAATCTCCACCCTTGATTTTGTTTGATTCCTCATAATCGATCCAAAAACAGAACTCATTTGTCATAACTTCAGACAGAATACCCATGTATACTGCTAAGTGCACGTTATACCCAAAGTATTAGTACACTGCCAAGTCTTAATGTATTACTAAATACTACCAAGATAGTACTACGTTCTTTGTATACTGCCACATGCATGTTGTCTAAATATTAAACAGACATATTCATACTATACTGCTAAATACCATCCTTGTATATTACCATGCCCTTAAATATTAATCTTCCATATTGCCATGCATATGTTGCAACCCTAAATGCTTCTTTTGTATATTATTATGTTATAACCCTGAATACTATCCTCATATTGACAAGTTGTTGTACTGCTTAAATATTTAGTTTTAAAAAAGTAATACAATTAATTTTCTTATTGCCATCTTAATTTGCTCACTAAATTTTACAGTTTCATCTGTACAGTTTAAAATAGAAGAAATAGCACCTCTATTTTAAGATGCTATATATGTCAAAGACATTTATGGAAAAACGTTTTGTACATTCATCCTCCTTAGTGAATTAGGTTGCAAGCAGAGTGGAATCAGAGAGTACTGTTTGCTATAATTTTGAATCTTTAAGACTTTTTTTAAAAAAGAAAAAAAAAAAAAACATTTTTAAGACCTCTCCAGCTTTTGGTATAATTTAGTACTACAAACAGTCAAATGTTTTCTATATCAAGAATTACCCACTTAATATGTAGGACCTGGTGTCTTCTTGCTCTCTTCATGGCTGCAACCAAACCTTAAGTCAAGGCTTGAGTTATGTCATCTGATTTGTAATACGACGAGTAGACACTGTCTGATGTAAAAAATTGGTGGATGGAAATTCTGACAAATGAAAACGGGGCTTTTTTTTTGCTTCAGTCCCCGATTTGTACTGAAATCTTATTAACATGGTTCCTGTAATTACTTTGTATAGCTATCTAAAACTTTATTTTCATTACAAGCATCCATCTTGTACAAATCTGTGACCAGCCACCACAGATCACAAGCTAGACATCTTCACCTTTGCGTCGAACCAAAGCAGAGAGGTCAAATCTTTTGCCGCTGTACTGAGTACGACATTCCTGCACCAGTGGATGGGACAGACAAGCATACTTGGTTGGCCAGTCAAAGTAATAGTTGCAGTCAATGTTGGCCTGAAACACTGGCCGTCCTTTGCCCCCGTCAACTGAAAGAACAACGCATCAGCAACAATGAGTTGAGCACACAAACCGCAGAGGTATTTGGCAGAATGTTCTCATGTCCATATAAAATAAACATTTTTTTTTGTTTGTTTTTAGTCATTGTTTAAGTTAAACATGTAAAAGGAAAACTTCAAGAGGCTTTCTGAGTGCTGAATAAAGTTTACCAATATTACCAGCTGGCTTAATGTACTTGAAATTCATGAGTGCTTTGTGAATAAACTCCACACAATCAATATGAACTGCATGTCTTTAAACATACAATAAATCTTGAAACACTTGATGGCAAGTTTATGAATCCTGCGTCTCCTGATAACAGGTGGTTATTGAGACCTGGTCTGGAGCTACCAGGTTTAGACAGGGAAAAAAAATTATATTCGCAGTTTTACGTGGATTATTTCCCATCATGCAACTTTCCTGTAACTTACACAAGCAAAATCATGACGCCTTTCTTATGGATCTATAAAAGTCTGGCAAACTCACCCGCTGACTGATTGCAAATAAAGTTGATGATTGTTGTCCGATGGAAATGGGTGTGGCATGCATCGCCATTCCTATAAATCAGTGTCAGCTGGCCATCCGAGTATCTAAAGAAACAAAAAGGATTCTTTCCAAATGTTTCTGACTGTTGAAACCTGCATTTAATTTCAATGTGGAAAGTCCTTTCAACTTTAGCAACCCCTATTTGAGAAACAATAATAATTTCAAACTGTAGGTTTTTAGACGTGGAATCACTCCTTACTTTCCTGAAGTCAGTCAAAACAGTAAGTAAAATAAAATAAGGCAAAAAAAAAAAATATATATATATATATATGTGTGTGAAAGTTATTTGATGTGAACCAATAAAATGACAACAAAAAACACAGACACACATAATAATCGGTCTTGTCTGGGAGAACCATGCAGATTGATTATCTGAACCAGTTATTAGAGTTAGGTAGCCACTGTGTTTGTAGTAAGCCCTGCACTTCATTTCTTCTAGATTCATCCACAGAAATCCAGGAATCTTCCAACAACCATCTACACTGGAAGACTTTATTTATTGTTAGGGATGTTTTGATTTATGCCCAGTCTTTCCAAGACTGGAAGAATTCATACTTTCTCAATTGGGATTAGATTTTGCTGCAAAACTGTACAAGAGTGATGGTGCCTTGTTGATGCTGCAATCCAATATACTGCCGGATGTAATGTAACTTTCCAAGATGTTGATCTAAGTATGTAACTGGAAAAAGAGCCTTAATATTTAAGGATTAGTAGTACAACCCTGAAAAACCAGAAATTGTCTTTTATTATAACCTAGAAGAATATAAATTACTAAAAGGTAAATATTTCAGCATCCTTTTGTTATAAAATCAATTCATGATAACAACTCATAATGGAGAACATAATGTGTCAATTTTTAATGGCAAAACATGATCCGCAATCCTTGCAGAGGGGGATGGAAAGTGGTTAACCATGCTCCCTTTGTAGTTCAAATTTATCAGTTTCTTTCTCCATCTCCCTGGACCACTCAAGAAGCATCTGGGCAGCATCCAGTTTCAAAGTTTATGAGAATATAAAAGTAGATACCTGAAATGGCTGCATACCCACCCCAAAATCTATGATTCTGATAGTAAGGCATTGCCATAACGATAACCCAAAAACATGCGTGCATAGCAGAGAAATACCTTGCTAAATAAGGAAAGTTTCATCATTAACTTCACTTTACTTTCAAGTTTTTTCTTGAAGAAAAGATGCAGGTTAACCTTCAATAACCCTTTTGCGTGTGTGCGCACACATGAGTAAACTTTGGTTTGTGACAAGACAAAAATATTACAGGCGACAAAGCTGCACTTCTCGTTATCTTACCAAATAAATCTATTATACACAGTACAAGGTCAAAATATATCAATCATACCTTAAAGTTTGATGCTCTTTGCTCCCTAAAGATTTACCAAAATTGTCATCTGTAGGCTTCACCTGACATGCCGAGGGATGGATCCGATCAGTGTTTTGCTGGTCAGGACATGGTATTCCAAGCTCTTCACACACATTCAGGTAGTAGGTATAAGAGTCACCATTACTCTCATTTACTGTCACCTTGTATGGGTTTGGTGAACCTGAAGCAGCAGGCAGCATGGTATTCTATAAAACTGATAATAACTGTGCCAACATCAATTACAATAGTTACTAAGTGGTACTTGCAAACTTGCCACAAGAGTTCCAGCCAGCCATAACTTACATCATCACTGCAATTGTAGTCAGCATAGACAGTGATGTAAATTGCTCAGCACAAATATATGAACTTACTCAGTCCAGTTAGAATGGGGAAAGCAAACACAATGTATCTACATGGCCTTCTGAATGCCAGATGTTTTTCAAAATATCCACTATCTGAGCCTAATACTATTACCAACTTCCAATTTAAGGGATTCCACTCATCTACAATCCTATTAAAGGAAATATTTACTATTATCACACCCTGGAGACAATAGGGTTTATTATAATTGTGTTCTTTACTTGTTGATAATTTTAAAGAATTATTGAATATTTAGTTTTTTAAGTCAAATGCTGGATCTAGAAAATGCATGCTAAATGTTTCCTTCAAAAGGACCATGCAATTAGGGTACTGTTGAAAACATTCTATTTCTAGGATGAAATAATTTCATTATTAAGTAGTTTTTCAGGGGAATTAACTCTTCTGGGCAAATCACCTGATTGGAAAGGTAGTTCTGGCTGTTATTATTCAGGATGTTTAATCACACACTTGATACTGAAATTGTACTTCTTTCATAACTAACTGGGTTAATATGAAAGAAGAGTATAATGGAGCATGTGCTTGTGTACTTTTTGTGAAGGCCCATTTTGAATAGTGACAGTTCACCCCACCAATATGAACATGTTGATGGCTTTATTAATAATGGCATGTGCACGAGTCAAAAATGTCAACCACAAAACTAGATTTTATTCTCTATGTGGTCAAACCAAAGTTGCAGTAGCAAATTTAATGTTTCATCTATGCATGTTTATCAAAAACAATTAGCTGCTCCACAGAGGATCTGCTGTGTATAACACAGAACACTTACCACTGTTAACCCTCTGCACACAACGGCTAGTTTCTACCTTACTTGAACCACATCATCTCTTTTGCTGGCTGAATATTTAATGATAAACACATGGAGATGGAGCAATATAGAACTGCTGTTACAACTGTGTGCCACAGCCACATGGCTCATCCTGTGTTGAGTAATACCAGATTTTAAGGATAATAAGACACAAATGCATCCAAGGGGTTAATGAAAGATAATTTTTTAAAAACAAACAAAAACAGGACTGCCATAAAAAAAAAAACCACAAGCTCTGTTCAACTGAAGACACTGTATTTGAACTTCCACATTTTCTTAAAGAGCTGCTTCAGACTAAGCCCTCGATATCAGGCGGCCAGGGAAGATTCTGAACAAACTCTGGAGAAAGGCAAGATGGAAACAAACAGAAGAGGACATCATGGAACTTAAATAGCGATAGATGGAGAAAAAGACCAAAACAGCACAACATGGCAGATGGTCAACTGGAATCTTCAAAAGAGAAAATGAGCAAGAAAGCAGCGCACTGACCAAAATGGAAGACAGTGATGAAGGTCCTGGTTGAAGTAATGAGGCATTATTCAACTGATCCAGTAACCACTAATAAATTAAAGAGAAATAAATACATTTAAAAAAATAATAATAAAACAAGACTAAAATATTTAACTTTATTTTTAAAATGAAAAGTTGCTGATATTATAACGCATAAGTAGCATTTCAAATTGAACGAATCCTTCAAAAATTCTCACATAAAAAAGTGTGGTTTTTCTTTTGGGAGTGACACAACAAAAATAGCTTCTTACACCATGGGAAAGAGTTAACAAACAATAAGTTTAGAACCTTTAATTATCATGAGGAACAGAATTATTATGATGATGATGAATAAATAGACAACAGAGAAATTAGTCTTCTTTTTAATTTTATATTTTCACAAGGGAATTAATATATTAGGCTATAGTCATAATTACATATCTTCTGCCCCCAAAATAATGAATGAATGAATGGACATTTAATTGCCAAAAGTCACTATTACTCAAGTAAATACTTCACTATTGTCATTAGAAAAAAATATAAATCTCTTACCTTTAAGATTTGTTAAAGGACTAAGATCAATATCAACATCATTTTCCTCTCTGGTAAACTTGCATGCAGATGTGGAGATGTAGCTCTCTGGACAAGCGTATTCAGTCCACCATTCTACCACATAATGGCAATTAAAGTCAGAAACCAATAGTGGGTCTTTACTCTGGAATGGACGGACACACTGTTACCCTAAAATCCATGCAGGGTAGTTAATGCTAACATTTCTGTTAAGTTATTCTGCACTGCATGGGTTGAGGAGGGAAGGGTCATTAGCAGGGAGGGGTGGGGGGAGATTGGCTTCAAAGATGAAGAGAACAAGCAGATTATGGTACTTAGCTGAAAATCTAGGTCCAAGTATTTCTTCAAAAGAAATGAAAATAAATACTAGTAGTTCTAACTAAATGAACACAATAATACAAAAAATTTTTTTCCCCTAAGGAAAAAGTTCTCCATCCACCTTTTTGAAAGCATGGCCCATAAGTTCCTTCAGCCCCAGGTCTAATACTAGCTTTCTTCTATTTTAGGTAAAGAATGGTTGATTTGAGTTCCTGAAGTGAAGCACACCCTTTCTGAAAGGATGGATATGTAGAGAATCTGATGCACCCCCAGCACAAGGCCTGCAAGCAGTCCACCTGCAACAATTCACTATGGGGGGCTACAAACAACAACGTGGTCAAATGAGACAGGTGAACTAAAAACTGCTGAGATATATAAACCTGCAGTTACTAAGCCTGCCTAGCTTCAGATGTGTCCCAAGAGCAACAACAGCTCCTTAACAAATCCATAGGTAGGAGTGAAAGACTTAATGGGCCACCTTGTGACATAGACAGTGGACGTCAAGTGAATGCTATTTTGAGAGAGGGGGGAAAAGAAACAAAAAAAAAAAATTAGAGAGGTTAAAGGAGGGGACTGGAGGAAAGATTTGGCAAGACAAGAGAAAGAAAAGCACATTATTTCCCTTTAATAACAGCACCAATATTTCTCACACACTGATACTTACGCCACCCCGGGTAGGACACATAAAGGAGATGGTGGTTGTAGGATAATCTGTACATCCATCAGTCTTGTTGGATGCGACATATTTCAGCTGCAGGATGTTGCTGCCCACCTGCTGTAACCCTAACACTGGTTGACCCATATCGGTGGGCTGACCATTAACAAGCCGGCAAGCAGCTGATCCCAGTGGGCAAGTAGTGCTTCTCTGTGAAACATGAAGCTTTCCAGCATTTGTGCTAATATTAGCTAAAGCAGGAGAGAGAGAGAGAGAGAGAAAAAAACTTAACTAAAAACAACAACAAAAAAAAAAACATTCTAGATAAAAAGTGTAACAGAAAACAAAATATTCCCTTCTGCAGTAACTGGACTTTTGACTTCAGCTTCACTAGCCAAAAAGGGTCCAGTGTTTTCTCATATGGTAATCTCAAGGGCAGGCTACCTTAGTAACTTTCCTACGATTCTTTAATTCTACCCACCTTGATCAACAAGAACCACCACTCTTCCCTCCAAAAGACACCCCCCCCAAAAACCAGCTATCCATCTTTGGCAGCCTCTTCTCATCTTCATCTACTTTCCGTCTGAGAAAAATCCTGATAGCTCTGCTAAACCTTAGATCATCGTTCTAAACAAAGTTGATGAAACCAGGTCTAACAGAAGGTGAAGCTGAGAGGCGTCCAGAATAAAGAATTTACTAAAACAGCTCACACCATTTTTTTTATTGCAGATATTCAAGATTAAAAACACCATTACTAGTACAAAAAAAGGTCACAACTCTGTTGGTAACATAATGGGAAAATGTGGCAAATTTTACATAAATCCAGTTTGTCGTTTATAAGCATAATACAATGTGACCCTCATCTTCTATTAAGTAGTCATCTTTGTCATCATCCACTATTAGACTAAAAATTTCTTTTGTGATAACTTACCTACATTAGTAGGATGATAACTAGAAGATGTACAGTGATGTGACAGTGCCACCTAAAAATTGAGAGGATTCAACACAAGTTGTGTTTAATTTCCATAGAAGTAAAGACAAGAACTTATACATATGGCATTTGTAAGAACCCTGATATCAGCATCTCTCATATAGTCTTCGTAAAAGGTTAGCACCTCAAGATGGTGGCATCTGAAGAATCAGTATGAACTTAATTAAATATTTCTCATATACATTTGATAATTTTGAAATTATTAACCTTAGTACTGGATATAAATCATAATTAATAGTAATGTGTGTGTGTGTGTGTGAACTTGTGTTTTCCTTTACACCTACAGTTACCAGATAAAATGTTTTTGAACTTGCAAAGTTTACTTTCTTACAGTTTATATTAAAGGGGCATATTAATATACAAAGAGAAAGCATGCAGGATATTTAGTTCAGCCTGTGGTGTACATGATAAAGCATGGCTTTTACCAACAGTGTTATTTCTCAGTTTTGGCACGGCTACTTCTCATTCGTCTTTGTCAGCCAACTGAATGGGTTTCCTCCCACCTCTAAAAATATAGTTCTAATAGAGATTTTCGGATACATGAAGTGGATTAAGTAACCTGGTTCACATCTCGACCACGACGCAAGAGATCTCAAACATACTTAGGTAATTTGTTTGGTCACCAAGGCTGATATCCCAACACCTCTAGTTCACTGCTGTGAGATGTCCTTACTTTTAAGTCAGAACAGCAGTTTGAAGTGAAATTTCCAAAATTATTTCAGGACAAAATTGTTGAAACCTCAAAAGGTTGCTGTTTCATGATGTAAATTTAAAAAATGCAATAATCATATTTCTCCTCCATTGTTCAAGTGTACAGTTGACCCCCACGTAATCGCGGCCCCGGTTATTCGCGGAGTTTCCCTTAGAACCTAACTAATAATTGTTCGTGGAAACCCCTGCTTATTCGCGGAATCGCAAACATCTTCCGCAAATTTTTTATGGCTTTTTCGTGGCAATATATATTTTTTCACGCTTTTTAACACTAAATTATTAATAACAATATAATTTACTAATTTTGTAATATAAATACAAACGTAAATTCAGCAAAATATCAATATAAAATAAACGCTATTGGCTGGAGGTTTGAAAGTAGCCAATCCGAGAGCGGTATTCATTTCTCCTTGCTGGTGATTGGCTGCTGACCACGAGGCAGCGATCAGGAGTACTGTAGAAGTAAGTTTCTGTGAAAGTGCCAAAAGGGTAACGACAGTGAGAAATAAGCACATCGCCAGGATGGAATCTGCCTTGGCATTGTGGATCAGTGACTGCAAGAAGAAAAACATCCCCTTGGACGGTAACATCATCCGCGAGAAAGCGCGGAAATTATACCAGCAGTTTGCCGCAACCAGGACCATCGACAGCACTGGAGCCTGAAGATTTTCAAGCCAGCAAGGGATGGTTTGACCGTTTCCAGAAACGGTTTAAAATAAAGTGTTTCCCTACGTGGAGAGGCAGCATCTGCCGACAAAGCCGCCACCGAGAAGTACCCCGTACATTTTACTGTATTTTTTATTAAATTATTATTATATATTTACTTATATTTTTTTATTATATTTTACGTTATATTTTGACGTTTATAGGCATTTTTATGGACCACGTCCAATATTCACGGTTTTTCACTCTTCACGGGTGCTCTAGGAACGTAACCCCTGTGAATACCGGGGGGGGGGGGGACAACTGCATTCTATAATATTCCCAATAGCTTTCCAGAAACAGCATCTTGTAATCATTTGCAAATCCAGACATTGATAGCAGAATGCAGATTCTGGTAAAGGCAGCTTATATTTGGAATTCATTCTTGGAGTGAAAAATTTTCTGTATGTGAGTTGTGAAAATGGCATCAGATAAGCTAAGTTTAAAATAGTAGTAAGTGATGCATATTTCAAACATCTAAATAGCTCAATCTACATGCAGTCAAGGGAGTTAACTCTTTAAAAAATTAACGGTTACACTGGTAGCTTTTGTTTGTTTTTTTTAAACATAACCAAAGTACTTTCCAGCTAAAGGATGATATCCAGTATTGTACTGTACAGACGAAACATTTAGGTTCTGAATACCACAGAAGTTACATACCTGTGTTGCCTGTGATTTCACGACAAATGTTGATATAAAATTTTCTGTCAGATGAAGAATCTACGAGATAGGCACCCTTTATTTTGATCAAGGGAGATAAATCTCTTCTTTCGTTGTCAATGTAGGTGTAGCAAGGAACTTCCTTAGTGGGCTTGGGCAGAAAATCACAAACCACAATTGACTGCCACTCAAAGAAAATTGTGCAGTCATCGAAATCCAAAAATTCTGGCAACCCCTGAATAAGAACCCAGAAAGTCTTCATTACTAACAGATCACTTGACCTAGGAATCTTAAAAAAATTCTGAAGTCTGGCAATAGGCAGATTCGAATTATATACCACATTAAGATTTTCAAAGCAATTCTATTTGCTGAACTTCTCAGGGTTTAGAGAGAGAGAGAGAGATATTTCTCCTCATATTTCAAGTAAAATTAAAATTCTTCTCTGAATAGCCAGCGTGCCATGCACAGTGAATCAAGATCTCAGTTACACTGCTATGGCTGTCAACTGGAAAAAAAGCTCAAGAATAACTAATCACTCGATTGGTAACAAATCAATCAACCGCAGTTTGATGTATCTATATTTAGTGTTGACTTTTGGTAAAAATCAAACACAAAAATGCAATTTTGAAAACAATAGATGCTTCTTGAAAAGGCCAGGTCAGTATGTACGTTTCAAATCCCTTTTTTACACTTGGATTTACAGCAACTGTAACAGGTAATTAATTATTGATTAGTATTAATGAAACAACCAAAAATGAACTCACCAAGGTGTGACCACACTTGAACGAAATTACAGTGGTCACATTACGTGGGCGGTATGAGCTACACACACCTCCTTTTAGGTACAGTTTGTTATTGGTAAAATTGAAAGGTTTGCTGAAGTTTCCAATAGAAATGCCTTTTGATTCAAACTTGTGTTTCATACATACAGACGTTCCTGCTGGACAGCCTGCAACTGCACTCGGAGATATTTCCTGACAGAGACTGATGTAGAAGGAAACATTTGAAGGTGACATTGACAGCCATGGGTGATTTCTGCAAAATTAAAAAACAAACAAGCAAACAAAAAAAACTTTGATTAAAATGGAATAAATATTTTATAAAATTAAGACAAATTACTAACATAAATAACTTAAGTTTGTAGTAAAAAATTTGAAAAATACATAGCCTTAAATAATCCTTGAATTCACTGCTCACGAAAAAGAAAATGATGTACCCTAAATTCTGGATTTACATCCAAAATTGTCACCCACATTAAAATACTATCAGCAAATCTCAGTAGAACTATTCTCAGAGCTCTGTTGGCTATGATGTAATAACCACTAGTAGCACCATGTATTGCTGCACAACTTATCATTTAAAGTATGACCGAGTAACAGCAGTCCCAGCAGCTATCAACAGGAAATCTCTCACCTTGGAAAATGATTAATCTAAGCAAGTTTATCACATTCTTTTTGCAGCTGTGCTGTTTCACATATAGCTGCACTATTACATACATGCAATGAACTCTCCGTCTACCCCGTACGTGTCGGTTTTAATGCTGTGGTGTAATACTGGGTTGGCCAGGCTTATCTGTGATAATGACAGCAGTTTTGCGACAAGATGCAATACAATTTTTGTTAAACACTCATTTAAGCTATAAATCATCTGTGGGGAAGGCCTCCACCCAATTTGCCTAAGATGCCCTACACATTTTTTGTACTAGTGACATCTTGACACTATAGTAAAGCTTTGAGACTATGTTCATTTCAGAGAAAACAACTTCTACTTACCAACTGCTAAAATCTAGTTATTATCACAACCAATGATTATGCTGCAAACAAAACCTAGACAAATGCATAGCAAATTTCCATGAGATCTCTGCATATCTGATGGTATAATCAAACCATGATAAACTTAAGTAAAATACTGTTATCATATGAAAAATTAGTTTATTTAGCATACTGTAAGTCACATTTCATTAAAAACAATACTGCATATTTTTAAAACTGCCTGATTAGTATATCAATTATTTTTAAATGGTCAATTTCCATGTTTTCAGATGTTAACCACCAAATAACGTTTCAAGTCTATCTGACCAAGCATTGATTTCCACTAATCTTAAAAGTACCAAGATTTTTTAATATTCTATAACATTTTGTCTTTTACCAGTTTAGTGCCATGAAAGCATAACAAACAAATTTTACGTGTTTAGTTTTTCTAGTACTCATCCTATATAAAAACATTGTGATTGTCACCAAAACCTTAACATAAGAGAATTAAACAATAATGCTTAAATCCTCTTCATCAAGGACCAGAAACACATATATAACTACTGATACTAATTCTTGAAATACCAGTCTTGAAATTTCATAAAATATTAAATTATAGAATAACCAATAATTGTATAATAATCATTTGAATATTACACTAGATTTACAAACATTAAACTTCAGTGTTGCAATAACAGCATCATATTGTTATTATTGCAAAATAAAACTTATATACATACACATTTAGCATTGGATATAATTATGGAAACAGGAAAAACTGGTATAAAATATAAACAACACTCAATAGAATTGCATCTCATGTGAAAAAATGAAACACTCCATAGTACAACCACATGTTGATATAGTGCACTGTAAATAGTTGTCATGCAAGCAATCAGTACCATAACCGAAGAATGACTATAAAAGTACTATGGCTCCTGGGAGGGAAATATCACATGACTAGCATACAAAAAAATCAATGAATTAGCTAGTGAAGATTATCCCATGCAGCAGATTGTAACCCAACTTCATGTTTCAGAAAGAGCCGTATGCAACCTCTGATACAAAACTGGTACTGCTGACAAGAAAATAATGTGAACAAGCCAGCCAACCCAACTTTCCAAAGATGATGTTAAGTACTTCAGATAGTTCTCTATGTGACAGATGACAAATCAGTGGAGATCTTGCAAATGACCTAGGTGTAAGTATGCAGATTCGCGTTTCTTCAAGAACAGTAAGATGTGGAATAATGCAAGGTGGTCTCAATGGATGTGCAGGTGCCAAAATTTGCTGGAGACACACAACCAACCAGCAGGCTAGAAATGGAAAGCAGCAATGTAAGTGAGATGACCAAACCTGGAAAAAGAACTCTTTACATCAGTCAAAGTTTGAAGTGTAGGTGCATATCAAAAAAAGACTTGCATAAAATTGAAAGCACATTGAGTTCAAACAGGTTCTCATCCATCATGCCATTTCCTCAGGAAGACATTTAATTGGGAAGATTCATCTTCCAACATGACAATGACCCCGAGCATACAGCCAATGTGGTGAAAAACTATTTGTAACATAAAGAGGCTGATGTTACATTTACAAATGACTTGGCTTGCACAAAATCCTGATATCAACATCACTGAGGTTTATGGCTGCTGAAAAATTCAAAGAGCAACCAAACACCTTGGATGAATTGTGGAAAGTGCTACAGAATACTTTGGAAAATATTCCTAAGTCATATATTGATAAAATGTATAGGAAAAAGAAAACAAGGTGTCATGTTCTATATAAAGCAAAGAGCTCACATACCATACTAATGCACTATGAAATGTATTCATTTTGTTTTTGTATATTTTCTGCAATAATGTAATGTGTATTGTCTTGCAGTTGCAATTACTCATTATTTGTGCACATCCTGTTTCCCTAATTATTTCTAATACTGTCCATGTATGTGTGTATATTTTTTTTTCCACAAAAAATTATGTTGTCAAAGTTTTTATTAAAGTACTAAACATTATCTTATGCACTTTTAATATTTCTAATTATGTTGGCCCATCAAAATTATACTACTATATACTGGTCTGATGTCAAATTGTCACAAACCATGTCCAGGTATATTACTTGCATAACAATTCATGATTTTCTGCCATTTCCACACACAAACAACTTTTGATTACTCTCAATTAGTTTCAACTAACACACCAAGGAACTGCTTGTTGTTGTTGTTACTGTTTTTAGTTAAAAACACTGTTGCTAATTTCTAATTAAATGCAATTTCCTCCAAAAACTAAAGCGGGAAAGGCAAAAAAAAAATATATATATATATAGTAGAAATTTCAGTAGATTTGTTCCTGAATTTACAATGTGGAAGAATTATGAGCCTGCCACACAAAGTTATAGGACTGTCACAACAGACCACTCGTAAATACAATGCAGGTCGGCCGACACGAGAACATTAAGGTGGACTAGTTGGTTAAATGACTGAAACTGCCCGAGGAGAGAAACGTGCGCTGGAAGAACACCCCCACCCCTTCCCCTCCCCTTGGACCCGTAACTGCCCGAGGAGAGAAACGTGCGCTGGAAGAACACCCCCACCCCTTCCCCTCCCCTTGGACCCGTAACTGCCAGAGGAGAGAAACGTGCGCTGGAAGAACACCCCTCCCCTTCCCCTCCCCTTGGACCCGTAACTCTGCCCGAGGAAGAAACGTGCGCTGGAGAACCCCCCCTTCCCCTCCCCTTGACCCGTAACTGCCGAGGAGAGAAACGTGCGCTGGAAGAACACCCCTCCCCTTCCCCTCCCCTTGGACCCGTAACTGCCCGAGGAGAGAAACGTGCGCTGGAAGAACCCCCCCTTCCCATCCCCTTGGACCCATAACTGCCCGAGGAGAGAAACGTGCGCTGGAAGAACCCCCCCTTCTCATCCCCTTGGACCCGTACTGCCGGGGAGAGAAACATGCGCTGGAAGACCCCCCTTCTCATCCCCTTGGACCCGTAACTGCCCGAGGAGAGAAACGTGCGCTGGAAGAGCCCCCCTTCTCATCCCCTTGGACCCGTAACTGCCCGAGGAGAGAAACGTGGCTGGAAGAACCCCCCATTCCCCTCCCCTTGGACCGTAACTGCCCGAGGAAGAAACGTGCGCTGGAAGAACACCCCCCCCCCCCTCCTCCCCTTGGACCCGTAACTTCCCGAGGAGAGAAACGTGCGCTGGAAGAACACCCTCCCCTTCCCCTCCCTTGGACCCGTAACTGCCCGAGGAGAGAAACGTGCGCTGGAAGAACCCCCCCTTCCCCTCCCCTTGGACCCATAACTGCCCGAGGAGAGAAACGTGCGCTGGAAGAACCCCCCCCTTCCCCTCCCCTTGGACCCGTAACTGCCCAGGGAGAGAAACGTGCGCTGGAAGAACACCCCCTTCCCTCCCCTTGACCCGAACTGCCCGGGGAGAGAAACGTGCGCTGGAAGAACCCCCCTTCTCATCCCCTTGGACCCGTAACTGCCCGAGGAGAGAAACGTGCGCTGGAAGAACACCCCCCTCCCCCCCATCCCCTTGGACCCGTAACTGCCCGCTGGCGTTTCTCCGCCTAGGATGGCCGGCCCAGCCTAGCAGCAGCAGCACCAGTCGACACTACGCAGGGCTGAAGCGATCTGAGGATCTGCCATTAAGAGGAATCATACTGAGGGGACCACCATAGTGCGAGTCATTCAGATTTGAAGGGTTGTGGGGATGCAGATGCACCCCGGGTGGTGTACGGAGGGGGGAGGTTGTTATTATGATGATGATGCGACCTAAGAGAGGATGAAAGGACAGCAGTTGAGCCACAAAAGTTAACGGGGAGGGGAGGGGGGGACAACAGATCCGCCCTGACAGAGACTCGAACCACCGATACTCACGAGCGCAACATGGAGAAATCGAACTTCCCCAGTCTGCACGAATCACCCGACACCGAAAAGGCAAAGCCGAGAAGAAGGATGTACGGCAGCCCCCTCGCGTTTCCCCGCCACGGACAAAGCGAACACCTATCGTCCGCCATGTTGATTCAACAACAGGAAGTGGGGCGAATCATGGGACGCGCGGCACATGACAGTCACGAGCTTCCAATTAGATTCCTTGTATCAATCGAAGTTTGATATCAATCATCATCATCATCTTCAGCATCATCATCAAACAAAAACAGAGAATGCTTTAGTTTGACTGTATGTAATGTCTGGAAAAATAGACTTGCATTTTCAGAAGGTAACTATTATTATGAACACAACAAAACCTTCTGGCATTGAATTAGAGAGATCTGAGAGCAACATGCAATCTCTCAACAACAACAACAACAACAATAATAATAATAATAATAATATAATAATGAAGTTATATGGATTTCAGATTACATTTATGTAGACAGCACGAATTAACTGAAGAACCTAGCTGGGTTTATATATATATATAAAAGAAAAATTACTTGAGAAAGTAATGGAAGAAAGGTTGAAGGATCAGAATTTTATTAATTACTATTTGCATTTCTTTTTCTTTTTCTTTTTTTTTTCATTTTAAAATCTTGTATTTAAAAAATTATATCTCAGGCACATTCTACGGATCATTAAGAGTGTGCTGTTTGTTTTTTTTAATTATTTTAGTAATATTAATATTCTAAAAAAAAAAAAAAAATCAGAATGAAAAGAAAAGAAAAAAATTTAGAACTAAACATTTAAAAAATAGATTTAATCAATTTCTTTCTTAGCTTTTTTTTTTGTTGTTGTTGTTATGTACCTGAAAATGTTTCGGTTGGGTAGTCTTTCCAAATCTTACAGAGTGGTCACCTACTAATAACTTCATGGGTCTTGTGACAAACCCAGACAGGTAAATGATGCAGAACAAGAATGCAGGAGTTTGTTTTTGTGGTCGCCTACTAATAACTTCATGGGTCTTGTGACAGACCCAGACAGGTAAATGATGCAGAACAAGAATGCAGGAGTTTGTTTTTGTGGTCGCCTACTGATAACTTCACGGGTCTTGTGACAGACCCAGACAGGTAAATGATGCAGAACAAGAATGCAGGAGTTTGTTTTTTTTTTTTTTTTAAAAAAACACAAAGTCATCTGAGGTTTTATTTATTCTGACCTGAATTAGATCCTGTTGCTGATCAAATAGACAAGTAGGTGTGACAGATTTCTGAAAATAAGCTGTATGGGTCAAAAACCTGTTTACTATTTTTTATAATATATATATATATATATATATATATATATATTTCTTGTTTGATTCAACTTAATTTCTCCACCAATCAAAACCCCTTCATAATTTGAGACATCTTCCCCCTGACTAATCTAAGTGACTGAATGCTGTAGAAATTATATGTAATTTATGCTTTAAATGAGACAACACAATGTACCACAAAACTGTGTATGGCCAGCATCATGCAGAATTATGATGCAGACAATGCTGTTTATGGACTTGTTGAGAGAAGAACTATTTTGGCCACCTGTTTCTTCAAAAAGCACCTAAAGTTTGAATTAACCTTCTACACCACATCTTTTTATACCTTACTTGTACAACCTAGAAGCTCTGATTAGTATTTGAGTCGAATTGTCTATAAAACACATAGGGTTGGAGTGATGTGTGATGATACAATGAGGAGACTATCACAGCCCATATGGGACAGTCTGAGCTGAGTGATACAGATTTGAAGGGTAGCGGGTCACAAATGCTCCTTATGTGGCATACAGAGAGTTAATGGTACAGGCAGGTTATCGCATTTAAAAAAATTAATGTTTTTTTTGAGTAAATTCACTTTATTAACAGATTTAAACATTTCTTCAGGCATTTTTTAAAATCTAAATAAGTGAAATAAATAAGAAAATCTGAAAACAAATCAACAATGTTTTATTCCCTCAAATTAAACAGCGTTACAATTTTAATGATAATCCAACAATTAGTACAATATTGCACAACAATACCATACAAATAAGATTCAGGATGAATAACACATTTCTTAATCTAACAAGGTAAAAAGAAACAAAAAAAATAAATAAATAAAAAGCTTATCATGGATGGAAAACCTAATACATATATAAACCAGCATCCTGGATGCAGGCCAAACGAGGCGAGGTGCTAGGAGGGCTGTGGGCATGGAGGGTATGTCCAAATTTTCACTTGTTTAACTTGTTATGTTTATATTAAACCCATTAAATAACTTTGTTTTATTTATTTTCAGAGTACATGAAAGCTATACCAACCTTTCAATATTTTAAATTATCAAATAAACCCCATGAAGAGGAGATTGGAAAGCGGAACATGCAAGAGACGGAGAAAACGATTAATACAAATGTAGTGCCATCTTCCTTTCTAGGTACGTACCTGCCTAAGTTAAGTAAAGTAATACTGTGAAAACACCCCACTTATCCTCCTCGCCTGCCTGCTTCTTTTTAACATCAGCATTGGTAGTGGGTTGCCTCTTTTTGTTTCAGTTCTTATTTTTAAAAAAACACAATAGTATTTTTTTAATTGTTGCTGGAGTAGGAAAAAAAAACAATTATTGGTTGGTACAAACAAACAGGTTGTATGTTTACAGTACTTTATACAATTCAGTCAAGAGTTGCCTCCACTTAGTAAATATGAATTTCCAAGGTGGATACGATTAGACTATGTTAGCTGTTGTTGTTTTTGTTGTTTTATTTTTTACCTAAATGAGATTTATTTCTACATTACAGTCACATTTCATTCACAACAATAAAATATTTCTCTGATTATTGTCTCATGTCATTCAATTTGCATAAGTGCCTAAATCAAAGCGTCTCTACCCTACGAGCTAGCGCCTTTTTGCCAGATTGGCAATGCTAAATTCGCAGGTTCCCTACTAAAGAGGTGCTCACCACAATGGGCACCAACACAATTAGGGGTCATCGGGCAGCCACAGCTACAGCAAACCATGAAGCTTCATGCACATACACACATACGGGCACACAAAAAAAGTACAAACTGACAGTTAACAGGGCTGAACATTGACATGCAGCTGGTTTAAAGTGCAGAAAACCTAGATAATATTTCAGCCTGTGTCTAATTTTACAGTGAAGAAGGTCCAGTTACAATCTGTATCTAACCTCAATGCCATACAAGTAACCCTTGCCTTTCTGATATTTGAGTAACTGCAAACCAGTATGCAATAAGTTAGTCAGTACACCAGGTAAGTGTGAATTCTCAGGTGGTGGAAAATCGACTTTCTGATGCATGACTGTCAAGTCTGAGTGATCCTTGCTTAATGCATCAGTAGACCAAGAACCCACCCAAGAGTTGGCGCACCACACAGGTACTGATTTTTCCCCTTTAAGTTAATATAAAGGTGGCAGGAGATCATGAGATATCAACAGATAAAACTTTTGGGAGACTGCCTCCCCCAATTAGGTAAAACACCTGGATTTAAACCTGCTAATAAACTGTCTAATGAGATTCATAGATGAGTTTTTTTTATCCCACCATTAGGAAAAAGATATGGCCATTTTAACCTGTTAGTAAAAATAGCTATTGAAATTTAGAGCTAAAAGCTTTTAGAAATAATGTCTTCCTCCCATCAGGTAAATGCGCGTATTGCTATTGTAGCAGCTTGGCTGTTGGTATTCTGTCCTCTCAGTTTCTGTGACAACAGTACAACAATATGGTCAGTTACTCCCAGCTGACCTTTAACTTTCCCCAGTCTTCCTCTTACATGCCAGGTACTCTTCTTCTACAACTGAATCCACTGGGGGGTCCTTTATCTAGGCTGTAGACTGAAACCAGAAGCTTCCTCTTTGCTACAGATATGTCATACTCACTCAGCTAGGTGAGCTCATTACAGGAGTTAAACAAGATAAAAGGATAGATTTACCTGGCTAGCTAAGGCTGTGCTATAAAACGGAGAAGCCACAGCACTTCAGATTTATTTCTGGTCTCTGTAACATTACCTATATCAGATCATATTTCATGTACAGGAAGAATGGATCATTGCTCACCATCTGATGCCAAAAAGGTTATCATTAAATAAAGAAAAATGCATCTGGAAATGAACCCAGGTGATATGTGAATATCTTTAACACCAATTGTTATTTGTAAGGTGACATGTTAACAGGAGCGTTCTGAGTCAAAGATTTACATTCATTCAGAAATCCAGCTGTTATTACACTCTATGATGGAAGAGTCAAGAGTATCAATTTTTAAGAACTGAAGTTTACTATTTTAGTTTCAAACATTGGGTTTAAAGTGAACTTCAACTACTGTACGCATCACATATGTTTGTAACTCCTGTCAAAAGCAAATGAAAGTGGTATGGAACAGTTTATTGATGTATGCATTATTAGTTATTAAAGGAATCTACGTGTTTTCCAAAAGCAAGCTGTGGCCGCAGATGTAGTTAGTGTGCAATATGACATCCCCCCTGTGTTGTATGTGATAGTTCATACACACACCCACATTGAAGGAAGACACACCACAACTGGACTGTTTTGGGGTTGCTTAGGAACCACAATGTTGCTGTGCATGCCACAACTTCTGAACCTTAGTCAATTTGCTAAACTAGTGTTTCAGCATCATTGTTTATCATAAATTCTTGCATTTCCCCCATAATTCAATCCTTTGAGTTTAGCTTTCATGGGGCAACTCTGATTGCTGCTATTCTCTGTACCATATGACATGACTAACAAAGTTGTGCACCAAATAGCAAAGTCAAGAATTTAAAGTTCTCTTGCATTTGCCTCTGATAAAATAAGTATTCATTCTAGTTAATAATCATCTCTAGTTTAAATTCTGCAGTATATATTTTTCTTTTTACCAAAGGTCCAAATTGAAAGTTCCTTGCCCAAGCTGTACATTTAATGCTCACCATCTTGTTCATGACCAGAGTATCAAACTGTACAAGAACAAGGGGCGGTAAGTAGTGGGAATCAGCCCAACTTGGGAAGTAATATACAGGAAATCCTTTTGCTGGAGTGTAACTCACAGACCTTTCGAAGAAGTGGTCAGGGTTTCCAAGAGCATCTTTGTCTTCATCACTCTGAAGAGGAAGAAGAATGAGTACAAATCAGACATATGAAAATTGTGCTACCTGTACACTGACTCTGATCATGATCTTCCATATACCACGACAGTTTTCAAATTACATCTACACCCTAACCTAGAAGCAATGGTCGGCAACTGTGCTGAACTGTCTATGTATTTATTCAATACACTCATAATACAAAACACACAGGGTTTAGGGCAATCTATAGATCTGTTGTTACAAAAGATTAACTTAATCACAGTCCCTCACTCAACCCATGTTCAGTAATACAAAATTAATAAGTAGTTTGGCACAAATCCGCCCTAGGTGATTTTAATAAAAGCTAACAAGAAAAACCATTCTCACTTCTGTAAAATTTTGGCAAGAGTTAAGTTTTTCAAGAACCGATTTTGTGGAATTATCTCCCTTACTAAAAATTGCAATAAAAACATGAGAACTGTGACCATTTTTAGCCCACTGGAATATTTCCTTAATTATCAGAAGAGAAGATAGTTTCAGATGTTGTACAGTTCATCTTTAAATTAAGATTAATGCTTATCAATCAATCAGGTCAATAAGTCTAGATGATATAGCTTCTGAATATCCTCTTCCTGTACATGCCCTTACAGAAAGTAGAATCTAAAATATTTATAAATTATATTTCTACTTACTTCAAGTGAAAAATGTTGGTACTGAATGACTGAATGGTCTTCAAATCTGTATATAAACTACATTTTTTCAATAGATTACATATACAATGCGTCACCCAAAATGATTCTGAGATTCTGTTGCTGTTGTGCAAGTGTGTATCTACCAGAACCAATGCAGTTAAAGCATTTATGACTTATCAACTATTTTTTTCTCATTAAAACGATATTCATTAGTCAGAACAATATGGCAAAATGTGCATTTACTAAGTCTATCACTTAATTTCTCTATAGGTGGATCTACACGAAAGATTACCATGTTATGAGCATTCGGTACAGAATCCCTACGAATACCAAAACCACAATTCATTAGCTCTCTTACATTGAAAAAAGAAGAGCATTTTTACATTGTAAGATATTGGCTTAAAAACAAAGTGGTGCAATAATTTCTGCCTCCCACTGTAGGTGTAAAAGATGCATAAGTGCATCTTTGCAGAAATTCTCCCTCAGTTTAAAAAAAAAAACAACAGAAAAGTCTTTAAAATATTTTCGGGGAACAGGAGCTGTAAAGCAAGACAAAGTTTCCAATACTTGAGACGTGTGTCACAAATATAAGGAACATTTCTGACCAGACGTTCCCTGTGATCCTTTGCCAATCAAGGAGGTATAAGCAGAACACAAATATTACTTATATATATAAACAAAAAGATTATTAAGTGTACGCTTAGTGAATGAAGGGGCTCCAGGTAATTTGCTTGCACAGGGGGGGGTCTAACCTCTGACTGTCTATGTTTACTTGGCTTCTTTCCAGTTAGAAGAGTTTCTTGTTTTGGTGGGGGTGGGGTTGGGTGTTGGCACTGAGTTGGCGCCGTGTCAGGGATCAACAGCAAAACTGACCTGGCCAACCAGAGCTAGAATTCCCAGGTCCAGAAAGTAGAGAATTAGTTCGGCATTTCCCCATCAACTCCTTTGCATAAGTTAAACTGCCCAGTGCCTAATTTCGCCATCTAACCCCTTAAATAACACATCACCAATAACTTCTACGTCCTTATTTTAAATGTATGGTAGCAACCATGTTGTTGCAGGACCCAAAATTAGATTCGTCAAATACCTACTACTACAGCAGAGACACGCTGAGAGTGGAAACTCACCTGCACTGTCAGCTGAAACTAGGAAATGGGAATATGTTGACTGATCAAAGCAAGGCCTGCCGCCCACTTCAGAAGAGAAAGCGCCAAAAGGAAAACCCTGGCCCCTTTTCTTATGCTTCAAACAAAAATTACAGTGGTGCCGCCGGAGTGTCTGGGATAAAGAGGTCCATCTACAGAATCAACACAACTGTCTGATGCTGGACAATTCGTCAGCCCACTCACAGCTTGTGGACCTGACAAACATCATCCTTGAGATCTCCCCCTACAAACCATACCACATTAATCCAGCCCATGGATCAGGACATGATCAAGAATCTCAAAAGCTATTAGAAATCCAAGCTTAACACCAGGATCGTTGATATGCTTGATGCTGATAAAAAAAATAGTTATGTGCAGTGTGTTCAAAACAATTGTTCTACTGGATGGAATGTACAGTATATGCTCACTGAAGCATGACTGAGGGCCACAGGCAATTGCCATTTGCTCGCAGGTTTCTGACCCATGATGCTGAAATAAAACTTCAGTTGACCCACTTGCTGTTCCTTCCCACCAAAATGCTCATTGCTGAAGTTGAGCAGCTGATTTTGGCTAATAACGAACTGATGACCTTCATTAAGCTGGACGATGAAGAGTTGATCCGGAAAGCAAAACCTTTTGGTTCTGATGACACACCTGGTAAAGCTAAAAACAAAGATGAGAATGAACCCTTTGCCTTCCCATACTTCTGCCAAACTCTTGAAAGCACTGCACAGCCAAGAAATCTTTCCTCAAACTATTCATGATGGGTTTAGGGCCATTGAAAACTGCATACACACCAAAATAACTACATCAGCACCATCAAAAACGGGGACAACACTAAAGCACCTGGCCAGACAGCCAATAAGGCAATAAAAGGGACAGAGGGCTCTAACACCTCAGCTTTAAACTGTTGGGGAGCTGTCATTAAGAAACACAATGAAAGCAGTGGCAAAAAATGGTTTCCCTCAAGCCAAACAAAAACTAACACTGACACATCAAACTGCCCACAGTCAAGTGGCCCCCCCAACACTAATAGCTGTTACACCATCACTGCATCTTACTGTACACCAAGGAAGAAAGAATAAGCGTTTTACTAATATTATTTCCTATCCTAGGGAATTTCAATTTCTGAAATAATCCTCTGCACTTTCTATAAATAATACATCACCAATAACTTCTCATTTTCGCCTCAAACTTACTAGTAATAATCATGCCACTGTGGACCACAAAAGTAGGTTCATTAGATACCTCACTTATTACTATTAAGATAAAGAGAAATACTGAACTAACCATTCTGTGAATAACATCACCAATAACTTTCTGTTCTTATTCCCAGCTTCCTCACAGACTGCATTTTTGGAGGTGTCCCTAAGTTTCCTGTACCAGTAATGTTGAACAGAAATTGCAGATGATGATTTACTCATATTTAAAGTCAGAAGCAGTATTTTTAAAAAGTCATCTGCTTCTATTACAAATCAAATACACACTAAAATTTCTTCATAAAATATTCTAAGAATGCTGCTAAACATGAAGGTGGACAATCATGAAGTTTTTTGGTGGGAAATATGAATGTAGGAGGGCACTTTATTAACAAGAAACAACAACAACAACAATAATAATAATAGTGGAATTCCTACCACTCCAGCACAGGATATTCCAACATATTCAGCGACCATCTTTTCCCTATATCTCATCCAGGTGAAGCTCTGTTAAGTTTCTCAAATGGGATAGGTAAAAAATGGTACGGCTGCAAAACAACATGGGATAAAAAGTGTAATTAAAAACAATTTTGTCAGATTTTTGCCCGACTATTAGTTAAATTTAAAAAAAAAACAACGGAAACATTTTTTTTTAAACGAATGAATGAATTTAAAAAGTGAAATTAGTTTTACAATCTAAATGGCAAGAAGCAAATGAACTGTTTATCACTCAATTACACTGCACTATTCTAATGAGAACTTGATGATGCAAAATTAGAAATTTCTTCTCTTAATTACTTTATGAGCATGAAGTCCAGGTATGGGTCAGGTCCCTGAATGCCAAGGGAATGCTACTCCTGCACCCCTTCTCTTTTATTTCTTTTGAGAAGGGTTAAAGTGGATATACTAGAAGGGCCAGGAGATACTGCATGCAGAGTTTTAGTTCTCAAGAAAGATCACCTACTGTAGCTACTTACTTTAAGGAGATCTGAATGAAGTAATTAAAGTGCTGAGCTAAAGTTGATGCTAAAACTTCTAAAATTTATTGAGAAAGTGAAACATGTATTTGGTTTCAGGAATATAGTAAATATCCTTTTAGGGGAAAATAAAGGGCTTTGAAATAATTTTAAAACTTCCTGTCCCTCTAAAAATCTACATCTATTAGAGGTCCTCTACTGTTATATATTTTCATATATATGCAGTATTAGAGAAAATGATAGAAACATAGGATATGAACAAATAACGAGTAATTGCAACTGATCAACATATAGAATGCAAACACAATGCAACATTACAGAAAATACACAAAAACAAAATAAATACGTTGCACAGTGCATTAGTATTTGGTATGTAAACTTTTTGCTTTATGTAAAGCAGGGCACCTTTACAGGTTATTGATGTATGACCATGGGATGTTGTTCCAAATTATCCAAGGCGTTTGATTGCAGTCCGACTATCTCAGTACCATATAGCCTCCCTGTGTAGCCTCAATGATGTTCATATGAGACTTTGTGCAAACCAGGCATCTTCTGTGAGTGCTCCATCAGCCTCTTTGTGTTTCAAACAGTTTTTCATCACATTGGCTGAGCACTCGGGGGTCAATGTCGTGTTGGAAGATGAATCCCTGCCCAATGAAACGTCTTCCTGAGGAAATGGTGTGGTGGATGAGAACCTGGCTGTATCTTGTAGGCAGTCAGTATACCTTTGATTTTCTGCAAATTTTTAAAATCTTTGATGTGCATGACTCTGCACTTGTACTGAGCAGCCCCCCGTTTCACCGTAGGCTCTTGTACAGTTTTTTTTATACCACTCCTCAGTCTATCTCTGAACAAACTGCTGTCGATTATTATTAAACAGTTCGTACCTTGACTCATTTGTAGAAAAATCACCTTCCGCATATAGTCATTCCAATTTCATTTCCACAGCCAATTTCAGCCTCACAGTTTACTCGCCTCTCTTCAGGAAAAGTTGTCGGGCTCTACACACTCACTGAGACCACTTTGCATCGCCATGTAGCTTACCGTTCTTTATGAAACATTAACACCTGTATTTACAGCTGGGCCAATCACAAGATCTCTACTGACTCATCAGCAATCATGTAAACAGCATGCCCTAGGGTAGTTGTTTGGGACTTCCTTTCCCGACCACATCTATTGTCAGCAAACCAGTTTCATGTATCCTTCTCAGAGCCTTGCATACAACTCCTGAATCATGAAGTCGGATTGCAATCTATCACATGGAGTTGCCTTCACAATCTAAAACCGATATTTATATACTTGTTGAGTGATATTTCCTTCCCAGGAGTCATAGCATTTACCATGCTACCATGATATCACTGCCCCACCTCTTTTTTTTGTTTTCATTGACAGAAAAATAAAGATTCTAAAAGTCATAGATATGAGAAATGTTTGCTATGTAAGGATTTAATCTGAAGAAATCATTGGCACTATACAGTCTACTTTGGGAGTGATTTTTGTTACTTTATTAAATAGAAGTCCTACCTCTGTTTTCCTCCCATATCTAAAAATGAAGAGTTCTAATAGATTCATTCCTGGGTGGTGCAGTAGAATTATGGAAGCCTACCACATAAGTAATCCTTTTCTCTCCATAGTCTACCTCAGAACAGGAATATGATCAAGGAATGTTGAACCTCCAAAATTAGAAATGGCATGCGATGATGATGATGATGATGATGATAGAATCTAAATGAATTAAATAATTTTAGGTCTTTGCTTGATGTTGTTAAACTGTTCTTAAAGCGAGTTGAATTTTTCTAACAGAACTAAATCAGTCATTATCAGTAACCAGTGCCGGATTTAGGCATAAGCTAAACAAGCTACGGCTTAGGACCTCACAATCTGCAGGGACCTCAAAAAATGTGAGAAGACATGTAAAAATGTCCTTGAAGCAAACTTGAGCAGAAGAGCAACAGTCTACAATTATGCTACAAACAAATTTTCATTTCTAGTTGATTTAGAAGCTTCAGTGGCACAGTTAAGTGTAGTAGTAGAAACTTTGATGAAAGAGTATCCAAATGATGTTTATATTAATTTATGAGTGAACTGAAGCACTTCCATGGTTATGTCAAGCAGAATTATCCAGGAAAAGAACAAATTTGCCACTAAGATCTGTATCAAATCATCTTTCAGGACAAGGTTCATTTAGTTTTCCCTAATGTGGAAGCAATATTACGACTATTCTTATGTCTGATGGTAACAAATTGTTCAGGAGAAAGGTCATTTTCATAGCTAGAAAGAATAAAAAAATGAACTGAGAGCAATCATGTCTGAAGAAAAACTGTCTGCACTTAGCATCATGTGCATAGAAAGTGATAAGCTGTGTAGCATACCATTTGAGGACAATTCATGAATTTGCTTTTGGGAAATCAAGAAAGAATTTGCTTTAAATTGTATCTGATATCATTTTTCTGATTTTGCAAACAAGTTCATTATTACTTATATTAATAAAATGATCCTGATTACTTATTTTGTCAGCATTTTGTATATATATATTAATGTATGTTAAAATTATTTTAAAAAATTACATTTTAGTATTGTTTCCAGGGTATACTATATTATAATCTATGATAGAGATCAAGCCAACCAAATGATAAATATGTAATCAGTAAATGCATTCATTTGAAAATAATTTGTATTTTTCACTTTAAATGCCTTGCTATTAAATAATTAAAAGGCATATATGTTTTCAATTTTTGTGAGACCTGGTGTAATTTTTTAACAAGGGGCCTCCAAGCTTTATATAGCTTAAGACCTCCCCAAGTCTAAATCCGGCACTGTCAGTAACTAACATTAATCATAGTAATAACAGCAGTGACCAATCAAAGGCTTCCTTACAAATGTTTTAGGTTAAGTGGCCAGAGCATTTTTTCCTGAACCACAATGGCTTCTGAGCTTTATATGCTATGATAAAACAAGACAAAGAAAAATTCAAGATAAATCAAACTCAGGAAATACAGAATAGCATTATTGATTAATTATGTTTTTAATATACTAAACTCACCAGTTTAAGAGAAAGAATAATGCACGGTCGCCCTTCTTCATAGCCATAACTCTTTAGACGAATGCACTGTCCAAGGTCAAATTTGTTGAAGAGACAAACATGGCCCATGGTATGTTTGTAATTGTGGCCGGAGCAGTTAACCATATGAAACCTGTGTTGCTGTTCAAGGCTGTACCCTAGCACCAAAAAACATTCGTAAATGGTGAGTTTCTGAAGTCTAACCTCGGTCAAAAACTGAAAACGCATGCTTATCTAAAGTACCATAGGCGAGAAACTCCAGTCAGGTGTGTAAGAGACCTGCCGATAGTGAAGATAAAAACGCTCCTCACAGTGCGTGGCAGAAAGAGACTGCTCAGCACCTGTAGAAGTCTGCTAAACACCGACATCCTCAAAACCTGGCGCAGTTTATTGCCGATCAGAGGTACTACGTCTGTGAGCGAAGTATGTCCACACTTAAATTAGTTACAAGCCAGGTAAGAGAAATGCTTATCAATAAAAATTTTCCTTCCAAAGTCAGGAGTCCCCCAAGCCCCACATGGCACATGATTAGCGGACAACCATGGCAACATGCTCCCTCCCTCACCAGAGTTCTTTCCTTAGTAAGTCTTAGTGTACTTAAAAAAAAAAAAAAGATTTACATTTTTTAATTGATTTATACTATCACTAGTACTAACATTTGTAGGTAACAAATTTCTCTTAATTAACAAATTTAATATTTAGTATTTGGGCAGAATGGGGTTAACTTCCATACTGTTGCATCATAGGAATATCATCTTAACCCTTTGGAGATGTGACTTCTACCATTGATTTACCAGGCTGTTAGTTCGTTGAGAGGCCACTGCTGATTGGTTTGCACTATTTATAGTGAGTCATTCAGCAAGGCTCTTTTACGGGGTCGATGGATCAACTGTTGTCTTCTTTCTTGCTTACTAGCTTTGCGCTGACAGATTGGCCCTATTATCTTCAGAGTGTTAATTATCGACAATGAAAGACTTTCTTTAGATTCCATTCCATCAGTTGTTATGGTAGCGGAAATCTAGTTTTAAAAACATACTGGAATATTGTAAAGTTAATCGAATGAAAGAATCTGTGATTGTAAGGAGTCTGTTATTAGACTCAGGCATCCGGTCGACAAAGTAAAAGTAGAGAAATATAAGTTACAGAAATATGACCAAAAAAAGCGGAAAGATTAACCTTGTGAGAATCGCACCTGTGTATTTGCAAGTTTACTTCTATCAAAATCATTACCTGCTTCCTGCATATATACAGGTGAACTTCTCAAAGGGATAAAAAAAACAAACAGAAATAAATAAAAGAAAAATATTAATTAAATAAAATCTAAGTAATAATTGTCTGTAGAAAATAAATATCTGAAAATTAAATACAATTTTTTTTTACAAATCTCTAAGCAGGTGTGTTTTTTAATTGACGAGGAACAGTAACAAGTAATGATGTAATACCAAAATGGTATCAATATATAATAAAGGGCAGCTGGATTTTATGGCAAGATTGTACATAGTTCATAATAAAAAGTCATATTTTAAATTGGTACTTACGATGTAGAAAAGAATCTAAGTACGTTTGATATTGTTCATAGGAAACTGGATCTAATGGATTAAACCTAATCAAAGATGAACCATCCTTGGATTGGGGATGAAAGAAAAGCCCTAGAAAATTGAAAAAAAACAAAAAAACGAAGAGTTAGAGTCACAGTTCATAATAATATTAATAAGAAGTATATCAGATAAATAAACGAAAGATTTTTTTTTAAGAACTGATTTGATTTATAATTTTACAATCAAACTGTGGCAAAAGATTAGAAATTGTGTATACCATCCCCAGATTCTCGCACTTTACAGAGCAGTCCATGGCAAAAAACTGTCTTCAGGTTACAAGGAATTGAAAATTTAAGCTTGTATCAGTGCTACAGTGGAAATCTGTAGCTAAACATCCTTGTGGTTTACTCCAAATCTGTCTTCTCCCACCTGTCTGAAAGAGTAGGTGCGATTGACCCTAACCACATTGCTTTTTGCTCAATGTCTGTCTGCGCTTCTCACTCTACACAAGGCATCCTCTCCATTTTTGTAAATATACTGGGTGAATCTAGTACACACATACCAGCCAAACTGTAGTTTAGTTTACTTTAGTCATCACCAGGAGGCAGGAAGCCACCCATGGCTAATACAAGGGGACCCCATTAGGCAAAAAAAAATTTTAAAAATTGACAATGTGAATTTTTAAATTGATTAATATGATAACACATTTCCTCTCTGTGCCCATCCATTATCCATCCATCTCTCTCTCTCTCTACTAATGTTATCTCTCTCTCTCTCTACTAATGTTATCTCTCTCTCTCTCTCTACTAATGTTATCTCTCTCTCTCTCTCTCTCTCTCTCATATCTTGAAACTCCCATGAGGATCACACCCCCTTGTTTGTTTGTTTTTTGTATAAACAAGGGTTAATAAGATGGCCACCGCAGTTTATCGGGTTTAGGGTTTTTTCGGTGAGGCAAAAAAGAATTTTAAACGTAAAAAATTAAATTAAATTAACAGAATTCCGACTCTCAAAAATGACTTTTCTGACAGCGACGGATGACGGGACCATCCCGTGGAGAACGAAAGTCCGTCCCAGTCCGTAATAGCTCGGCCCACAGGAGGAGGGGGGGGCACATTATGAATTCTGAGTTAGTGAAATAGGGCATTGCGTGTTAATCTGGGGGGGAGGCCTCTCTCAGGGGGGGGGGGGGGGCAACTTGAAGGAAAAAAGTGAATGCAGACTTTCAGAGGATTAGGGAGGAAACCAGGCGGATGTAGAATTAATTAAAATAAATATCGATAATGAAACAGGGAGAGAGAGACAGGAGGGGTCGGGACAGAGAGAGAGGGAGAGAGGAGGGTCGGGACAGAGAGAGAGAGGGAGAGAGGAGGGGAGAAAGGAGGGTCGGGACAGAGAGAGAGGGGGAGAAAGGAGGGGTCGGGGACAGAGAGAGAGGGAGAGAGAGGGGTCGGGACAGAGAGAGAGGGGGAGAAAGAGGGGTCGGGACAGAGAGAGAGGGGGAGAAAGGAGGGGTCGGGACAGAGAGAGAGAGAGAGAGAGGAGGGGTCGGGACAGAGAGAGAGGGAGAGAGGAGGGGTCGGGACAGAGAGAGAGGGAGAGAGGAGGGGTCGGGACAGAGAGAGGGAGAGAGGAGGGTCGGGACAGAGAGAGAGGGGAGAGGAGGGTCGGGACAGAGAGAGAGGGAAAGAGGAGGGGTCGGGACAGAGAGAGGGAGAGGAGGGGTCGGCCGGTTCTGTCTGGGGTAAAGAAAGAAACCCAACGACGGCTCGCTTACCGTGGCTCTTGCTGTTCGTCGACACCCGGACGGCCGCCTCCTCCTGGTCTCGGTCCACCAGCCGCCAGGTGAGGACTGCCAGCGCCGCCACCGCGGCGACGCCGACCGCCAGCCGCAAGACCCTCCACCCCCGGGCCGACCCTCCACCCCCGGGCCGCTTGTGGAGCGGAGCGACGAGAGTCGGGTCGTCTTCCCGGTGCTGTTCGCTCTCTTCGGCGCCCGCCAGCTCCACCGCCTCTGGGTCCGATGACCGATAGAACACCTGGCCGAACATCATCTCGGAGGAAGAAACAAATTTCTGTTGTTGTTGTTTTGTAAATAATTTCAAGAAAAATAAAAGGGGGGGTGGGTGTTTATTTTTAGCCTACCTTCGCTTTAATCTCGGCCACAACAAAAGGAACCCGTAACGCCATCTGACGTGGAAACCAGGTGAGATCAGATGAGGTCAGACCGCGAAACACCTGTTGTATGATATACATATGAAAAAGGAGACAGGTATCGCATCTCGGTGAAGTACAGAGCGCACCACCTCTGTCACCTGTGGTTGTCTTTTCCCCCCCACTCGGGTGGAACTTACGAAGCTTAATTTACTTTCTAATCCATCCTGAAGTTTTCATAGCAAATCCCCTGTACCTCGTTACCTTACACACACACAAGGTGTAATTGTTCTGCTGTATCTTATAAACGTAAGACGTTTCCGCTGCTGTATCAGATGAGCCCGCAAACGAATTCTACGTTAGTCCTCCTATAATGTACAGGGTGCGGCAAAATGATCTGACACATTTGTATTTTTAATAAAAGCCAAATAGAGTAAAGAACGAAACATTTGTTTTTATTTTCGAAATGTACATAGAATGCCATTTTGTTTCATTTGGTTTTAAAAATTAAATCACTCAAGTGGGTACCGTTATTGTCCACACACTGTCGAAGGCGTTCACGAAAGTTGTCCATAACCCGGCGGGTCATTTCATGTGGAATGGCAGCAATTTCTTGGCGAATGACATCTTTTAATCGCTCAATAGATCGAGGGCGATGAGTGTATACCTTTGATTTCAGATATCCCCACAGAAAAAAATCACACGGGTTCAAATCAGGTGATCGGGCGGGCCAACCGATGTCACCACGCAATGAAATCAAATGACCGGGGAACATCTCCCTCAAAATTCCCATCGCACGTCGAGAAGTGTGGGCTGTTGCCCCATCCTGTTGAAACCAAACATTGTCCTTATCGTCAAGTTCATTCAATTTGGGTTTCAGAAAAGTCTCTAGCATCACACAATATCGATCAGAGTTCACAGTCACTGTAACATCGTCTTCTTCGAAGAAGTAAGGACCCCAAATGCCAAATTCTGCTACCGCACACCATACGGTTACCCGAGGACAATGCAAAGGGCGTTGGTGCAACTCACGAGGGTTGTTCTCGGCCCAGTATCGTAAGTTTTGCTTATTCACGCTGCCACACAGGTGAAAATGCGCCTCGTCACTGAACAACACAACAGCTGCACGGGGGACATGTTGTTGAATTTCCAAACACGATGCTCTGCGAGTTTTAAAGTCTCTTTCGCTGAGTTGTTGTGCCAACATCATTTTGTACGGATGCATTTGCAGTTCCATGTGAAGAATTCTTCGCAAACTTCTATCGGAAAGGCTAAGAGCAGCGGCGTGTTTCCGTGCCGAACGTCGTGGAGACTGAACCTCTTACCGCTGCCACATTTTCCGGAGTTCTGGCAGTCCGAGGTCGGCCGGTTGATTTTCGTTTCAATGCTGATCCACTAGCTCTAAGTTGGTAACCCATAACAAAATCGTGTTTCGAGTAGGTACAGGATCATGTCTACCAAGCCTGAAGTGTACACGGAATGCTCTTTGTGTTGCAATTACGGATTCGTTGTTTTTGATAAAGGTTTCCACGATGAAAGCGCGATGTTCGCCCCTCCAATTCATGTCGGCAACTGTAAACGAAATGTCAACAATGCATCAATTGGAACAAAATGGCATTCTATGTACATTTCGAAAATAAAAACAAATTCTTCGTTCTTTACTCTCTTTGGCTTTTATTAAAAATACAAATGTGTCAGATCATTTTGCCGCACCCTGTATAATAATTATTCTTTGTGCTTGTAGAAATGCAGCGAAAGTCCCACAGTTGTGTTATGTACTGTTCTTCCTTCCTCTCCCCTGACAGTTCCGGGACAAATCAGCAGATCCTATATAGTCGACGCTCTCCACTTTCACGTCTCCATCTCTCTCACCCTCATTACCCGCTGCTTCTATCGCTACTATACCGAGGTGCTTGCTTTCCTCTTTCATTCTATTCTCGCCCCACCTTTCTAGCTACCACCACCCACCCGGGGGGGCACCCTTAACCCTTCCCCTCTCCTTCATCCGAAATCGCTGCCATTCTTTGGAGCGGATGGTGCGTTCCACCTCTTCTATTCACTTGCAGCAAAATTAAACCACTCATCCGCTGTCTCAGACTTATTAAACTTTCACCCTTTATTTTATCCGTGAGAGCCATCATCTGAATTGCGCCCCCTTATGATAGAGATGGAGAAGAAAAAAAAGATGGGAGCCCACTGATCGTGGGTCCGAATTAAAGAAACTAGCCATCCTGGTGTCATCGGTGCCACCAGGTGTGCGGGAGCCGGCAGGGTCGCTCCGTTCTCTGAGGTCAGGACGGTGCGTGACGAAAACCCCGAGCAGGTAGGCTCCAGTCCAGCAAATAGACGCTTCGCTGTATTTTCTTATCCGGTTCCAATGATCTCGGGTCCTCCCCCGTTGTCAGCTGAACTATCGGTGGCTGGACGATCATTGTAATTGTGCGCGCATTCGTTAAACTAACCTTCACGAATATACTTCCATGCCACAGGTGTTCATGCAGGTGATTTAGGGGTTTTTTTGGCATACATTGTGTCGTGAAACGTCTCCCGGAATCGATCTTTGGCAATTTCAGGATATTGTGTCATCTGAAATGGCATCATTCTCTCTCTCTCTCTTCTCTCTCTCCCCTCTTCATCTCTCTCTCTCTTCATCTCCCCTCCTCATCTCTCTCTCTCTCCCCCCTCTTCATCTCTCTCTCTTCATCTCTCTCTCTCTTCATCTCCCTCCTCATCTCTCTCTCTCTCCCATTTCGGGACCGTTTTCGGTTTCGCATTTGCATCAACCCACCATCGTCACATATCGTGCCACCTGTCCAGTTCTAAATGGAAAAAAAAAAAAAATCGTCCACGACAAGGAAGTTTTTGGCTCGTTAGATGAACCCCAACCTACGTTTGATGTTCCAGGGGGAGACAATTCTTAAAGGGTAATTTTAAAAATCAGCTTAAAAATCACTTTTGTTTTGCATATGTTTTTAGATTAAAACCTTTATATTATAAACAGTTTGCTTGATCAGATTCTTATTTCCACCACTATAAATTTAAGTAGCTCGAACAAATTATTACGAGAAATCTCCTCATAAGTGATCAAAGAATTCTAAGGTTTGGAGGAACCCGAGTTTCGATCCTGGTCGAGACAGAATAATTAATCAGTGAAAACGCGTCGGTGAGACAGGAA